>JAPMLY010000172.1:0-115000 GCA_026401115.1 Tetraselmis chui | reverse complement strand
GACACCGAGAATGGCATGTCATGTGCACTAGGTTCTCTTGCCACGTGCCCGGAAACGCAACCAAGGAGCACGGGCTAGGGACCTATTGGGCTTAGGGGGCGGTTGACTTGGAGTGTAAGCACCCCAACGCGCGGGTCGCTGCCTTTGAAGCTTGCGCATCGCCGGGCGTGAAAAATGGCGGGGAGCTTTCAAAGTACCCTACTAGCTAGCACGGGCCGCTATTTGGCCTACGGCAAATGGCACGGCACCATGCCATCATGGGGCATGAAACGGGCAACGCCGTGAATAGAAGAAATATAGAGCGCTGATTGTTGATCGTATTGGCGGAGCGGGTGTGCGGGTACCACTTGTCCAGGGGTTGCTAGCCCCGCGCGAATGTGGCAGATTTTGAAAACCCCAAACACTATAGTTGGTTGTACAAGGGCATGGATGACATCGGACGGCGGATTTGACGCGCAAACCGGCCGGTTGGCATAAATCAACTTGAAATATATTGTTTCATCTAGGGGGAAGGGCTTCCATTTGCAACTTAGTTTACTCGAATCAGACACCGTACGGCAAAGTTAGGCTTTTTTAAGCCTCCCAAGCTGTGGGTATCCGGCCCCAATCTCACCCACGTCAAGCATCTTAACGGCACATGCCATCACACCCACGTGCTCCCACGTTTGCGGACAACATGCTGGAATCGTAGAAACCGCATGTTGTGTCGCCGATTTGTGGAAAATCCGAATTCCGGGGCGCCCGAGTCAGGGTATGCCCCGAAATCGGGGCTGGACCGTAAACCCTAATACTTCAAATCGTAGCCATTACAAGCCCCATTTGTGCCCCGCTTCCCCCTCTACTTCACCGTCAACACAAGTTTTGGTCCGCCTTTTCAACGAGCTTAAGTACAATTAAACCCTAGAAACCCTTCATGATTAACACCCGCCCTACGCGAAAAGCCCTATTTCACTAGTAACGGACTTTCTGGGAAGACGATTGTAGTGAAAGAACTGCAACAGCGACACCGTTACTCGTGCTATTGATGGGTACATTCCATTCAGCTCTTACAGAAAGTCCCGTAATGTCGACACTGGGTATCATCTCGTCGTTCGACGGTGAGCAAACAACTTTTTGAAGCTTTTTCCGACTGACGGATCCAACGTAGAGAATACAAATTTGGTGATAGTGGATTGGCAATAACATGAAGTGGCGCAACCACAAAATGCGAACCCTGTGCACAAGCGAGAGTTAGGTTTTGCCTCTGAGCTTCAACGAAGTCCATTGTCTGGCCGTAAGTCTGTATACCCACGTAGTATTTGCCCTCGCAGTTACTCATATAAAATGAAACTAGTGAGCGGAGCGGATGTTGTCTTGTTGGTCTCTTGTATCACACTCACACATGTATGAGTTTTGGGCACCAGCATAACCCGCTTCAGTACCAACAATACTCTGCCATAACCTTAGCCTTAGTATGTTGTTTCTGAGCAGGCAAGCATCCGGAATCAAGTGCAAAGAGAGCCCACTGCGTGAATGAACCTCCCATTTCGACCACTGTGTTAAGTTTGGATGCCATGTCGAACCTGTCTTCTCTCAGAGAGATTGAGCAGAAGGTAATGAAGACTATGATACGTAAAATGTACCACATCGTGAATGCATTTGTGGTCAAGGCAGCCGCAGAGCAGAACCGACATCCATCAAGCTTCAGTGACTAATTGATGCGCAGACGGGCGTGAGGATAGTGTGAATCCTACGCCGCTTGCTTCCTTTATTTTTAAACCCGTCAGGGCAGCAGCTGTAGAGCCTATATCATTGACGAAAACTACCTCGTCCCCAAAAAACAATCCGTCAAGTGCACCACTTGCCGTTCAAACACCCCATCAGCACCCACCAATTCACACCCTCCGCTCACTGGCTGAGCTTCACACCGAACAGCATCATACTACCCTTCTCAGAGTCTCTATCTTCCCCTTTACTCTCCGTGCCTCCTCCGCTCCCCTTCATCCCAAAGCTACGCACACTCGTCTCGTTATTCATCTGCTCCCTCTCCATCGACGCCGGCCCCGCCCTGTCACCGCCACCATCCCCACTCGGTGTACCCTGTAAGGTCCCCTCTCTCGTTCGTGACGGCATGGCATGACCACCTCTTGTTGACGCCGTAGCATTCAGCTGTGCCAGCATACTCGCCAGTCCGCCACGCGCATTCTCACACCCCATCCCCCTCCCCTGCGCGGAGAACACCGGCCGCGAAAACGCACTCCCCTGTGACGGCTTCAATGACCGGATGGCTGCTGGGCGGCCCTCGCCCTCACCATCATCCCGTTCCCGCTTTTGCCCCGCCTCTGCCTGCGGTGGCCTCAGCGAGGGCGGCTGCAACGACAGGTCCAGCCCCATTCCCGCGGACTGAAACGCCTGCCGTTGTGTGGCCATCGCCTGCTGCCAATTTGATTGAGACAACAGGGCCTGCAGCAGCTGCGTCTGTGCGGCAACCGTAGCTGCATCCATCTGCTGCCGCTGCGCAGCTAGAAGAGCTGCCTGCGCCTGCAGCGCCGCCCTCTGATCAGGCAGCATGGGCATCTCCACCTGTAACGGGCTGCTGGCGTGCGGGAGGATGGATTGCGAGCTCTGCTGCTGCGTCAGCATTTTCGATAGGAGCGCGAGGGAGGAGGCGCTGCCTGGTCTAGTTGTTCCTGTGCCATCCTCACCTTTCCCCACAGCAGGCTCCTTCCCCTTTGAGGGAGCCACCTCGAGTAAAGGCGCCGATTTAGGGTTTCCAGGGCTACATACCCTACCCGAAGGAGCCGGCCCAGCGGCGGTAGTCACTAGCGGGTTGTCCCCTGACACCACAGGCTTCCCCAGCAGCAGCTGCACGGGGAGCTTGGGGTCGGAGTGGGGCAGGTGCACGCCGAGGCGCTGCGACAGCGCGTCGCGAGGAATGCCCCACGCCTCGACCTGCTGTACAACCAACTCGTACAGCGCCATGCACTGCTGCAGCTGCTGCTTTAACCACTGGTTCTCGTTCCGCACCTGGTGCACCGCCTCGTTCTGCCCGCACTGCCCGGTTCGACTGATGAGATGGAGCTTGCTCTTGTCGTCGCGGAGGAAAAAGTGGTGCGCAAACTCCTGCCGTTGGCTCGTAACTTTCTTAAAGCCGTAAATATTCAGCTGTCGTACGAAAGACGATTGGTTGCTGTGCTTGAACGCCGTCGGGAGCACCTTTTGACAAAAGTCCTCCTGCTTCCATATGATGAAGCTGGTGCCCGTCTTGTTCCAGCTTACTATTTCGTTTGTCTCGGGGTCATCTACAATATTGTAGGTCTTAAGTAGAAAAGGCGCCGGCCCGCGCTGGCCTGCCGTCAGCCCCTCCTCCGCCCCGCCCGCCCCACCGCTACTCGTCGGACCCCCTCGGCACTCCACCGCCAGTCCCGCGCCTCCTGACTCCGAGTCGCTGTCCTCCATACAACCCCACTCCCGCGAAATAAAACAAGCTTGTCAGGCTGAGGGTACGGGTGTCACCCTCAGCGAAACCCACACGAAAGGCTGCCGCCACATCACCTCTCCACCCGACCCCACCCGCCGCCGACGCGTGCCACCTGCCGAGAGAGGAAGGGCGAACGGGGTCAAAGAACAGCGGGTAAATGCTTCCTGGTATACAAACTGCTGACAGAGGCACCAATGACATGGGCACTGCGTCTTCGTTTTTGTTACAGGTGTACCCGTAGTCGCTGGGGGCTGAATAGAAAACTCAGACTGGAATACAAACGAGGGGGCATTCTTACGGGTTGTAGTCACGAGCTTCACCAGATTCGCGGGTGACGTAACACGACTACCCGCAACCTAGCAGTCAAGAGAACTGCATTAATCCCGAGGCTCGAAGGAGTGTTACTGATGGAAAGACGGTACACGGGCTGTCGAGGCTATGGTTGTCGACTGATCCTGTCACGACCGATATACACGATGGAACAATATGGCTCCGAAAAGCGGTAGTGAAAAGCGACAATACAGTCGATCACATGCCATTGACTTTCGAGATAAATCATGTTACACCTCAATCGTGTTCGAGTCACTCCCAGAATAACAACGCGAAAATCTGAGAGTAAGGTACGGGTACACATATGACTAGAAAAGTAACGAACGCCGCCGAATGTCCTTTACCCGGTATCTAACCACGGGTCTTGGCGATGTCAGCAACCAGCATGAGCACCGGCGCAGACCTGCGGAGGAGTGTCGCGACGTCGGGAGCGACGGTGATGAGGAATACGAGCTCACCAAAAATAACGGTCCTACATCGCGGGGGCGCCAAAAAAAAAGGGTCAAAGAATACATTGTCCTTGTATAAGCAATAGGGTCGTCCCCATTAATAAATCATCGTAAGCACAGGAAATCTCTAATCTTTAGCGGATGGTGGCCGAGTTCACGTAAGAACCGGCCTCAACCTGTCTATGGGTAAGAGACAAGGAGAGGGGGATCTAAATGTCGGTGGAAATAGTACCTGTACACAGATAAATCGCCGGGCGGTTTTCAAAACGTGAGCGGTTACATTTTCTACTTGCGGTAGGTAGCCCCATCATATGTCCCGTATGCACAGAGACTGGTCGGCAACTCGACAAGGAGGCAGCAGGTACAGGTATATTAACACAGTGTCGCGATAAAACACATCGAGAGACGAGAGGGGGCGCGGGTAGGTAGCGGTAGGCAACGTTTATTATAGGATTTGCTTTCCACTAAACGCCGCTGAACTGTCCTGGCGACTATCCCATGAGTAAGGAACTGAGTAAGCTGGCCGCGACGATAGGACTCGATAACAACCGACATCGCGCTGGCCCTCCTCACGCGATGATACGGGTCAAGCCCCGTAGTTGCCTGCACTGGAATTTGAGAGTAGCGCCGATGCGGGGCCCTACTTGGGGCGGAGGGGGTCATAGGAAGACGCACCTCTGATGCTGGGGGAAAGCAACGCACCCCGTCCGCCGTGGGACGCCGATACAGTCCCGCGTGTATGGAGTGGTGGTGGCTGGAGACGCGGATGCGCGACTGCGACTTCGCGTCCTGAAAGTTGGCGGAGATTGTAGAGGCCTCCAGCCCGTGCCGAGCTCTGCAGTATCTGTTTCCTCGTCTGTTTCCCGCAGAGCCCTGCGGCTGGTAGCCGCTACGTGACAGATTTTGAGGCGAGGCGGCCGCCCTGGACCGATGGACCCATGCCGTGGATCATGGCGAAGGGAATAAAATGAGAATATTTAGCCGAAGGTGCTGCACGTGACGCCAGATGTGCTCGTGTCACGTACTTAACATACAGGGAAAGAATTCCACCGGAACCTGCTGTACGCTTCTGTACCGCGAGGTGATGATGTACTGCGCGTGCTCCAAGAAGCGCAACCTTCGTAACAGCATCATCAGCAGGCGATGCATGATACTCGTACCAGTACCCGTACCGTCTTCTTTTGGTACTATAAAGTCCCACGGAGGAATAAATGCATTTTTTTTTTTTTTTTTTTTGCGCCCCCGGGATATGGGACTGGCAGGGAACCCGCACCGGCACCCTCTACAGGCGGCGTTTTGCAAGCATGACTGAGAGCAGAAGTTCGAAACAAACCTCAACTCAGCATCGATCATGCTCCCGGGTAGGCGACGCTCTTGTGAGTGCATTAAGTACCGTTGTACGAGAACCGTACCGTACTGCGCTAACCCCACACGAGGCCAGTGTTGGAGTTTCACCAACTAAAACCTTCCAGTGACATGCAAACAAACATGAATGCATTCCCGGCACTGACCAAGAAAGGTCTGCCCTATCCGTCCGGGCGTCGACCCATTCGAGAAATGCGAGAAGGACCAAGGCCCATCTCACGGAGCAAAACATTTCGGGAGTGCGGTACATGAACTACAAAGAAAGCAATATGAGGGAGGGCTTGGCGCCATAACTGGAAAAACCTCCCATTTCCTGTAAAATGGGTGGCGCCATGAAGGGAAGGGGGGACACCGCCTAAAAGTAAGGCATTTATATCTTCGGGGGATGTAGCGAAACGACGCACAAAACCATTAAAAACTGGGGCTAGCGCCCCAAAATTACGACGGTGGCGCTAGCCCCAGCCCCCTCAATAATATATCATCATCATATCATTTATTGATTGAATGTTAGTACCAGTACCGTACATGCAGTATCGGCAGGTAGAGTCGCCCATTGGATATCTTTAATAAGACCCCCTCACCATGTATTCCTTACAAGAAAAAGCAGTGGAAACCACGAATCAAAACGGGGAAACAATAAGGAGGGAAAAACCCCACATGCCCAAGCCCGAGGAACAGGGAGACATGCCACAGCATCGGCACTGCCCTCCTGGAAAGCATCGCGGAGATAGGAACCCAAAGTACCATGAAGAGCAGCAAAAAGACATTGCAAGAAATCTCGCCACACTTCCTACAAAAACCGTCGAAAGCTAACTAACGTAGATCGACGAACGAAATCTTGCATGCGGACATAACCGTCACAACGCAATGGACGAGAGTCTGCAACACCCATGCCATGGAAGCGACGAACTGCCACCATAATAGCCGGGCGTTCAATCAACTCAGCCGCCAAATGCGCCACCTAACCGGCCCCATCCTCCAGAGCGAAGAGATAGTAGTCATGGACCAACTAACCGAAGGCGTGCCAAGTAAAGCGGAGGTCCGCATCGAGTTTGCCATGCTGAGTTCCCAATGCAAGCCTTCCCGGGAGTGGGAGGTGAGCACCTTGTTGAACCGTGCAGACACGCTCGGTATGGAAGGTAACTAACGCACACATAGTTACAGTCAGAGTCACACGAAAGGACAACCACACATACAACCAGCCCGAGGCTTGGTGTCGGGACAAAGGAAGTGAAGAGATGTAGCCTAGCGACAGCTCAGTACCGAATCGACAAGTCTACCGTTGTGTTTGATCTACACATGTACTAAGCATATCTAAAGTAGCTTCCATTAGCTAATTGTAACTACTAACTAGTAAGTATCACTTACAACTCTCTCCGTGAGGATAGACACAAGATGAAGCGTTGCATTGGTTGTGCTCCTCCTTGGATTGCACTTCGATGTCGTGTGAGTGCATGTCATGGCAGTGGTTTGGTGAACATGCATGCCGCCATTTAGTATGTGGGTAAGTACCTCGGCATGATTGTCCCATGTTCCTCGTGGTCCTTAAGGAAGTGCCACTTGAAGCCGATGTGTTTGGCTTTCTCGCTGATCAAGGCCTTCTTAGAGTAAGCGATTCTCGGCACTCTGTCGCCGAGACCCGCGCGTTGACTGTAGCCCTTAGCCACGAAACGGGCTTTGTAGCGAGAGACTTCACCCTATGTGTCCGACTTTATCTTTTAGATCACATGTTGTTGACGACCGCGCGGTCGGCGGGGTGGTCAACGAGCTCCCACGTGCCATTACCCATAAGGGAGTCATACTCATGTTACATTGAGGTTTTTCATTCCGGTGCTTGTGCACTGGAGAGGGCGGCACGGTACGATGTCGGCTCGACGCAATCTCTTGTCGACATGAGGGCAATGTCGTCGGCCGATGCGCCCGCAGGGAAATGTGAGGGCGAGTATTATACAACGGCGCCACTTTGGGCTGCTCGACAATGTCCTATGTCACTTTGCCGTACTTATGGTCACAGCACGCGGTGACAAACATGCGAGGGTGGTCGGATAGGTGAGCCACAAGTTTTCCGTAGCGAATTGGGTGTGACCTGAGGCGGTGTGGGCGGTATGCATCATCCAGCGGTGGGGCCTCGTCGGCATCATGTGTGTCGAGATCAAGAGGGTGTGGTCGGGGGTATGTACCGTGGTCACTGTCCGTATTTGAGGCGTAAGTGATCAAGAAATCGAGGGTCAAAGATGTTGCGAATCATGGGACGTCTTCTTGGAACACAACATGTAAAGATTGAGGTGTTGCGTAGCGTAACATGGTTGTAGATGCGGTACCCTGGAGCGTTAGGTGGATAGCCGACCATGACGCCGCGGAACGCTTTCTCGCCAAGCTTACGACGCAGCTTACTTTGGCGAAGACAGTGCAACCGAAGATACGAAATTCGGGCTCCTTTGACGTGAGGAGGGTGAGAGAAACGCTACCGGAGAGACCAATTGCGCGGCTGAAAGTACGGTTGTGGAGATACACAACGGCGTTGATTGCACACGGCCACATGGAATTCGGGACGGGCATTTTGTGCAGCATCGCAAATGCATTGCCCATGAGCGTGCCCCACAGGCGTTCTGCCTTGCCGAGCATGTGGTGAGCGTACGGAACTGAGTATTAGACAGCTACACCTAACCGACCACACATTTGGCGGGTCGCAGTTGCCTCGAAGACCGAGTCATAGTCGAATTTCAGGAAGAGTGGCACCGTGTGTGCAAGTGGCGGATTTCCAGTAGGATGGACTCGAGGTCCGAGCGAGTGCTATCTTTAGATTTCAGAAACCACACCCACATGTAGCTGGTGTGACGAGGCATTACGAGAATGCAGTAGTGTAAGCCATGTGGGGAGGGGACATTCACCGGGCTCCAAGTATCGGACGACTGATTCATGAGTGGGCGCGCTTTTGGGACAAGCACATGAGTTGCGGGGTGCAACACTGGCCTTGTGCAGTAGACATGAATAGCAATAATCGTTGTTTACCCAACCAGGTAACGCCGGAATCGTTGGAACACCGTGGTCATGTTGTGCTTGAAGGCTCTGCATGTTAAGGTGCCCAAAGCGGCGGTACCAGAGTACTAGATCACGACATGCGGTGAGGGCTACACTATTGTCTAAGACGACTGAGTTGCCCACGGGGCCGTTCCCTCCGGTGGGGGCTTGTGGCTCAGGAGGTAGAGGCCGTTGCCTGAAGGTTTCAGCACACCCACTAGCAACCCAAGGTCAGAGTTTATAAGGAAAGTAAATTCGCAGCTATCGTGTGACTGCATCCAACTGACACTAAGTAGGCGTCCAATTCGTTGGGCATATCGAGACGAAAGATCATGGGTATACAACGCGTGAACAGTTCGACGGATAATCTGGCCACACACAAGGGGGGTGGTAATCTGAATGTGCCACTACCATGGACGTCCTCCCCCACATGTCTCAAGATTTGCGCGGCTTCAAACCGTCCCAGAGCAATCCGTGCATCATGACACATAATTTGCTACAAACACATGGTGGCACAAAATTGATTTGTCATCATAGCGTTGGTAATGAACACATTTGACAATGTCGGATGCATGCGCATGGCTACCTATTGTGCCTTAGAAGCCATTGTTCGCATTGTTGTCTCACGACATGGACCACTGTATGCACCATTCGAAGAATCGAAATGGCATGAAACACGGCCATCAACTCGGTGTCCGTCTCCATGATCCCGAACGGCCGGCATCGCTTCAAGACCCAAATCGTCACCATCACTTCAATATCCCGCTTCCTATTCAGGGTCATCTGCGACACAAATATGGGCGTAGTTAGAAGCACGTTCGGAAAAGAAACACATATGAGTCAACACTCGCATGGGCCCATGACTCACCTCTGATCTTACCATGATGGGGGCAATGATGACTCCCACTTGCATTTTATCGCCGGTACTTGGATTTTGCATGTACTCACCTTTGTGCTTGCATACAAGGTACTTGATAAGATTCGATGTCCCGCCGTTGTACTTGAGCATGACCTCCTTTGAAGACTTTGTTGGAGGACACAGCTTGCAGACGACGTACTTGTTGCCATCGGGAAACGTCTTTGGCTTGTGGAAGTACTCCCAGCACTTCGTAATGTAGACCTTCGTCTTCGGCGGTGCCTCGACCTCGACTACCACAACCTCTTCAATGCCTTCCTCTCCCTCTTCATTGTCGCCGTCAGAGTCAGAATTGGATGTAGGAGAGGCCTTCGCTTGGACGTGAGTCTTTCTTTTCTTGTTCAGCCGATTTGTCTCCCGCTTCTTCGCTTCTTGGAAGACACGGAACAGAATTGAGAACGCTATATTTGAAATAGAAAGACGGAAAACAGATACGCAACCAAAACCTTCGAGCAAACGTGTCAGTGACAAACACTATTTGCCCTTTAGGTAATTCTAAGGGACATGCGTTCAAACAACACAGATCGGGCAAAGCCGACCAATTTGAGCATACCTAGTTAGTGCATAAGATAGATCACGCTAAAAGCCACCACCGTCAAGAAACCATAAGTGCATCTTGAAATATTCAAATGATATTTGCTATATTTCGAAGCGTGAGACGTTTCTTGCTCAAAGAATATCAGGCAACGCCGAAAAGTAGTCACGGGCAAACCTACCTACTACACATTATGGATCTCTCAAACAACCAGTTTCGTCGAGAAACTAAACGTGTTACGCAATGAACATTTGTAAAGGCGAATGCGTCACATGATTGCGACCGGTGTTTTCGTCAACATATTCAACATGTCTAATATCCTAGTCGTATCACTAGGTGCAACACATGCGATGTTTTCTTTTCGGCTACGAAAATATACAAAACAAAGACAGACAAATGCGGGCAAGGTGGTGAGATTCGACGCTTCTAAACGATTGAAGGCAACTACCTTATGGTCAAGAGGAAGGGGGGCAGTGCTCACCTCTGCTTCTTTCAATGTGAGCAGTTTGAGTGTGGGCGAGTTTGCTTGTCGTTCGAGGTTATCATTGTGAAAGGGCTATACGGAAGTGCCATCACCAGGAATCGAACCCGGCACCTCCGTGTCCGGAGCCGTACGCCGTAACCAAGTACCGCGCCTAAAAGTCGGTACCCATTGGGGATATATCTCATATATATACCCCCGTACTGCCCGAGCAACGGGCTCCCGCAGTACATCCACTATTGGCGAGATAGTAGGGCCAAGACTCCCCCGGAGTACAACGTACGAATGTGTCCATTATCGTGCCCGCCATGGGGATCTCACAACACTCCCCCTAATGGACACCATCCGATCACCTCCGGTTAAACCCTAGCAACCCGCGTCATACGCGGAGGGCCCATAACCTGTGGAAGGGTTACACGGAAATGCCATCACCGGGAGTCGAACCCGGCACCTCCGTGTCCGGAGTCGAACGCCGTAACCAAGTACCGCGCCTAAAAGTCGGTACCCATTGGGGATATATCTCATATATACACCCCCGTACTGCCCGAGCAACGGGCTCCCGCAGTACATCCACTATTGGCGAGATAGTAGGGCCAAGACTCCCCCGGAGTACAACGTACGGATGTGTCCATTATCATGCCCACCACGGGGATCTCACAACAATCATGTTTGAGAAGTGGCGGCAGCATCGGGCAATCCCTCCAATTTAACCTTATACGTCAACATCCCACAGCTTTTCCCCTTATGAAAAATGTAGCTACATGACGTCGTTGGTTAATATATGGGTTTGTGCATGTCTTAGATTGAGGTGTTCTAAACACCTTTGCTACGTCGGTGTCAACCTCCTCTTCCGTACGCAGGCTACCCGTGCTCGATAACATATTTCTTCTTCATATGGACGCCATGCCCCCGCTCGATTGACCCGCTACACTGGCTTGCTACAAGTTGATAATGACAGATTCGGTTTGTGAGCGCACCTTTAGACGGTCCCCAACCCGGCCTTCAAATGTGTTAACGTCGTTGTGGAATGACATCACTCTCGATGTTTCAACCATTCACAATAGTACACCTGAGCATATTCGCTATGCCAATGGCATGAAAGTCCTCGAGTGCGGACACCATGTCACTACGGGCGGCCGTCGTGTTTTCAAATACTCGGTATCTCGATGTGAACTAATGCGGATTAGGCAGCACCATAAAGAAAACGTACAAGTTCTTTTTATGACATCTCGCGAGTACTACGAGTCCGTAATTGTACAACAATTAATGAATTGAGGGATCAATTACAAAATTTAGGTCCGAACTTTGCAGTTATCTACAAAATTCATACCCGATGCACCAAGCTACTTACAAAATATGGTTTCGGTCCTTCCGAGTGTTGACACATGCAACATGGCTTCGGATCGCGCGATACCTCTCAACGTATGGTACCGGTCCGAGTGCGTACCTATTTTCATGGTGCCGAACCGAGTGGGAATCTGTGTTTTTTGGTTCCGGGTGGCCGAAACCAAGGGCAAACCCGAAACGTTCCGGGTACTCGTTGCTGCTTAATACTCGGATCAAGTCCATGGTTAATGTTACCGTTAGAAACTGCGCGCCGAACCTCAAGGACACCTATTTTGTACTGGCAATGGGGCGCAACCAACCACATGATGACTTCCACTACGGTCGGCTCTAACTAGGCCTAGCCTTGTATGCCAAAACTAGCGAAGAGCATGGCACTCTTTGCTTTCGCGCTCAATAGCCAATCTAGGCTTCCGCGAACGACAATCTCGACTCTAGTAGTCGTAGGGTGTCAGTTTTACATCCTCGCCTCATACGCACTCGAGCGCCACGAGACACTTCCCCTCGCTCTACTACACAACCTCGTACTATACAACATGTGCAGTCTACTTCCGCGCCGGGAGCCAACGCTTTGCCGCTTATATTCGAGCAACGCATAGCGTGACATATTCGTACAACAATTACACTCTAGAACAACGGCTCGATGAGCATTACCATGCGTCTAACGCCGCCTTCTTGGCTCATTTCCAAAGTTTTACGAACACAACCGTGACTACGAGTCGTTAGATGTCCATTCCCCCGACGCGACACCAACGACGGAGGCTGTTCATGCGGCCATTAAGCCACATGTCGACATGGTTAACGGCAACCCCACGCCCAATAAGCCCGAGGTCGTCGACTTCGCCTACTACCGCAAATGCATCCACGCCGGTCTAGAGCGCCCCCCGTGCGATATCGACGAACCCAGCTTATGGACAAGAATAGACGACACGGCACGCGCTCTGAGCGAGAAGAAGACAAGGTCAGCCTACGACGAGCACTTGCACATCGGGTGTTGTCCACTCCTCGATAGCTGCGAGGGCATGGACGCGCTGTCGACCGGACCACCTCTACCGCCGGAGTAGGCGGCAACAATTGTCCTCACTATAGCGGATCATCGCACCCGCACAACGAAGCCGCCCGTACTCGATTGTGCTTCTTCCGCCTCACCAAGGGCGGACATGCGAGCACGGACACGGACCGCGTCTTCGCCGAGCTTGCACACGAGCGCTCCTCCCGCCCACACACTACCGCGGTCTCGGGCACAAAAATTTGAAAATTGGAAATTGCTTACAAAAATCACCGAGTTAAAGGCTACTTTCTTCGGGCGCCCCTCTGATCAAGCCTTCTATAGTACATGTTTGATCGTAGGATATACGCCATGAATCCATTTATCCCAACCTCTTCAATGGCACTAACGATGCCGTCAAATTCATGCTAGTAAATAGTAATTGTACACAAGTTATGAAAAATAATTCATCGCTAGTCTCCACGATGCCGCGGAGCCTGCTCTAGCTGATGCGAGGGCGCTAAACATCTTATTTGATCAACTAGCGCTCGTCGCGACGGGCTTACATCACCTCTGCTCTTGTGCGACTATGGTCGTGCCAGAGCAAGGGGTGGGGGAGGAAGGCATGCGAAAAACCCCCTCGCAGAGGTCGTCGACGGTCCCATCCCGATCCACGCGCCCCCCCGTCCGAGATATCGGTGCTCCTCCCGTCGCAGCCGGCCTCCTAGCTTAGACTTCCCTACCCCTCCGGGGGATGGGGAGAGAGGAAGGCCATTGTTGCCACTGGTGTCCGGCAGGCGCTCTTGTCTCCGCGCCAGATTTTCTCTTGTCCCCCGTCCTTCTCCGTATGTTTCCAACACTTATCTGATCGTTCGATATCCGCCCGTACCCTTCCCTAATGGTTTACATTGTCAGGGGGCCGTCTTTATAACGAGAGTGATATGTGGATACCGACTGGGGGAGAGGTTGGTCGAACTCGTTGATCGAGTCGCTACTCCTCCAAATATGTTGGGTACGGAAATCATTTTTCCGAAACCCCTCCGTACCGGTTTTCCCGGCGTCGGTCGACCCTAGGCTGTGTCGCTCCTCCGGCTGCGATCCTCCTCCGTCCTGCGTAGCTCCTAGCCTCACCCCCATGTAACTCGAATCTCACATGGTTGGACGACTGCTAGCGAGCGCCTTGCCCTAGCGCTGCTTTCCCGGCTGCCCGCCGCATGCTCCAACACCCGCGTCCCGTCGGTGATCCATCCGTACCCCCTTTCGCCAATTTCTTGTTTACGGACACCGCCCCCGCCCTTTGTCGGGAGAGTATATGTGAGCATTCATTCGCGAAAAAATATTTCGGAGGGCCCAAGCGGGAGATCTTAGTGTTGGTGTACGGATATTATGATTTTCCAAAACCATCCGTACACGGCTTCCCGACAACTGTTGATCCCGCGAATCGCAGCTGCCGGTACCTCGTTTAGCCCCCTACCGTGCCAAGCCTGACACAGCTGCATGGTTACCAACGCCCACCGCGTGGAGTTAGAGGTAGGTGCCGACGGGCTTGCGAGCGCACCCCACTCCGGGGCCGCCGCCGCTGCGCCGCCGGCGGGCGTCGCCCGGGCACACTAGACGCGCTGCGCCTAGCGTGCGTCGACCGACGACTGCACGCTTGAGGTTAGCATGCATGCCGCCGGCAAAGCTAATGTTGTAACGACTTTTGCTAAGGACACGCTTGACCGAGATCCATGACCGGGTAACAAGGTTACCGAAAGGCGTAAAGCAGCGGCAGCCGTAGAAGCAACAACACGAGTGCCACGCCATCCAACGCACCCCCCCCCCCCAAAAAAAAAAAAAAACTTAAAAAAGAAATGATGGTGTGGCCCGCCGCGCCGATTCATGCTCCCCGACATTCACATTCACGCATCCCCGAGTGCGGCGAAGATGGCGGGAAAGGGAGCTAATCGGCGTGAGCGGACAAGTCGTGAACTGGATCCGCCATGGGGTGCATGTCAAGTTCAAGCACGGCCTACGACCTCGCCCATTCAACCACGGCGTCCCTATGGAAGCCGCTACCCCCTCCCAACTTGCTATCCTAGCAACATAGCTCCCCCGCTTCGAAGCGTGCGGAGCCTGGGAACGCGCACACATGTACCGCTTAGTGTCACGCATGTTCCTGGTGCCCAAACCCGGTGCCAACTAGTGGTGGCTAATATTCGAGCTACGCGAACTCAACAACTATTGGTCGGACTTCAACATGACACGGTAACAAGCCCATCAAGTCATACGCATCTCCCACACCCGCACATACCCCCCTTGATTGTCATCCCTCTCACCCCACCCACATGCCCAGGCCTCTCGCCCGACTCCCTAACCTCATGCTCTGCCATCCTCCCCGACGAACTCTCCCCCCCCCCCCCCCCCCCTCCCAAACGCTGAGGCCCCTGGCACACAAGCCTAACTTTATCCGACTCCTCGAACCTCAGTCTAGCCCTGACTTATAAGTTTCCTACATGGCATAGGTGGGAGGGCCCAAAGACATCGACTAGTTTCACCCGGTACACGTTGTAAACAATTTTAATTTCAATTTCAACATGACATGCAAGACACCCAAGCACCCACGCCACCTCTCCCGACCGGGCCACTACTTCGTCTTCTTCCACCTCACAGACTGCTATCACACTCTCGGCATCATGAAAAAGGATTGAGACTGATTAACCGTAACTACCGCCGCGAACAGTTGCGTCTCGCGTGCCTCCCAAGGGTTGGTTAGGTTCGGCCTACTACTACTTCCTTAAGCTCACCCATGTCTTCATCAATTACCGCCGCCGGCCTACACGTCCGACACCGGCTACGACAACCCCCTTCTACGACCCTCCCGGTGTTGTAAGTAATACCGTATACGTATTAGTTGCAGATAGCTACTGTAAGCTACTCTAGATATGATTAGTACATGTCTAGATCGGACATACCGATAAACTGTTTGACTCGGTACAGAGCTGTCGCTAGGCTACAGCTCTCCCACTTCTGTTGTCCCGACACCACGCATGTAGGCTGGTTGCCGCCGTAACTGTTCCGTTTGCGGGACTGTGACTGTAACTACGTTTGCGTACGTTATCTTCCACACTAACTGTGTTTGCATGGTTCAATAGGTTATGGGCCCTCGCCTCACGTCACTCACGCGCGACAACCTGGTTCGGCGAGCTGCGATCGACAGCTCTCCCGCAGAAGGCAAGTTTCTTTAGACTCCTAGTACTTTCAACTTGTAGTCGGCGGTATCGCCAGTATAAACTGCGATTTTAAAACCCGCCACCACCCCTCTTAAGTCAGCCACCCGACGGACCTTCTTTCGCAACACTCGTGGGCGCGGCACAGTATGCACACGCATGCTCCCCTAAATGGACGACTTCTTCTTTCTCGCCGACTCCTACCATGCAGCGCTACTCCTACGAGCCCGCGTCGATGCCGTGCTCATGCACCTCGGCCTATAGCGCAACCTCAAGAAGGGCGTTTGGACCCCCGCCCAAGTCGGCGACCACATGGGGCTTAGCATCGACCTCCACAAGGGCAAATTCCGCACACCCCCGCCAACCTATACATCCTCGCCACGCAAGTATCTTCCGTCCTCGACTTGTCAGCCGCGAATGCACGCTGGCTCCCCGTCCCTCAGCTCTCCGCGCTCGCGGGTAAGGCACAGTTCCTCTACCTCGAATGGTGGCGTGCTGTCCCCCAACCACGCAACGGCCGCTCCATTTACAAGCCGATCGAGACGGCCTACCTCTATGTTGACTATAGCGACTACGGTTGGGGCGCAGTGCTAAACGAGAACCCGAGCTTCATACGCGAGGCTTTGGTGTGCAGCATACCGCCTTCAACACATAACATGAAACTGGCTGCGAGTTGTGCATTAGCGCATGCGATCAAGTCCTTTCTACCACAACTTCGTGGCTGCAATGTACTTCTACACGTTTACAACATTGCGGTCAGCGCTAGTATCGAAGGGTTACACGGAAATGCCATCACCGGAAATCGAACCCGGCACCTCCGTGTCCGGAGCCGTACGCCGTAACCAAGTACCGCGCCGAAAAGTCGGTACCCATTGGGGATACATCTCATATATATACCCCGTACTGCCCGAGCAACGGGCTCCCGCAGTACATCCACTATTGGCGAGATAGTAGGGCCAAGACTCCCCCGGAGTACAACGTACGGATGTGTCCATTATCGTGCCCACCACGGGGATCTCACAACACTCCCACTAATGGACACCATCCCATCAACTCCGGTCAAACCCTAGCAACCCGCGTCATACGCGGAGGGCCCATAACCTATCGAAGGGTTACACGGAAATGCCATCACCGGGAATCGAACCCGGCACCTCCGTGTCCGGAGCCGTACGCCGTAACCAAGTACCGCGCCGAAAAGTCGGTACCCACTGGGGATATATCTCATATATATACCCCGTACTGCCCGAGCAACGGGCTCCCGCAGTACATCCACTATTGGCGAGATAGTAGGGCCAAGACTCCCCCGGAGTACAACGTACGGATGTGTCCATTATCGTGCCCACCACGGGGATCTCACAACAGCTAGCCTCACCAAGCTCACCTCATGCTCACTAGTTATGATGTATGACCGAGCTTCGACGCTTGTGGTACCTACTCGACACCAACGGTATACGCATCTTCCCACGCTACATCGGTTCCGCAAAGAACAGCTGGGTCGGCACGCTATGTCGCGAGTTGGACAGAGACGACTGGCAACTCAGCCCCCGCGTCTTCGCCCACCTTTAGACTTCATGTGGCCTTTATTATATCGGTCGTTTCGTGTCCGTGGAAAACCCATAGCTGCCACGTTTCAACGCGCGATGGCGAGACCCCAAGTGCGAGGACGTCGATTGCCTACACCTACCACACTCTCACTGGCGGCGCGAAGACAACTACTGCAACCCCCCTTGGGGTGCGATGCCCACACTCACGGCCAAGCTCCGTCAATCATGCGCAGCACCTATTGCAATCATTCCCTAATGGCCGGGTAAACTACCGTGCTTCCAACATCTACACTATATGGTCAACGAGCCCATCCATTACCCTCCTTCGCGCAACCTCTTCTTGGACGGCTCGGTGCACGCGAGGGGGTCTGATGACCCAGGTGGAGCACCGTGGCCTTGTGGCTACCACACCGGCGTGGCTACACACTCCCCGTGGGGCAATTGGAAAATCGCTGCGCGACGCCTCACGCCCCTTTGTGCAAGAACTGCTACCCCCCTTCATCCCCTCGTGGACGCATAGGTCCTCAACGCTACCGCCTCACCACTGACTCTACAAGCGCCCCGTAAGCGGCCACCATGGCTACCAAGCTCAAAACCCTTCTTGGCACCGACCTCTTGTGGACCATTGCTCTCGGCCTACTTAGCAGCTCGCTCGCACCGGCTACCTACCCGAACTACGACAACACCGTGTGCCACTTTTTCGCCTTCTGCCACGACGATACGGTCCATCCACTTCAAGCCACGCTACCGACAATGGGACACTACATTGCATGGCTCGGCCTACAAGGTACCGTCGCCACGAAATCCCTCCAACCGTACTACTCCGCCGTTAACATGTTCTATCAAGAATATTAGCAACAACATATCGCCATCGGCGAACTCCTCGCGGACGCTATGGTCGGCCTCAGTCGAAATACGTCAATAATGAATCACACCTACTGACTTACGGCTAACCCGGCTTCCAGCTAGCAACTCGCCCTCGCCACTCTACATGCCGCGGACGTGATACGCCGGAATTTACAATGGACTGCGACTACCCGGCCTCGAATCGCACTTTGCCGAGCCTCCCTCGCCGTGTGGGTCATCTACGCCGTTTTGCAGCGCGGAATCATGGGCGCGCTTATAAATTGGCGACCTTATTGTCTATTTGCGCGTGGAAGGGGTCACATGTGACCCCTCCCATTCGGTTTCCTCAATCCGGTGCGAGCACATATAGATAATCTCAGAATTCACCCATTCTTTAGTATGTTGCTCCTCTAAGCATGTTTGATCTGTGGTAGAAGACGGAGGTCGGTTGTGAGCATTACAGAGGCCATGCTGATGACATGTTATCACGGGTCTTAGCCACTTCCGACGGCAAAAAATAGCGCTAGGCAGAGTCTTTCACGGAATTGATTGTGACTACATCCATCGGCCTCAGAATCGGCTTAAAGTGGTGCACACACATTTAAACTCTTCAATCAACATCATACTAAGAATTGGTGGCAAATTTCAGTGATTTCATATGGTGGCGGGTTTCGTAGTGGGTCACATGTGACCCCTCCCATTTTTCAACATTAGGGGGTCATCTCATGCATAAGTGTGCCCCATGACTGGTTCAGAATGACTCTAAAATGCGCATACATGTAGACCATAATGCAAGATACGCGATATAACAACATGGTCCAAAACAGAGAGAAGATTTGAGATCATTTAGTTAGTTACATTTTTTCCTGTTGCTGTCCGTGCTTGATTTTACCACCTGAGCTGAGCTCTTGCCACCTAAAGCTGAGCTAGATCCAAAAACTACCTGTAGAGTCTCCATTGCAGTCATCCTTGCCACCCACTGCTGTGCCACGGCAAGAGACTGCTTGTTGGGGGGCAGGATGCCAGCATTGTGCTTGGCAAAGCACTCATGATTCTGCGCAAGGCTACATACGAACATGCACAACTGTCCTTCCATCCAAGGGCCATATGCGCAATATTGCTGCGTCTTTTTGGAGCAATACCTGCACCTGCGGCCCTTGCAGCGGCCCCGCAAAGTCTTTCCAACCGGGTTCAGCAGCAAGTGGTGGGAGTCAACGGGGCGGTGGGACCGAAGGGCATGCCGCTCACCAATCTCGCGCATGCGAATGGGGTGATACTTCATTTCATGTACCAGCATTCTCCGAGAGAAGTCGGGGGTTCATTTATGTTGGCCAGGCTTGAAGCGCTTCCACAGCAAGAAGGCGTTGATCTCGCTCATACCGATTAGTTGTGGAGCTTGAAAGTAGCCGGGCGTTGGTGACCGTTGCAAAGAAATGGGTCGATGCTGCGGCCCTGCCGTTTTTCCATATTATTTGGCTCCCTACGATAAGGCTCTCCGGGTCGGGCTCATCCTCCGGCTCGGATTCGGCCTCCGGCTCCGAGACGTCCTCACTCGTGTCACTGTCACCGAGAGTGATCTCACCTTGGACGGGGAGCGCGTCGGCTACACGTCCACGACCACGGCCACGCCCTCGGCCTCTCCCACGAGCGGAAGCGCGGCCGCGCAATGACACGCCGCTACCACGACGGCGGCCTCGGCCACCTCAGCTCCCACGACCCCGACGTCGCTCCTCCGACTTGGACTCACGGTTGCTGCCGATGTCAAGGGAAGCAATGTTGTCCTTTGAGTCGGCGCTGGGGACCTGTGGCGACGCGACGCCGGAATGCTGACCGTTTGGTGAGCCGGTGCTAAATGCTGCCCCGGTTTTTCTTCCCGCGTACGTAAAAAGCGGCTCCTCCTCCGACTCCGGTTCTACCTCAGCAGGGCCGCTTGTGGCACCGTCCACCAAACTTTTTCCGGTCCGACATATTGTTTGGGGATTAGACTGCTCAACCAAGGCGGTTTGGGCTCTTCGGAGGGTCTCGCCGTTAAGTTCTATGTCCTCGAGTTGAACCTCCACCTCATCACCACCCTTTCATCGCACTAGTGCGGAAGCGTCCGTTACATTGCTAACGACCCCCGTGAGTGTAGCTGTGGCCCAATGCTCACCGTAAGTGGCCCTTGGCCATCCATAGGCATCACCTTCGTCGAAAAGGGTGGCCAAGGCCACCACTTCCACGCCCGGAACGCAAAACGGGTAAAGTTCGGCTCGTATGGTGAGTAGCTGAAAAGTGATTGTGCGCCGCGATCGGAGTAACTGAAAGCCCCCGACTAGCGCATGTTCCGATGCGCACTACTTCACTAATAAACTACCACCGATTTCAATAAAGGTTTTTGCACTGAATCGAGATGGCCTTGTAGATTAACTATTCGAGGGGGGGGCACAGCATCATGCCAAAATTTACATATAAAAAAAGCGTTTTCTGTAAGGGGTCACATGTGACCCCTTGCACAAATAGACATTATTGTCGATCGCCCCTCTCGACACATTTGCCTCTTTATCAGAAAAAGTAAAGGAGAAAAACGGCGCGACGAGGCCGAAGAACCCCATCCATATCGCGGCCTACCCCCTCCTAGCCGACCTCATGGAGTGGTACCTCCTCCAACGGACCGCTTCCTACCGCAACTACTCCCCCCGTCCGTTGTTTGGAGTTTCTCACCTTTTGAAATCTCCGTTGACTAGCATGCGGCAGCGACACTCTTTGCATGGCTGGAACAAGTGTACAACTGATTCGCCCCGCCGGCTTCAAATAGACACCTCACAGCCTCCGCAAAAGGGTTGCGTCCGCCGCTAACAGCAGGAGCGCGCCCCTTCCCGTCGTCAAATATATGGGTGGTTGGGCCAAGAACAATTCCGTGACCGAAGGAAAGTACATGGCCTTACCATGACCCCCTCTCAAGCGGCATGGCGTTACTTCCCGCCCTCTGCACTAGACTAAGATGTGCAAGTGTTTGCCTTTAGGTTATTACTGGCAAAAAGTGCCCTAGGGAAAATGATCATATTGATTTACATCATGAGTTTGCAAATCTAACTCCCATGTGTACGGGACAATAACTCCCACGGTTAATGTTACCGTTAGTAACGGCGCGTCGCACCTTCCGGACAACTAACTTGTACAAGCAATAGGGCGCAACCAACCATTTGATGACTTCCCCAACGGTTAACTCAATCTAACTAGCCCTAGCCTTGTAAGCGAGAACTAAACAAGAGCCTAGCACCGTCTGCTTTCGCGCTCATCCAATATAGGCTTCGCGCGAACCCACACACCCAACCCGCTATGCGCTAATCTTCCTGAGGCTATGCCTGTGGTGGTCTTTTGGCCAAACCGTAAGCAAGCTGACGTATATGGGAAAACGTGCCCTAGTGTAAATTTAAAGTAACAGACATGACTTCTTCGCTTGTGTGCACGTATGTTGTAAGTAAGCAAAACGTTTGCGCTCTGCAGCGAGCACCGAGATGGTATTCCTGCTTGAGCTGGGCGGTACCTGTATATCGCTACCCGTATATTACAAGTATTCGTTCACAGCGCATGAAAAGACGGCTGACGACTAACGACATCGTGACAGCGATGAATTTGGAGTCTCGCTTCCACGGTCTCCTCAGCCTGCTCCACTTTTAACTACACACCACCGTCCGGTCCGTGACAGGGCAGCCGGGTGGGGCTGCAATATAGACACCCCCCCCCCCCCCCCCCCCCCCAAAAAAAAAAAAAAGGCCTCGCGGGTTCCCGTCCGGCGCCGATCCGGGGGTCAGATCAGCTCAGCGCGTCGACTTCCGTTGACGGGGCGCTTCCGACACGCAACGCAGGAGGGCCTCGCCGTGACGTGTCTGTTTGACCAGATCCGAGCGATACAGCAGTATTGCCGATATGGCTGACGCAGACATGGCGGTCAGGTAATCTTTCAGTCGGTTACCTTTTCACAGTCAACCGCTGTCACCTCGCTCGCTGTGCTAAATAATATTAGTGCCGAGTTTTCCTAAACTCGTAACTATTCGAGTCACGACGATTGCGACGGGATGGTAGCCTGCTGGCGGGTAGGTGTGACGTGTGACTGTGCGTGAGTGGCAGGGTGAAGCAGTACGAGGGGAAGCTGGCCACCCTGACGGCCATCAACGGCGTGTTACAGTTGGAGAACGACAAACTGAAGGAGGAGCTGGAGGAGGCGAGGCACCCCACAACCGATGCAGGTGCTGTGCTACCTCCTACCCCTTGAGCACTACCCTGCTGAGGTGGGGTGCCTTTGACTGTGGTGCTGCTGGTGTGGGGTGCAGAGGAGGAGCTGGCTGAGCTGAAGGAGGAGTTTGCGGACAGGTTGGGCGAAGCAGACGCACAGGTTGCAAAATACAAGGTCAGCACCTTATGGCTGACGGGGATGGGAGGGCAGAGGGGTTCACATGCGAGGGGCGGAGCAGCCTGTGGCTGTGGTCACCTCACCAGTTTGTGGCGATGATGGGGTGGGTGGTCGCGATTTGATGGCAGGATGAGTGTAAGAAGCTGAGGGCGCAGCTACAGCTTGCGGACAAGGGCGGCTCTGCCTCGTCAGCTCGGCTGGCGGAGAAGGATCAGGTTATTGAGAAACTCAGGTGCCAACCCCCTCAACGCACACACACACACACACACACACACACACACACACACACACACACACACACAATGCGGAGCCTCTGGATTCCGGGTATGAGGGTGAGACGTCCGCTTGAGAGTGACTATTGAACCCTGCCTCCCAATTCTCCAGGGCAGAGGGTGAGACGCTGAGTAGAAAGAATGGGGAGCTGGATGTGCAGGTGGGCTGTGTCCTGCGTTCATCGCAGCCTGCCTTTTTTGGGGTTGATATTTGACGAAAAGAAAGGCGAGTGGGATCGCATCAGTTGGGGGTTGGAGTGGTTTAGGCGAGGGATGCACGGAACGTGTGGTTTTGTCAGGTGCGCAAACTCCGGTCATCAGAGCGAGAGCGCGAGGCGGAGCGGGACCGTCTGGCGGGGCGCGTGCAGGCGTTGGAGGCACAGGTGGTGCAGCTGAACGAGACGTGCGATCGGAGCACGGTTGAGGCGCAGCAGCAGGCGGAGGGGCTAGAGCGAGAGGTATTCACTGTGTAGTATTTGCATGCATGTTTACTAGATGGCCTAACTGGAACTGTTTTCGGTGGGGTATGCGTTCGACGTAACTCTTTACCTCCACTATCTGCAACGGGAAGGATAGAGCGCACGCTTCCCTATGACACTTCGTTTGTCACTAGGATACACACATGGTCACTCATAGCGAAACTACGAGCACCCATGCACAAGCTCATCCACATACAGACAGACACACACATACACAGAGAGAGTATGTGTGTTTGTGTGTGTGAGAGAGAGAGAGAGAAAGAAAGATGGAGGGTGGAAGATGGGGAATGAAAGAGGGAGGCATAATCTCACACACACACACGTACACACACACACACACACACACACACATAAACGCATACACGCACACACACACACACATACATACACAGGTACTCACTAGCTTACTATGCGGCTGCTGTTCGAAAGGAGTAGAAGATAATGAGCATTCAGTTTTAGCTACGCTCTGGGAAATTAATGGTGGTGGGAATGGAGGATCTTTCTTGTGCGTTATGAAGTCGCTGTCCTGAGGTAGGGTGATTAAGGTGTCTCGGTTGAACGTGCCTTTGTGTGTGTGTGTGTGTGTGTGTGGTTCTGATTGGTCAGCTTGACGAGGAGCGGCGCGCGCATGGGAAAGAGTTGGCGGGACTGCGCGAGGAGCTGCGCAGACAATCGGAAACGCTGGAGGCAGAACAGCGGCAGGGGCGAGAGGAGCAGCTGCAGAGCGCTGTGCAGCGGGAGGCAGCACTGACAGAGAGCCTGCAGGTCTCCGCACTTCCTCTTACTCGTTTTGATCTTCTCACTTGGCTCTTTTTTTCCTGAATCAAGGGATATGGGTTGGGCCGGTGCAGGCGGTGCGAGACATACTGGCACGTAGCCAGGATGAGTGGGACGCGAAAGAGAACAACCTGCAGCGCGAACTGTCGCGGCTGCAGGATGCGCTGCGTGAGGCGGAGGCGGCGCGGGACGAGCAGCACTACAAGGGGTCGGAGGCGACAAAGCCGCTGCTGAAGCAGATCGAGGCGATGGCGGCGCAGCAGGCGGCGAGGGAACAGGCGCAGGTGGCGTTGGAGCGGTCACTGACAATCCGCGTCAAGGTGGGCGGTGGGAGGAAGGATAGGGTGTGTGTGTGTGTGTGTTGGGGGGGGGGGGGGGGGGGGTGTCTATCACTTTGGAGACAATGTTCCGTCAGCTCCTGCATTCAGCCCGTACCCGCACAAACGAAAGAGTAGAAAGATTGAGAATGTGTATGGGTGTGTGGGTGAGTACAGACAGGCACGGATGGGGGTAAGGGTGATGGATGGAATGGGTGTGGAGACTGTTTGGTGGGTGTGGAAAGCGTGTTTGGAAAGGTGTAACGGTGAATGTTTGGGGTATTACAGCATGGGCTGTGGGTACTTGCGTACTTTGCGTGATAGAAAGGAGAGAGGGAGCGGCGCTGTAGATGTCTATATGGACGTGTGTAGGTGGATGAATGGGTGGTTTTTAGATTTAAGTAAGTGAAGAGCGGGTGCAAATATGGGTGAATGGACTGAGGAACGGATGAGTTAACGAGTACATGGCTGAAGGGAGATGATGGGCGAGGGACTGAGACAGAGCAGGGCTCACAAGCCTGGATGGTTGGATGACTTGTTGGTTGGGAAAAGTGGATGCAGTAGTAAGGGAATGGGTGGAGGGAAGCATGACCTGCTGGATGGAGCGGGGGAAGAGGTTGGGTAGGTGATGGTGTATAGAAATGAGAGGGAAGTTCTGGGGTAGTGGGCGGGCATGGCTGAGGTGCGCTGTTTTTTTACACTGCAGGAGCTGGAGGAGTCCCTGGGAGCAGCGGTAGAGGCGGAGCGCAATGCACGGGTGAGTCGACTTTCCAGGCGAAGCCTCCCCTTACTCCCTGGGCTTTTCTTCTACTAAGCTTATTCCGTGGAAAAATGTGTTGCTGTTTCGCATGGAACCGTTTCATGCTAATCCTCCGCGTCCCCATTGAAAAACCGCACACTCAACTGCAGCGGAGAGCCTCAGCGTCGGAGGCCGCCGTGTCTGCATCGAAGAGCGCGGCGGAGGCGGCTGTTTTGGCCGCCGCGGAAGTGCGCACCAAATTGGACAGCGAGGTCAAGAAATCATTGGCCCTGCAGGTGACGGCCGTGTGAAACACCCCTTCTTCCCTTTTCCGTCCCTGTTTGCAACATCAAACCGTATATGCAAGATCCCTGCTGAGGGGTATGCTCTCACTGGTGCCATGTATGCTTTGCAGGCGGAGAAAGAGTCACTGCGCCAGCAACTGGAGGCAGCGGGAAAGGTGAGGGCGACTGCCGCTTTTTGCGTCACCGTTCGTTGTGACTATTCTATGTCAGCCTTCGAGCGTGTGGGTTTGAAGAGTCTGTGCCCGGTTGCGCTCAAGCGCGCGCGTGTGTGTGTGTATATCTGATATTACTGCCTTTGAGTGACTATGCACGGGCTCGTCAGACAAGCTTTGCATATATGTGTGTGTGTGTGTGTGTGTGTGTGTGTGTGTGTGTGTGTGTGTGTGTGTGTGTGTGTGTGATTGTGGTGGGGTTGTGGGTTCTAAGGATGGTTGGGTGTTGTGCAGGACTTTCTGGCTGAGCGAACGAAATTTGAGGCGGCGCAGAAGGAGCTGAGGGAGCAACTGTGGGAAGCGGAGCAGCGGGTGCGGAACCTGTCGGCCGAGCGCGACGATGCGGTGCAGAGGCTCTCGGCGGCGTGGGAGTCTGGGGCGGACTCTTGGGGGGGTGGCGCGGATGCGCCCGTGCCTCCTGCGAAGCCAATTAGCACCGGCATGAACGGAGGGGACACTCTCCTGCCGTCATCTGCCGAGGTGGCGCCCGAGGACGACTTTGACCGGATGCTCAAATCGGTGGACTCAAATGCCATTTCACAGGCTTGTGCCCCCCCAACCCCCCTCCCATCTCCACCACGCGCGCACACACACGCATGCGCACGCGTGAAATACTGAGTTGATGTTGTGGTGAGCATGGGGAAGGGGCTGACATTGTTGTCGTGGCTCAGACGGAAAAGAGCGCCGGCGTCGGTAGAGCGTCAAGTCAGGCGAGCATTGACGCGCGAATAGGTGCGGCGACGATGTCTCCTCCTGCTCGCGTGCAATCCCCCTTCCCCGTCCACCTTCCACCATCGCCGTACAAATTTATACCCACTCAATGCGTCAGATTTACAAACAGACATACTCCCAACTATCACACACACGCTCTGATACACAACATATGATTTCGTCGATTGATTTCATATACATACATGGTTCCGCGCTGCTATACGTACACTTGCTGTACTTGCAGCCAGGAAGGCGCATGGCTCAAGCATGTAGATTGGGAAGGTCTACCACTCATCAAGACACGATATCAATATCTCTTACACTCAAGCTCACACCGATCACACACACACGTAAAAAATGCATCATCCTAATGATCAAAAGAAAAGGACGGGCCAGAAAGCACTCACGAGCGGAGCTAACTGTTTCGTGGGGTGGCAGACAGGCTGAATGCCTGGCTAAAATCGGCTCGTGCGTTGTTGCGCGTCTCCATGAGCAGCGGGTTGCCTCACTGCCATTGTGTTCTGTGTATTGAGTACAGACATTCTGACTTCGCAACTGGCGGAGATGCAGCGCCAGCGGGACTATCACGCGGAGGAGCTGTGCCACGCAATAGAGCGCGCAGATGCCGCCGAAACAGACGCCAGGCGAGTCAAGGCTGCCTCGCCTCCCTACTGCCCCCCCCCCCCCCCCCCCCCCCCCCCCCCCCCCCCCCACCCCCCCCCCCCCCCCCCACCCCCCCCGCCTTCCCTAATTTACCCTCATTTCATTTTTCCTATTGGCTCCATACCACAGCCCTCCGTCCGCCCCTCCTTAGTGTCTCTTTGCTAACCACTTCGTCCCCACTCATATCGGGGCGCATTTCACGTGTGGAGCTCACTCGTCTGGCAGTGGCTGTGTTTTGACTGCTGTTGGACGATTTCGCAGCGCCGCGCGGGAGCTGAAACAGGAGCAGGCCGTGATCCAGGGGAAGCTCAACATCTGCCTCGAGATCTTGGGGTATGCCTTCCCTGCGCTCCCCTAGCCGGATATTAGAGTCAAACAATAATCCCCAAAAAGGAGATTGTTGTGTGTACGTGTTTGAGTAGTGGGGAGAAGGCTGATGGGAGGGAGGGGTGACGGGGCGGTGCAGGGAGCGGAACGAGAAGATAGAGCAGCTGCAGGACGACATCCGCGACATGAAGCGCATCTTCCACGAGCAGCTCAATTTGTGTGTGGACCAGCTGACGGCCGCGCGACGGGAGGCGGACATGCTCAAGGCTGGGCACAGCTCGTCCAGTGGCTAGGTGCAGCGCGCAGTGCCTACCACCCCCCTTGCGCAGCTTCAGCACTGCCGTCGTGAATTACCACGCAAGCCTTCTGCATACTGAGGGGAAGGGGGAGGTTGGTGTGCGCGCCTTGCCTCCTCTTGTAAATGATGATATTTTACTTGCAGATTGGTATGTATAGAGGGACGAAGCAGCGAGAATAAGCGCACCGTATTGTCTTGTATTGTGTAATCGGCAACGCTGTCACAATTGTTCGCACCTCATCGCCCCCAATGGTGACCCTACTTTCCCCAATTGCACGAGATGTACTTACATACAGCCGCAGCTGATCCGTCACTCAGTCACTGCCTTCAATGCGTCCGTGAGTGGCGGTAGACTCCATCCACAATGTTTGACGGGGGAGCAGAGCATTATGTTGCTATTATTGAAGTTGTAATGTGTACTTCAAAATGGTAAAGACGACCTGTTTACATTTTTAGGCTTTGCATGATTCGCGCCATGGTTCGTTTGATAGATTTCCCTAAATCGGTTTATGTCCCCCTCTCGCCCCTCCTTCACTTCCACTTTCCGCTTGTGCTTGCTCAGGGACAGAATGACTCTTACCCAAGATGGGTGGAGGAATATTGTGTGTGGGGGAGATAGTGTGTGTGTGTGTGTGGGCGGGGGGGGGGGGGGGGGGGGGGGGGGTGGGGGGGGGGGGGGGGGGGGGCAAGCGGTGCTCAACATGTATACCTTCGTGGGTGGCTCTTTAGCGCTGCTGACGGGTTGCGTTAATAGGGACGGGGTAGCGTTGTGGGGAGGGGTAGCGAAGGGTGGCAGGTGAGCGCGCCGATCGTCTGGCTGATGTCGCGCCGCGGGTTGGCGAAATAGGTGAGAGCGAGGCGCGCCGTCCACCTGCCCCCCGCCCCGGCGACCTGTCCCCCCAAAGGCCCAGCTCAGCCTCGCTCCAGCGCCGCGGCTCCTCCAGCCCAACGCCCCCTGTCCCTACTCCTCCCACCCGCTTCTTCTTATTCCTCGACACGGGACGCCGCTTGCTGGCGGACTTGCTGCCGCTACGTGGCGGAGAGCTGAAGGCGGCGGGAGGCCACAGCTCTGGGCTCGCTAGCTGGGGAGCATCCGCCTCCTCGGCGCTGCGTAGGGGGCTAAAGCTGCGTCGCATGGAGCCCAGTCGACGAGGCGCGACTCCCTCTCGCGAGCTGCCCACCTCGATCCCCGCCTGAATGTGTCACCAAGGTGGGAAGAGGGTGTGTGTGTGGGGGGGGGGGGGGAGGTTAGTAATCAGCAACAGAAAGCGGGGAATGCCCACGAAGCTCTCCATCCACACATGTACTCATCACACACATAAGTACTCAAAAAAAACTTGATAACCAACTGCGTATACGACCGACCCCACAATGGAGTGACAGAATAAGACAAAGACACAATCAGCCAATGGAGAATTCTTACCATCTGGTGGGTGCAATCGCAATCCCTAACCAACATATGAACAACAAAAAGAATACACCATGCACCCATAGCCGCACACACACACACACACACACACACACACACACACACACACACACGAGGTAGGCACGCAAATAATGCAATTAAAGTTTAACATACATGATTATATCAGACGACCACAATACAACTCTGTAAATACGAACAAACAAATGGAAAGAGCAGCATATGTACACAACCGCACATTCAAACGCTACTTGGAAATCAACAGCAGATACACCGAATCGGAAGCGCAGACAGTCAATGAAAATAACGCGCAAAGCGCACCCGCTGATTGGCGTGCGCGCACCGACATACATACCGGATCGCTACAAACAATCGATGAAAAAACACACGACTGGTCTCACATCGTCACTGAAAATACCAAGCACACACACACACACACACACACACACACACACACACACACACACACACACACATACGCGCGCGCTTGCGCTGTCCGATAGACATACACACGCACATTTATAACTCGAAAGAAGTGAATCAGATGCACACAGCTAGGCGCCCAGGCAACTACTGAGTATAATACAATGCAGACGCGTAGACATCATTGCAGGCGTAAGAACAGCCTCTCAACCAAGCATATTGAACGCAAGATCGCATGGTCGAAAGTAAAGTCACTGTTATGAAAACCACATTCCACACATGGGCACGGCAGAACCACTTCTAAAACTCAAACTTAAATTCAAACAGCCACACGCAATATGCTTCGTACCTGGCGTGCCTCTGCTTCAGCCGCCTCACGATGCGAGATTGCCTGAGAGTGCAGGTGAGGATGGGAGGGGGGTGAGGTATCAGTCTATTAAACCTCTCACCTAAGTCCCAGAAATACACTGCGCGTATATAGACAGCGGAAAGGAGTTGTGAAACTTAGAGGAATCTACAGAAGAAGTGACACCATCGCATTGGGTAGGTTTGGGAGATGCTGGCATACGATGGCAAAAAACGGGAGGCATGCGAAATGGAGAGAAGCGGTGTGCAGGGACGCACCGTCTGCGCGGCGGCAATCACAGCAGAGATGGAGCTGCGGACGTCGGCGCTGGTCCGTCGCTCAGGATGATGGAACGGCTCTGCTGCGCCCGCATCCCATCTACTCCCCGCCACAGCTACTGACTCCGTTGGGAAAGCCACTGCCCGGACATCACAGAAGTCAGCATGTGAAGAAAATGAGCCGCATCCCTCAGACCAATAGGTCGACTAGCTTGTCACTCACGTGTCTCGGTGAGTATAGACGTGCTGTTGGCGAATGTGCACCTCATAAGATGTGTGTGTGTGTGTGTGTGTGTGTGTGTGTGTGTGTGTGTGTGTGTGTGTGTGTGTGTGTGTGTGGGTATGTGACACTGCTGGTTACAGACCTCAGGCAGCCCACCTGAGCGCCCTCTTCGCGGGGAAGCAGCAGCGCCACCTGATCGCGGCGACAGGCTTCTAGCCGGCATGCAACGTCCGCGAGTCCCAGCGACCGGTATGCCGCGCTGCCGTGACTAGATCATGCATCACAAGATTTAGTTGAGATGGTAGGTACCATTCGTCATTATGTACTGGGTTGCATTGCATTGCATTGCATTGGACTGTGTGTGTGTGTGTGTGTGTGTGTGTGAGAGGAGAATGGGAGATAAAGGGGGGTGCGGCTCTAACCTGGCTAGGAATATCTATCGAGATCTCGTGGTCATCAAGCAGCTGCAGGAACAATAGACATAACAACCTCAAGAAAATTACGCATGGGAAGATAAGCAGAATGAGCAGGAGAATGATGAAATGCAGGTGGCTGAAAATAGACGAAAGGATGGGTGGGTGGAGCACCGGATGAATGAAGAAGGGAGGATTGATGATGCTGGGGATTAAGTTTGCTGTATGGATGATGAATGTTTGGAGCAACGAATGCTGAATGTCAAAGAAACGGAAAGAGGGGAAATGGAGGGACAGTCAGAGCGAAAAATGGATCAAGGAAGGATATATGGATGGATTGGTGTGGTATGGAATACACGCAGATAGACAACGCAGAAGGTGGAGTGATGCACGAAAAAAAATCGTATCTGGCTGGACAACGAGACCAAGACTCGCGTGTGTTCCTTTCTGACTCGACCATAATGTGCAGACCTCATACGCCGCGGGAGGTGCCTCATACCTTTGTCAGCCGCGCCACCTCCGATTTCTGCTGCGCTAGTTTCTTCTTCAAAGCCTGTAGCGATCAGCGACGCTTCAGTCACCGCACGGCACGCCATCACGCCATAGACGACTAAAAACGCCACTAAACCGCACGTTACTCTGACGCAGCAGTCCTTATCACCTTGTACTTGCCGCGCATGTCGCCACCGAGCATACCGCTCTGTGCGCTGCGCGCCTTGCATCGCCGAATCTCCGCCTCGATGGCCGCGGTGTCCTCAGCCAACCGCTTTGCCTGTTTCAATACATGCCCACATCTTACTCGTAGCCCCGACTCCGATATCAAACGCAAGGCAGTGTATGGTGGGATGACTGACCTCTGGCTCGGACAAGCGCAGCTGCTGCGCGCGGCTGGCATGCTTAAGGCTGTGCCGCCCACGCCGCACCGCCTCCTTCACAGCCCGCAGCGCCATCTGCGCCTCAACAATCGCATCCGCGTCTGCCCCGTTGCCGTCCACAAACGACACCCCCTCCGCCTGCTGCGCCGCGATGGCAACGTCCACGTACGCGTCCGCCAGCTGAGCCATGATGGCGCCCCACACCACCTGATACCCAACACAACACCGCATTTCAAACAGGACTGTAATTGTTATGGCAGCCAAGGCTAGCAACACCCTGACCGAGGTGGCTGCAGCCATCATAGGCGCACCATGCCCCAATAAAGGATACAGCGCAATGGAGTAGATGCCGTGGATATGCAGTGATTCACGGACTGAGAGCGCGCCCCCTTTCATTCACTAAGGTTGACAGTGACTGCTATACACATACACATACACACACACACACACACAACTCACAGACTACGACATTTGTGTCCCGAGGGCTTCTAGCAGACCTGTTTGGCCATCTCACAGCCTACGTCCTCCGATCGTCTCAGCATCGCTTCGGCTTGCTCTCGTCGAGAGCGCGCATCCTCCACGGCGTCGTTGCCCTGCGTGACATATTCGCGGTCGATTGTGAAATGCTGAGCTGAAAGAGCCTTCTCAGTGAGTAGAGACCCGATGTCATCGCCACCCAGATGAGCAATATCGTCTGAACACGACTGACCAGCGAGACGGATATGTTGTAGCCTCTTTATATCGTCGCAGCGCAGCGAAGGAGAGTGGGTGGGGCTGAGCCGCACCTCGCGCAGCTGCACCTCCAGTTTCTCCACCGCGAGACGCTGGCGGTCCAGTTCCGACTGCAGCTCGCGGGCTCGCGTGTCCGATGCCTCGCGCTCTGATAGAGCCTGTCGCAGAACGTTTAAATGAAGATAGGAATAAAGGGAGGCAGAGTAAACGATCTAATAATAAATTTTACTAATATGTTATGAGCAACTCGTTGAACGACGCTACATATAGTAAAACAGTAATACCTATGGACTTTGATCATAAGCCGCCTCCGTTTTTCCTCGGCCCGGAATATGAACCGACACCACAGTATGCGGCGGCATGCACCCACCTGCGCGAGCTTGGTCTTGAGCTCCGAATGCAGTCCATCGCTGGCCTGCGCTAGATGGTCTGCCGTTTTGGAGTCGAGGGTCTCTCGACGTCTTACCTCGAGCAGTTCCGCGTTAGCTGTAGACTCCGCCACCACGCGGCTGTAGTCGTCCTGCAGTACCTGTACCCGTCGCTGCACCTGCCTCATCTGATTCCGTAATTCCTCCGCCTCGTCCTTCCAGCGCTCTGCCTCATCTACCGCCTTCTGCAGCCGGCAACCTTGCTGTTGCTTGTGCTTGTCAAACACGCTTTCCATACCCTTCACGCTCTCCACCACCTTCGCGTACTTGGCCTCATAGTCTTCCGCGAGCTCGTTGCGCAGCTGTCATCACGTACAACGCAGGTGTCAGATACTGAGGTGCCACTAAGCTTGCGATATCTTTATTCTTCGATGATCATTTGGCCCATAAGAAGAAATCACGACGAAAAGTGTTTCACAAACGAATAGCCAGCCCTGTCCCCTCTCCCACCCCGGCCACTCGCTCGTACCTTTTCCATTTTCTCTTCGTAATACTTTTTCACCGCGAAAACGTCGCGCTTCAGCTGCTTCTCCGCGCCCTCTCGGTACTCCAACCGCTGCCGCTCCAACTCGTGCTATGGAAGAAGCAGAGTTAATGGGTCGGAGTCGGAGTCGGATTCAAGCTGGCGGAGGGAAAACTCCAATCAACGACATGCGACTTAGGCAACTGTGCTTCATCGAGGGTGTGCATTATGGCATACTACCTCAAGCTGCTGTATGCGTAGGTCGGCTTCCTTTAACGTGCTTGCCATAACCTGCAATTCGTCAATCATAAGCGGGGGTGCGATACCATGCGACAAAGCACATTCCATCGCCCATCGCTCATCATCCGCTACTTCAATCTGAGTACTCATCAACAATCGGCAAACTCGAACGGACCTTGACCTGCGACTCGGAGTCACCAAGGCGCGACTCGGCATCCAGGAGCTTCCCTTCAAGGTCGGAAATCTGCCTAGCATCCCCTTCCGTCGCCTGTTACGGAGTAGTAGCACGACACCCTTAGTTGAGCAAACCGGCAGACCAAAGCTCTACCACCCATCATCGCCTCGTTATCCATACAATTTCCCATCGACAAGCAACAGCAGAGTGAACACAGTCATGAGGTTGTATTTAGTCAAGGGTGGTGTGCTCGAGTATGACAGGGCGGCCTCAGCACTTAGGCGGCTCATCACAGACTTAAACGGTAGCTGGATACTTTTTTAGCCACGCCACAGCTGGATGTTGTCCCAACACGACAAGTCGATCCCCGGAGGAGGGGCAGCGACCCCGACAGAGTCTATATATGTCACACATAGAAGGGTCCTTACCTCTCGAAGCTTGTTCAGCTCGGACGTGGCCTCCGCAGCTTCCGCCCTCGCCCCCCGCAGCAGGTTCTCGTACTTGGTCTCCAGTCGCAGGACATCCGCGCGCAGCTTGGCGATGGTCTCGCTAGAGGCGACCTTGACCCCCTTGCAGTGCCCAGATGCAGCAATCACAAAGGGAATGCCGTCACCAAGTGCTGCCTATCACACGGCCTCGGTTTCTAACAGCGCAGCTATGCAGGTGAAAGGGTAACACCGGCATCACATGACACGGCAGCCGTTTCCCACGTGAAGCTGCACACTAACCTCGAGCTCCATTTGTGTCGTTTCCCACCTCTCCCTGTTTTCATTCCCATGCTGTGATGACTGCTGCAATTGCTTCTTCACCACCGTCAGCTCCTCGTAGTACTCCTACACAGCCCAGCAGCGTGACATCAGATAAACAAAGAATAGGACTGAACGTGGATGGAATCACGGTAGCTACCATCATTCTGTGCAGATGGGCGACTTCGTACTGAGACTCGCAAACAAACGGCGTGTGGAGGTGCAGATGAGCGTTGCTGACATGTCTGAAAGATTTGCTCGCAAGTCATAGTCGGGCTGCATCATACAGAATTGCGGGCGCCACATTGGCAGCACTTGCCTTGCTCTCAGACTGCGCTCGTTTAAGCTTGTCTTGCAGCCTGTGCCATCAGCAAAGGGGGGAGAACATCAGCCGCACCGCTGCGAGTGCAGCAACTGAGCATGCAAGATATCAAGCGATTTCACATGAGCGTCGAAACATGGAAAGGATAAATGTGTGGGTGAATGGGTGATTGGAAGAGGGAAGCGGTTTCGGGGAATAGAGGAGATAACTGTGTACATTGATGGGTGAAGGGAAGATTAAATGGACATATAATGAGTGCTTGAATGAACAATGTAGTGAATGGGTAGTTGACAAGATGGGTAGATAAGCGAATGGGTATCTTGCTAATTGATTGATTGAATGGATGTGTGGATGGGGGTGACCCTCTTCATCGCGATAAGTCATAATGTGACACCATTATAACATAAGTGCCCAACAACAGCGATGGGAGGCTTTGCCACAGTCTGCGCACTTTGCAATAAAAGAATCCCTTCCGTCCAGCAGCTTCAAGTTGTACCTGAAATCTTCAGAAAGCCGTTCAAACTTGTCCTACTGACGCACACCAAATCGTCAAACGAAGTGGAAAGCCGCTCAACCTCTGCGTCCACCCCCCCCCCCCCCCTCCACCCTGTAGTGGACTCTGCCGCCTAGAACCATACCACAATACCGCATCGCACATCATGCCGACATACAGCTCACCACCGTGACGCCATCCGCATTACCTGTTGCTCCGCCAACTGAGTGTCCCTCTCCTTCAACAACTGATCCACCGCCGTGAACCCGTGCAGCTGGGCCAGCTCGCGCTCCTGTCCCCACCACAAGAGACACGCACAAGCTGAACCTCACACCTAAGCTATCATCTCCTCGATCTTAGAGTCGACAAAGATGGGCGGGAAGCCACAAAATACGTCCAGTCCAAAATACTGCTCGACGCGCCGTTAATGTAAACACACTCCGTAGCGCCGGAAAAGAAAAGGCAGCGGTCAGCACACGTTTCCGACCTTCTCTGCAATAACTTCCTGCATAGCAAAAGGCCGAATCTCCTCGGGGGGTTCTGCGTCGATTTTGTCATAGCAGTTACGCCTTGTGCGCGACGCGGCCCTTGCGTGGGCAGACATCCTCCGAAACCTCCGCCGATTGACTGTTGGCTCAAAAAGTCAACGACGCAAGGCTGATAGGCCGCCACTCCGCCCTTTCGCCAATTATCTAGCGAGTCTAGACAGCCACATAAGAATGAATCCTGGGCTCACTTGTCGATGGAAGGTTATGTTCGCTTGTGTTTAGCTGTTATCAACGTGTGTCTCGGTGCTGGTGGCCGCCGCTCGTGCGTCAATAGCGATAATAACGTAGCAGGGTGTGGCGGTTCAGAGCGCTGCGGGGTCGATATTGTTTGTCTTATTCGAGTCGGAATAGAATAATACCTCAATTTAAATTGATTGAATATCCCTCCAATAAGGATTGTAGGAATAACAGGAGTCGATGAAAAAACGCGATATACGTAAAAACTACGCGCAACATTTCGGGAAAACGAAAGGGGAATTCTGTAATTATTCTGCAAAAAAATTGAACGTTAGCAAATGTTTTTTTATTGCTAGTTATCTTTCTTTCTTATTGGTGGGTTTCACTGCTTTTTCTTGTTAATTTTTTCTTCTTTATAGTCATATTGACCTAATCAATATAGGGCTTTGCAAGCCCAATGCCCATGTGTACGGGACAGTAGTCCCCCGCGGTTAATGTTACCATTAGTAACGGCGCGTCGTACGTGAAGGACAACTTACACTCTTCCCATAAAGTTCGTTACTAGCGGCACGCATTTAATTACCCGCCACGCACTGCCGCGATGGCCATGCAACTCGATTGGGGGGTAGAATACTGCTTTTCGAAGAGCACACCACGGCGCGTTGTTCACTTACGTAAGCATCTTTATCGGCACGCCCCAATTATTGTGGGCACCCACGTTGGATTTTCGGCCCATATTTTGCGGGCCGAAATTCGTGCATGTGCAGGTTATGCACGCCTCTACTATGCGTGGCTTGGTACTCGTAGTGTCGCGACAAGCCGGGAGACTACTCGACACTGGGTTCTTAGCATGTTTGCACGATTGCACTAGTATCCGCCGACTATGTTGCGCCCGGCCGTCTACAGAGCGGCGACACCGAGAATGGCATGTCATGTGCACTAGTTTTTCTTGCCACGTGCCCGGAAATACAACCAAGGAGCACGGGCTAGGGACCTATTGGGCTTGGAGTGTAAGCACCCTAGCGCGCGGATCGTTGGCCTTAGGAACTTGCGCGTCGCCGGGCGTGAAAACTGACGGGGAGCTTTCAAAGTACCCTAGCACGGGCCTTTATCTGGCCGGCGGCAAATGGCACGGCACCATGCCATCATGGGGCATGAAAGGGGCAACGCCGTGAATAGAAGTAATATTGAGCGCTGATTGTTGAGCGTATTGGCGAAGCGGGTGTGCGGGTACCACCTGTCTAGGGGTTGCTAGCCCCGCGCGAATGTGGCAGATTTTGAAACCCTAAAAATGTTAGTTGGCTGTACGAGGGCCTGGATGACATCGGACGGCGGATTTGACGCGAAAACCGGCCGGTAGATATAAATGTAGTTGAAAACATCCGCCCTCCGCGAAAGGCCATGTTTCACTAGTAACGGACTTTATGGGAAGAGTGTACTTGTAGGGCAATAGGGCGCTACCAACCACATGATGACTTCCCCAACAATCAGCTCTAGCAAGCCCTAGCCTCATAAGCCATAACTAGCTAGAACCATGGCACTTTCCTCCTTCGCGCTCTACTAGTCTAGGTTTTCGCGCGAATGCAGTCTCGACTATGGTAGTCGAGCATAGTGTCAGTTTTACCATCGTCCCATACGCACTCGAGCGTCACGCGACACTTGCCCTCGTTCAACTACGATGCCTCGCATCATGCAACATGAGCAATCCACGTTTGTTCCGGGAGCCGACGCACACGCAACTTCGATCGAGCAGCGAACAACATAACATACCCGTACGCAAATCATAGCTTAGGAACAACGGATCACTGAGCAGTTTTGGCGGCAAACGATGCCTTGCTAAGCTAGCTCCAAGAATCACCATCCCCACCCGCTACTACGAGTCAACAACAATCCATTTCCCCCGACGTGACACCAACGGCGGAGATTGGTAAGGAGGCCCATGAGCCACATATAGACCTCTTGCAAGACGATCCCGTGCAAACATAGCATTAGCTCGCCGACTTCCCCTACTGCAAAGTCATCCCTGCCGGTCAAGAGCGCCCCCCCGCGCGACATACATGAGCCTCGCCTTTTGAAACTAACATGCGATATAGCGACAGCCCTCAGCGAGAAAATGAAGTTAGTCGTCTACGACGATTACGTGCATATAGGGTGCTATGCCTTCTTCGACAACTGAATTAGCGAATTACCAATGGGGGTCATTGACCCGCTGCCAACCGGACCACCTTTACCGCCGGAGCAGACAACGGCGGTTGCCCTTATCGGAGTAGGTAATCGAACCCACACAGCGAAGGAGGAGGCCGTCACTCGATTAGGCTTATTCCTCCGCCTCACCAAGGGCGGACAAGCGAGCACAAATTCTGATATCGTCTTCGCGGAGTTCGCACAATGACGTTTCTGTCGTCCACGCCCTACCGCGGTCTCGGGCCCACTGGATTCGTTCCGCAGAAGTTCGTCGACCGTACATTGATGATCAGCACGCATGCCGCTAACAAGGCCGCCGTTGAAGGCGCGTCGCCAGAATCGCACCCGACAAGCCGCCATGAGCATACGTCAAGGCACGGAAAGCAGCCGCCGACAAACACAAGGCGACAGCGGCCGCTATAGAAACCGCCAAAGCCAACACATGTGCCAAGTCCACGGAAGGGACTCGCAAATCACTTAAGAAATGATTGTGTGACCCGCCGCGCAGATTTATGCTCCCCGACATCTTCCTCCATGCGACACTGTGTGCGGCGAAGATGGCGAAAGTGGGAACTGATCAGCGCGAGCGGACAAGTCGTGAGCTGGATGCGCCATTGAGTCTAGTTCAAGCGCGGCGTGCGCCCTCGACCGTTAAACCACGGCATCTCTATGCAAGACGCAACATATGCCCAACTAGAATTCCTCGCGAACGGACTCCCCCGTTTCGAAGTGTGCGGAGCTTTGGATCGCGCACACAAATCGCGTTACGTTTTGCGCATGTTCCTCGTCCCGAAACCCGTCGCCAACCAATGGCGGGTAATTATCGACCTCCGCAAACTCAATAGCTATTTTTCGGATTTCAATATGACATGCGAGACACTAAAGCATGTGCGACACCTTTTCCCCCCAAGAGACTACTTCGCCTTCCTCGACCTCGCGGACGGCTACTACACCCTCCGTAACGACTATTGAGGAATAGCTGTGAGAACCGGAGAAGAGGACCGAGAGCGTTTTATTGTCAACTACGAAGGCGAGCTCATGCGGCTCGCGTGCCTCCAGATGGGTTGGTCGGGATTAGCCTACTGATGTTGCAAGCTCACCAGGTCTTCACAAATTACCTCCGCCGCCCCTCTGGCCCGACACCAACATCAACTCCAGCGCTACGTCGACCGTCTCGATGTTTCCTGCGCAACGCATGCTAGCGCGGCGCCCGCCTCCTACCCTACATGAACGACTTCCTTGTTCTTACGGAGTCCTACCAAGTAGCCCTACTCCTTCGAACTCGCGTTGACAACCTACTTACATACATAGGCCTACTCCGCAACCTCAAGAAAGACGTATGGAACCCCACCCATGTCGGCCTTACCATCGACTTCAGACACGGGGATTTTCGAGCGCCTCGCTGACGCCATATGCGGCTTCGAGTTGAAGAAGCAACGCTTCACCACAACGCACGCCTGACTACCACTGACAGCGGTCAACCCCCTCACCCTCTCTTAGTCTCTTCTATAGGCCGCAGTCACTATGCGCAAAACCCTCAAGTGGACACCCACGTTGAAACCCATGGTAAAGCTCTTCCGCGCTTCACTCGCCGTTTGCGTCAACTACACTTTTTTCTGTCGTGCCCAAAATTGGAGTGCGCCGGATGGGTGGCCACCGTGGCGACCTAACTGTTGACCGCCCCTCCTCACAGATTTGCCTCTTCGTGCGTAAATCATATATACAATAAATATAGCCACTTGTCAAGACGAAATTCAAAATGAAAATGCTACTCGACCTTCACGATGCACGGCCCACTCCCACCAAACCGGGGTGCCGACTTGCCTAGGCCGATCGGCGTTCGAGAGGGGCGACGGGCTAGCCTAATCTAGCTCTCCCGTGACTTCGGTCTTGCCGGAGAAAAGAGGGGGAAGCCTGGCGAAAAACTCCTTCTCATGCGGTCGCTCGTCGATCCTGCCGTCGCATGCCGTAAGCCATGCCCCAAGGTGTAGCCGCTCCCCCCGTCGTGACTTTCTTCCGAGTTGAGGTCCCCCGTCACTTCGAGGGCATGTGGGGGGGACCAATACTACCACACAAAACTGTAGCGCTTCTGCCGCCGAGCTGAAAATTTTCCCCGGCCATTTCCCCGGCTTTTTCTTGTTTGGTACCCGGGTAGCTGCAAACGGTCGTACTATCTGCCCACCGATTGCGCGTTCGTCGAGCACCCTCGTTTCGAGTGCGAGCCTCCGCGCTAACCCGGGCTCGCACTCTTTGATATTAGGTGTACACGTCGATAGTGGGTAGCGATTGGGTTGGGCATGGTCACCAGGGCCGTATCCAAAAAGCCGCGGGAGTACGGACATTATCGCAAAACCCTCCGCACATGGTTTTCCGACGGCGGTTGATCATGAGGATCGCCGCCGCCGGACCACGCCGCTCCTACCGTCGCGTCAATACTCATCTTTGATGGTGTCGTGATGCCCCCCTTTTAGGTTGGCTCGACCGCAACAAGCTAGTCGGCAAGCAACGAGCAACAAGCTCCGGCGCCGCTTCCCGGCTGTCCGCCGCCAGCGCCAACACCCTCCACCTACCGCTGATCTACCCGTACCCTTTGCGCCAAAATTATTTCACAGATTCTGCCCCTGCCTCCTTATCAAGAGAGTATGTGAGAGTGTTTTGTCGCGAAAAAACATATCGGACAGGCCAAGCAAGAGATCTTAGTGCCGTTGTACGGATATTATGATTTCAAAAACCCTCCGTACATGGCTTCCCGACCGCTGATGGTCCCGCGGATTGCAGCTCCCGGTACTTCGTTTAGCCCCCTACCGTGCAAGGCTCGCCACGGCTACAAGGTTACCAACGCTCACCGCGTGGAGGTAGAGGTAGGTGCCGACGGGCCTGCGAGCTCACCCCCCTCCGGGGTCGCCGCCGCTGCACCATACCGCCGCCTTGGCCATACCGATCAAGGCCAGTCCCCAAATGGCCAACATCCTGGAGTACTACATACCTCAACAAGCGCGGCGCGCACTGCGCCACCTACCTTACTGTAACCCCCCCCCCCTGCCGCTTTATGGAGTTTCTCACCTTGCGAACCTTCCGCAGAGTGGCAATTGAGATTAACCCTCTCCACTTGGCTGAAGCAGGCCTTCATCACCCTCGGGGCCACACCCCTAGCTGGTTTCATGTCGACATCGCAAAACCTATGTAAAGGGAATGCTTCCATCTGCCGCTAGTTATATCGGCGCCCCCCTCCCCGTCGTCAAAGACATGGGTGGTTGGGCCAAAACCAACTCCGTGACCGTAAAAAAGTACATCGGCCCAACCATGACCCCATCTCTATCGGCTTGGCGTTTCTTCGGTTGGCTTGCCCCTTCCCGCCCGTTTGTGGCGGTTAGCCTCTGAAAGCTAAACGCTAGCACAAATCTGTTCTACACTCCTCCACAAAAGTCCGGACAAGATTTCGCACCTGCGCAAGTAGAAAATGCAATCATGCGTCGATTTTATTGACAAATATCCTGAAATCCCAGGCAATGCTTTTGCGCGCAAAATGAAATGCACCGACAACTGCGAGGGGCGAGTTCGAACACTGCCGGGCATGTGTACTTGGGGTTATCGCGCCCGCACCCGTGCGGCACGCTCTTTCAAACAGTCGCCGTGCTTGGTAGACGAAAAGAGTAACGGGCGCACAACGCCGCAATATGAACGCTGATGCGACGGTCGCGCAAATATTATGCATAGGCGACGGAGGGAGGAGGTGTTGGGCAGGCCGCTGTGGGGGAAACGCAAGAAATCGCGTATGTAGACTTACCACCGATATGCGCACAACCCAAGGGCAAGCCGCTTTCGGCAACAATATTCAAGCGATCATAACTTCCTGATATATGGTCCAAACTTTTTATAAAATGTACCGTTGGACGCGTCTTTTCAATGCGCGTCGAACGCACCTACTCCGGAGTTCAAACTCCCACAGCTCGATTTGTTATGAATTATTTTAATTTACAAACTATTCCGGCACCGCTGAGCCGCAGTGCCAAGCAACACCCATCGAAGTCGGCTCACCTCCTGAGACGATTTGTGCGGGGTTTATCGATTTATGTTTACTAATTCTTCATTACTATTGACCTCCGAGCCCAATTCCCGACGCGTGCCACGAGTGGGGCGGGTGTGGTTGGCACAAGCACATACCCAAGCATTCCAAACACCACCGTCAACGTGATGCGTCCCTAACGGCCAAGTTGGACCTCGCCCCTCCCCTAAGCCAATCGCCCTCGCATGTTTACAGCGTGCAGTGTTTATCCAAACCTGCGTCATGTGCGTTTTTGCTCGCCCGCTTTCCAAAAAATCACCCGTGCCAGCGGCGTGAACTTCCGTGCTCTTTTCACACACCCGCAAACCAAACCTCGCGCATTGAACACGGCACCCACGCCTCCAAACCCCCTCCAAAACCCCCCCAAAAATACGGTTATGTGGAACGCAGAGAAGTATGCAGCTTGGTATGAGCGCTTGAGCAATGCCCAAGCGTGGCGCTCAGAATGACGTGTGCAGTTCGGACAATTTCTCGGGAGTTTATGGGCTTAATTCGACAAACTCCACCGACAACACCCGCTTTAAGCTGAGGTCTAACCACCCCGGATGGCGGCTTACTGCTTGCTTCTCGGCTCTCCTACAATTGGGTGGTACTCGGGTATCGTCGTGCTTGACGTGGTGAGAGGGGAGCGTGTTCTTGACTAGCTTATGCTTAACATAATGCATGTCCGGACTTTTGTGGAGGAGTGTAGTATGTCTGGTTCTGTCGTTACAAGATGGCAAATTGATGTTGTCGAGAGGCAATGGTGAAAGATGTTTCATTGCTGTACTTAGGCAATAGATGTTGTAAGTGAACAATGGAATTGTTAAAAGGTTCTGTCACCTCCCTCTACTGCACTGGGCTTAAATAGGTTTCTGCCCAGATTGCTTACGCCTGCAAGCTACGCTTACGTGTCAAGCGTTAGGGCTGTCTAACCGTCGTCATCTGTCTCGAGACGCGGCCTGCCTAGCATTGGGTTTCACGACGCGGCTCCTTTTGCATCGAAGAGCTCGTTCTGGCGCGTCATCTGGCTACTTAGATTAATTATGCACATCTGTACGTACCGGGAGGTACTGGTCGTACTGTAGCATCAACACCCTTACAATATTGCAGTTGCGACGTACCCACGAGTATACGTCCATCCTGTGGAAAAGCACGAATTGGAATCCGTAACGAGTACATGTACAATGTCCTGCAATATACTGTTGCAGGACTGTACTCGTCACACTCGTACCCTCCCCCTCTTGACAGATCAATGAGGCCACCGCGAGGCAGACCTCCGTGGTTCTTGGCTCCTTTACTGAAGCAGTTACTGGGACTCAGGAATGCGCGCTGGGTGAGCGTGCATGAAGTCGATGTACGCCTGAGTCTTGGTAAACTTGTGCCATTGGGGCGCCTCCAAGAAATCTTGTAACGCCATTGTCCGATGCACCTCGTTCAACCGGTGACAGACATGTGGAATGTCGTCATCACTGAAGTGCGTCATGAAGAGCAGATATTTGCCTCGTCGCCCAGGTAGTGACTTGATGCACACAACAGAAATGTGCGAGACGTCAAACTCCTCATCGTCTCCTTCAGGTATAGTCACCGGGACAGCTGGTCGTAGTGGAGCGGTAGAGCAGGGTCGCAAGTTGTTAACATGGAACACATGATGTAAGCGTATTGTCGTTGGAAGTTTCAACTTGTAACTGTGTTTCCCAATCTGCTCCTCCACTGAAAGAGGGCCGAGCTATCTATCTATGAGTTTCCGGTTCGGTTGTCCTCGCAGAAAAAGGTTTGCTGTGACGACTGACACCTTGTCTCCCTTGGCGAAATGTGGCGATGTAGACGGTTCTGTGCGTGCCGGCATCTCATCCTTGTGTAGTTGTAACACTGAGCGTACCAGGGTGTGTACTTCTTGTAACAATCTCAACCGTTATGTTGCGTCTTGCGAAATTGGAATCGACGGTCGCATGCTGAACGGCAGGCCAGGAGGCTCCTCAGGAGAGAACCCAAAGTTAGCCTCGAACGGTGTGTGCTCAATTCCGAGTGCACGCGAAGCGTTGTACGCAAATTTCACTTGCGGTAGAAGTGTCGTCTAATCAGAGCCATCGTAGCAACAGAAGCAACGAAGAAGCTGCTGAAACGTGCTGTTCACGCGCTCTGTCAAGCCGTCCGTTTCTGGATGTCGGCTGGAAGACATGTTCAGACGCGTTCCGAGGCGTCTCCAAAGTGTCTGCCAGAAGGCACGGACAAATTTCGGGTCGCGGTCACTGATCATCACACGGGGTAGTCCATGTAAGCGGTAGACTCCCTGTAAAAACAAAGTTGCAGTTTCTTCGGCAGTAATCGACTCTGTACATGGCAGAAAATGGGCCATTCGAGTTAGATGGTCTACTACAATCAGCACAATGTTAAAGCCATTGCTCTCAAGCAAGTGTGTCATGTAGTCAAGACCAACTGTGTGCCATGGTCTGGATGGAACAGGCAATGGGTAAAGAGTCGCAGCCATCTGCGGTCGAATCTTTGCCCGTCGGCACACGACGCAGCGTTCACAGAAATCTTTCACGTCTTGGCGGATTCGTTTGCACCAAAATCTGTCGAGTGCTTTAGCAAGAGTGCTAGCAACTCCTCGGTGACCAGCTGACGAACTTTCGTGCAGCTCTGTGATCAATCTCAGTCGGAGCTCAGAGTTCTGTGGTATACAGAGGCGATTGAGGCGCCAAAAGTATCCGTCTCTGGCTTCTATTCGGCTGTCTTTCGTCCACTCACCCTCGTCCCCATAAAACGAGTATTGTGAGAACCCTTCGCGAATGAGATCAGCGAGCTCATGGCTCAGCTGCAGCGCGTTAACAGTCAGCAAATTTAACTGCGCGTCTTCAAACAACAATTGGGACTTCCATCGTAATTATCGATATGACGGAACCTCGCCATCCCAAAATAAGGGTTATGTGGCCTGAGGTACGAAGTCTGGACGCCGGCTTAACGGGTCAGCTTCGTTAAGAGCTCCTTTGCGATATGCAAGTGTCATTGAGCCCACAAACGGTTGCAAATCCCGCAGGTATCTTGCTTGCCGCTTGTTCAGCCTGTTGTTCGGTTGCCCGAGCAGATGTCGCAGTGTGTCGTGGTCTGTTACGACAAGGAACTTAGAGCACCCTTCAAGATAGCACCTCCAATGCTTGACAGCTTCGCATACGGCCAAAGCTTCTAGCCGTATGCGAAGCTAGAAGCTTCGGAGTACGCAGAGTAAGTGTTACCACGCTCAGTTGGATTCAGCTTACGCGCCCAGTAAGAGACTGGTTGAAGACCTCCTCCTTGGTCTTGCAACATGACTGTTGTAATCCCCTATGTTGAAGCATCTGTAGCCACGGTGAACGTCGCGTCCGAGCCGACCTCCGGAAGGATCAAGCATGGCGCGGAAATTAGCCGTAAATTAAGAGTCTGAAAGGCTTCCAAACAGGCAGGCGTCACCGAAACCTTGTGTGGCTGGGACTTCCGCAGTAAGTCCGTCAATGGAGCCGTAAGGTCGCTAAAATGGTGTATAAATCTGGCATAGAATTTGCAAAACTGTACGAAACTGCGAACTTCCTTCTGCGTCTTGGGCACTGGCCAGTCTGCAACGGCCTCGACTTTCTTTGTGGAAACCGAAATTTTACCGGCTGACACAGTATAGCCCAGGTACTCCATCTCTTGCAGTCCGAAGAAGCATTTCTTAAGGCGTAACTTTAAGTCTTCCTCCTTGAATCGTTGTAGCACGAGACGCAGGTGCTCCGTGTGCTCCTCCAGAGTTCGACTGTAGATACAGACGTCATCGGGGTAGACTGTCACGAACTTATGTAAAAAGTCGCGAAGAATGTCATTCATCATCCTATGAAACGTAGCCGGTGCATTGCACAGGCCAAACGGCATGGCGACCCATTCCATTAAGCCATCAAGGGTCAGAAAAGCCGTCTTGTGAACGTCCTGGTCACGCACTCAAACTTGCCAGAATCCAGAGGCGAGGTCGAGGTGTGTATAGAAATTCGCGTCTTAAAGTTCGTCCAGAGTATCATCCACACGCGGAAGTGGGTAAGCATCTTTACGCGTAACCTCGTTAAGGCCACGGTAGTCAATGCACAGACGTAGCGAGCCATCAGCTTTTCGCACAAAAAGAATTGGCGAGCCGAACTCACTGTAGCTTGGACGGACCAGACCAGCCTCCACTGTGTCTTTGAGCTGTCGATTTAGCTCAGCGCGCTCTGCGGGTGACAATCTGTTCAGACGCTGGCGTCGCATCGGGCCAGTTGTTTCAATGGGATGATCTCACTGTCGGCTTAAAGGTGGAGAGTCGACAGGTTGCAGTAACTCCGGGAAGTCATCGAAGAGTAACGACCGGAAGTTGTCACGTTGTTCTGCAGTTAGCTCCTCTCCAGTGTGAAAGTCTGTCGGTTGTTCAACGGCTGACGTAAGTTCAATGACGTAAAATTCAGCATGACGTCCTTTGTTGCGGCGCGTCTTGCGCATGAGCTTCTGAACTTTAGTAGACGAAAGCAGCAGGCACTCATGGCGTCGTTGCTCGAGTGTAGTCTCCACAGCAGTGCCATCCATCAGTGTAAAAACCCTGGTTGTACCAAACTGTAAAGAGGCATGTTCGTCATCAAGCCATGGTAAACCCATGATTAAATCAACTGTACGTAAATCACGTAAGACGTAAAATGTCCGGTGAAATTCGTGTCGAGCCAGCTCAAAAACGACATCGCAACTGTCGTAGAAGTCACTCGTTGTCCGTTGGCGAGTCGAACTGGTGTCTTAGTCGCAGACTTCCGAGTCTGTAAAGCAAAGCGTCGTACAAAGTCTTCTGATACAAAATCAAGTGTCGCAGCGCAGTCTACTAATCCAGAAATTTGGTGTCCGCCATCAAGAGTTTTCACGGTCAGCTCAGTTCAAATTAACGGGCGAGCTTCCGTGAGGTCAGTCAAAAGGGCTGTAGCTGGTGAAGAAAATTGTTGCAGCGTAGCGATGGACGGTTCCGTGGTGTCTGAAGGTACAGGTACCGAGTTGGGTTGATCAGATGTTGTTGGTGTTGTCGAGTCGTAAAACGCACAATCTGCGTCGACTAACCACAGCTGTACAGGCCAAGGATCTGGAGCAACCACCTCCTGTTGCGCTGGGTTCTCCAGTGACTGACGAGTAAAAAGCTGTGTCCTCGCTGGGAATTCTTGATAGAGTTTCCAGTTCTTAGTCACTTGAGTAAATTTCGCCCATTTCGTTAGTACAAAAACAGCCATCGTAGATGTCGGAGATGTTCGTCGACAATCCTCAAAATGCTGCGCAATCCGCTCAGCTAACTCCCAGGGTGGGTTGATGAGCACCCGTTCTCCTGTCAAGTCCCTTTCCAGAATAGAGTCACTCGGCGAACAGTGAGGTAAGTCACCGTGCGAGTTTAGACCTTCATCATCTGCACATCCCTCCAATGTGAAGTTGAATCGTGCATACAGAGGGTCAAAGACTGAGTCAACCAGTTTCCAATCAATTGAACGTCTGGCTACAGGTTTACGACTCTGTCTCTGCTTAGTCTGACGACGACGACCTGCTACTAGAGTTGCAGGTGTCGTAATTGTAGTCGATGGAGATGCCGAAAGTGTTTCTACGACCTTTGTCGCTAGCGGTGTATCAGAACGAACAGTAGATGTAGCCGGCTGCTCCAGTTCAATAGTAGAACAGCCTTGCCACCATCACTGCTTCTTAGACTCCATTGGTGCCTTGCCCTTCCACTTGGGGCACTGGAACAGTCGGTGTCCCCTCTTGTGGCACTTGAAGCAGAGTCCTTCCTCCATATGACGCTTATGCTCCTCATGTGTCATCGCTTTTGCAAGTGTGTTGAAATCTTCGCGGCCAGATGTTTGACCACGTCCACCATTGTTGCCTCCACCACGTCCACGTCCGCGGCCACGACCACGGCCTCCTCTATTACGCTTCCAGATGTTAGAGGCTTCTTCGAGAGGGTCCTCAAGGTTGCGCTTGCGCGTCGGCTGGGCAGATGGGCCAGCAATAGACCTCATAGTGCCGAGTGTCGGCGAATATGTAACGACGTCGTTCAGGAAGTTTTGCAGCTCCACCAGAGTAATCTAGTACCCCTTCTGAGCTCGGTGTGACTTCGCCTGGTTCTTCAACGTAGAGTTCGCTAAGCCGTTAATGAAGCGCACACACTAAACATCAGCTGTCAGGTGCTGACGAGACCGACGTAAGAAGTCGTTGTACTGCTTTGTGTAGAACGCGTAACTCATCGTGTTGCTCTGCGTAAAGCTGAGCAAAGCGTTAATAGCGTCGTCCTTAATGTCCGGAAGAAACGTTGACTTGCGTAACTCCGTAACAAGCTCGTTGTACGTAGATGGAATAGCAGCCTGAGTTTTCCGGTTCAGCCACCACCCATTCAGATGTCGTGAGAACTGTGAAGTAACCCATATAACTGAGTCGTACGAATCAGGCGTAATCCCAAGCATTAGAAAACGCTGAGGCTGAGCTTCAAGCCAATCCTCCAATTCATTAGCTATACGGCCATTTTGTAGCGGTGAATTAATTGCAGCCTTACGCTGGGTCTCCGTGAGGGTGACAGGTAGTCCAGCCAGGTTGTGGGTAGGCATCGACATTCCCACACGTAAATCTGTAGATCCTTCACCAGTCAGTCGGTTGATGTGTCCGCGAATTAGCAGCCAGACAGGACCAGAGTCGACCGTCGTAAACCGGGAGTGCATGTGGAACTGTCTCGGGATAGACGTGTCGTCTTGCAGGACTGGAACGTGTTGGTAGACCGCTCGGCAAAAGGGTTCCCATTGAGTCACGTAACCAAAGTGAAGTAACTCACTCTTGTGCTTTTCAGCACGAAGTAACCCCGTATGAGCGGGCGTAAGGGTCAGACCGTCAATGTTGATTGTTTCCGGGACGAAGTAAGTGCCATCCGGATTAACTGTCGACTGTGCTAAAACAGCCTGCTCAACTTGAGCAGGTGTGCGTAAGTTGTTCGTAGCAAACATGACAGGAATTGAAGCGGAGTACACGTAGACAAGCTGTCGTCCTTGAGGTAGCGTAACTAGGACAGGAGCGTCACTCAACAGCGTTAAATCATCCGGTGTCAGAACAAGACCGGTTTCCTCGTGTAACTCTCGAATAGCAGCGTCGACTGGCTCTTCGTTAGGTAAGGTAGAGCCAGCTGGGAACCAAGTTTTACCAGAACGAGGCTCACGTTGTAATACCAGCTTCAAGTCCGACGACTTAGTTTCTCCAACGTGAATTACCAACGCCACGTAATGTCCGGGTCCTAGAGAAGCCATCTCGAATCGATCAAGCAACGTCGAGCGTATCAACGAGCAACGAAAGCGTGCGTCGACTAAAGAGCTCCGAAACCAGTGTGGCGGTTAGCCTCTGAAAGCTAAACGCTAGCACAAATCTGTTCTAGTCTGTCTAGTTCTGTCGTTGCAAGATGGCAAAATGATGTTGTCGAGAGGCAATGGTGAAAGATGTTTCATTGCTGTACTTAGGCAGTAGATGTTGTAAGTGAACAATGGAATTGTTAAAAGGTTCTGTCACCTCCCTCTACTGCACTGGGCTTAATTAGGTTTCTGCCCAGATTGCTTACGCCTGCAAGCTACGCTTACGTGTCAAGCGTAAGGGCTGTCTAACCGTCGTCATCTGTCTCGAGACGCGGCCTGCCTAGCATTGGGTTTCACGACGCGGCTCCTTTTGCATCGAAGAGCTCGTTCTGGCGCGTCATCTGGCTACTTAGATTAATTATGCATATCTGTACGTACCGGGAGGCACTGGTCGTACAGTAGCATCATCACCCTTACAATATTGCAGTAGCGACGTATCCACGAGTATACGTCCATCCTGTGGAAAAGCACGAATTGGAATCCGTAACGAGTACATGTACAATGTCCTGCAATGTACTGTTGCATGACTGTACTCGTCACACGTTGCACAAGAATAGATTGTACAAGCCTTTGGCTTTACGTTACCGTCAAAACGTGCCTTAGGGTAAATGATCTTGTTGTGAGATCCCCATGATGGGCACGATAATGAACACATCCAAACATTGTACTCCGGGGGAGTTTGGTCCTACTATCTCGCCAATAGTGGATGTACTACGGGAGCCCGTTGCTCGGGCAGTACGGGGATATATATGTATGAGATATATCCACAATGGGTACCGACTTTTCGGCGCGGTACTTGGTTACGGCGTTCGACTCCGGACACGGAGGTGTGGGTTCGATTCCCGGTGATGGCATTTCCGTGTAACCCGTTGACAGATCTAATTGATTTAGATGTAGAGGTTTGTAAACCCAATTCCCATGTGTACGGGGCAGTAGCCCACGCGATTAATGTTGCCGTTAGTTAGACACGGCGCGTCGTATCTCCATGACAAATAAGTTGTATTGAAAGTGGGACGCAACCAACCAATCACTTGATGACGTTCCCAACGGTCATCTCTACTTAGCCCTAGCCTCATAAGCCATCTAAGAGCTTGACACTCTCTGATAATGCGCAAGCGAACAGTCGTTGACAATAACAATTTTGACGAGCAGAGCAGTGCTGATGCCGTGGCATGTCGTCCAGTTTCTCGGGCTAAGGCGTGTGGGTTCTTTTCCTCCTTTTTCTTTTTTGCTTTGTGCATAGGTTACAAGAAGAACAAGATGAGCACGGACAGGGGAAATTTTTCACACCCTCTTACCTCTTTCTTGCTTGTCACTCTTGCCCTTTTGTTTCCCCTCCCATTTTCCCTGTCCGAATAGACACGTAGAACGGACACGGAAAATGGGAGGGGAAACAAAATAAGGGCAAGAGTGACAAGAGGATAACGGAATCCAAAGCACGGCAGAAGGAAGCACTACATTGTGCACAAACCTAGCAGATTAAATTAAGGAAACTCAGTGGCCACGCCGAGAATGCAACACGTTTTTTGCTTTTGTGGTTTCCATTTCTTTTCCTGTAAAAACAATTCAAACTTCATCCCGACAAAAATTAAAATGACATAAATAACAATTTTGGAGTATTCAGTACCTTCTTTTCTTCCTTTTGATTGGTGGCCTCCACTGCTTTTTCTTGTAAGAAATTGTAATTAGTATTCAGTACCTTTATAGGTTCACATGAGGGTTCATCTCGTGCATAGCTGATGTCACCATCGTGCTGTTTGGTACCGAGGTGCCTACCTGTATTTGCTGCATCATCTGTACCGTAAGACCGCTTGCGGCGGTTCGACTGCTCCAGACTGCCGGACTTGTATTGACAGCAGCAGCTCTCGTCGATATGCTGCCGTCGTGCACCGGCACGGAGCGAAGAGGAGCCTGAAGTTGTATGTTTATATTTTTAATTCGACATCGTCTGGCGCACTCAGCTCCGTCAGTGCGCTGCTATCGGTTAGGTGTGCGAAAGCGGCGGGGCCGTGGCGGAGCCCCCAGTCCGTGATGATGGCGCCCGCAGCTCGGGTGACATCAAGGTCGACTACCGCGGTGCTGCGCCACAAGCCTCACCTCGCGTCGCTTCGTGCGTCCAGGAAACGGAGCCTCATTTCCAATACTCCCAGCCATTATGATGCGATATTGCGCCCTACTTTCGGTTTTGGAGACGCCACGCTTCAAACCAGGTGGCGAGGAGTGGCCGGCAGCTTCACGGAAGGTGCATGGGCCTCTCTCAACACCCTCGTCAGTGTCGGCCTCAAACCTACATCTCACATATAGTACCACATACACCTGGTGTAAGGCTGTACTGTCATATTATTAGCAGCGCCAGTTCATGGTTTCTGTATGACGAGATCGGTGCCTCGTAGGCCGGGCATTGGGAGAGCGAACGTCCAGTGGCAGTGCTGAGCAGCCTCGCAGTCGGGGAGAAAGGGGAGATGTCTCACTGTCGCTGGGCCGGCGGCGGTTGGGACGGCGTTGCCACGACTCGGGTACGCAGTAGGTGGTGCTAGTATGTTACCGGCACGCATGTTCCACAACTCGCGATATTCGCGCAATGATTTCTGACTCTTGTCTCTGGGCTGGGCTGGGTCGGGTGGCCCTTCCGCAGACCGCTCCCAATGGCAGCTGAACGTCTTCTGGACGTCGTCCGGCAGTTGGGACTCGGACTCGGACGACCGTGCGAAGCAGAGGGAGCGCGGTCCAGTGACCCCCGAGAGCATCATCCGCAGGCAGTTCCCGCATCACGCGGACGTAGCCACGGCGCCTCAGCTGGGCTCGCAGGATGAGCTTCCGAAGTTCAACGACGTGGAGGTGCTCCGCGCGCTGTTCGCCCGCGTTGCGCAGAACCACCGCGTGCGAATGGTTTGGATTTGGGTGCAGATAGTCGCCAACCTGCTGTCGCTGGCGCTTTATGTTTGGAGCACGTACGTCACAGACAAATCAAACCTGTGGGTGGGTGCCGTGCCCAAGTCCTGCAGCCCTTCACATGATTTTATGCTCCTGCAATTGACAATTGACAGCGCCAAATCACACACTTTCAATCACATCAGCTGGAAATCGCCTTAGCCAGCTACATGTGCCGTGACTGTCCGCTTGCAGCTCCAAGGCATGGAAGTGGGGTGCTGCTTGGTGTTTGCTGCGCAGTTCGCCGGATCCATCGTCGTGAGTGCTCTCTCTACCCTGCTGCCATCCAAATGCAGTTGTCAAAGTCACAGACTGTCATTGCGTGCTGCGTGCGCTCCACCGCAACGCCAACGTGCATGGATGCAAAATTAGGGATTCATGATCCAACGCACTGCACAAGCATGATGATATCAGTGTGGCTTTAAGGGTGTATTCCATCTGCCGTGCAGCTGGCGAGCAACTGGTGGCGCAAGCTGTTCACGCCAAGTATGTTGCTAGATCCCATCACTTGGGCGCCGACGCTCATTGAGTACGCCATCGAAGGGATTCAGCCAGGCTTCATGCCCGATTTTCGCTGGCTGAGAGTGTTCAGGTACTGCTAAAACTGGAGAGGAGAAATTCAAGCACGCGTGCAGGTGCGTGAGGGGATTTGGCGGTTGGTGATATGACGCATGCCTCATTTGCAATGATAGGAGCCTGCGTGTGTTGAGGATGGGGCTGGTTTCTGGGCCCAACGCCTGGAAGACCGGCACGCAGGACTTTTCTCAGTCTCCTGGTCAAAGATTTCTGCCCGGGATCAACTTTGTGCTGTTTCAGATTATGGCGTCCCTATTTACGCTCCTGTACACCTGCGCCTCGATCGTCCAGTTTATTGAGCAGGTAAGCAGCCAAGACTACAACTGGCCGTATCCTTTTCAGACTACCATTGTCTCCCTTCCCGCCGACGAACATTTGTTTTCTTAAGGATGACCCATTTATCCGGGTTTTTGTATAATTAATCATTTACAGTGAGGCAATTCGTCGCATGCGTGTGAAGAGTATGGCATATTGGTGAATGACAGGTCGATTGGCATGACTCGCTGTACTTCATCGTCACAACCTTCACCACTGTCGGTGCGACGCTCTATTCATTATTGCTGACTCCGTGACCGTCGAAGCTCCCCCCGAATTGCGTTCCCTTTGATCTGATCGAATGGCGTCGCTTTCGTTGTGCAGGCTACGGAGACATCGTGCCAATGTCGGTGATGAGCCGCCTCACGGTTTGCGGCATGATGCTTGTCGGTGGGTCTCATTGGATGCCGCAGTTGGCTTCTCCAGACGCATGGCAATACACATTGGCCTTGCTGATGTCAACGATTGTGTCATGTGCCTTGGTGTGTTGGTTTATGGCAGGGGTCGTCCTGATTCCCGTAAGAGCAAGTCAGCTTTACGTTCAACTCTCACGGATCAAAGAAGTTATCGGCCCCGTACCCAGCCGGAAGCAACCGTTTGTGCTGGTCACCTCCAGCCTCCGGGACATGAAGACCTTTGAGGACTTTTTTTTTGAGTTTTTCCACGAGGTACGCCTGGCCAGCAGCTTTGCAGGCCAGTCAAGCCGAATTGTCCGGCAGCATGGATGTGCCCTCAGCAATGCTAACTTGTTTACCGGACTGTTTTCAATAGCTGGACGCTTCTCACCTGCCATCGTCGTCACGAATGCTGTATCTCTCCTCAGCCAAACCGTCACTGGAACTGAAAACATTTCAGGTGATGATAGAGAATCCACTTCTATCTATCAGCTATGTCACTTTTCAGCTCTGAAGTCACAATGTGTGTGTGTCTGCGTACGCGCGCGCGTGCGAATTTGTGAGTGTTTGTGAGAAAGAGAGGGAGGGAGAGTGCGTGAGCGCTCGAGGATTTACAAGCACACATAGTAGTGACTGTAGCGAGGCTTGTGGGATGTAGGAAGTCAACGAACAGTTTATGACGGTGATGCAAGGGAGTGCCGTAAATGAGGTGGATCTAATCAACGCACGAGCAGAGTGCGCAGAGGCAGTTCTTGTGCTGGGGGATCGTTTCAACCCCAATATAGGCGATGAAGACTCCAAAATTATGTTCAAGGTGGGTTGCGCGCACAGCGGGAAGAGGTTATCCTTCATATATGCTCAGCCGTCACCCGTGGCACCTGTCTAATTGGAGGCTCTTGCGCGTTTTACAACTTTTCAGGTCTTGGCCATCAAGAGCTACACGAAATGTGTCCCTCTGTACGTGCAATCATTAAGGGTATGTCGTCTGCTTTGGCGTCTTTGCGGCGCCTGCGCCATCGATTATTGTCTTCACAATCAAAACCCCGAAACCTCTGAAAGCTTTGAGTGCCTTGCTGGACTATCCCATGATTTAGTAAGTGTCACCCTTCGATGCAAACTACTGAAGTTGCCACCTGTTGTGCAGGAGGACTCGGTGACGAAACTCGCCAGCTTCCTGGACGAGGATCAGGACGTCATCGTCAGCGTTGAGAAGATCAGGTGTGCTGCTCAGCATGCAACCGCTCACACTATCACACCTCTTGCCATGGCGTGACTGCGACCTGCCGGCTACTACTGACTGTACAGGTACTCTACCCTAGCGCTGAACTGCATCTGCCCTGGCTCCTCTACGCTGATAAACAATCTGCTCAGGTCCGGTGCATCCCCTCACACATACACTCACTTACACACCGTCCATGCACCCTGTCTCTTCATGCTAAAGCAATTTCCTGCTATTGCGCTGAGACTGGTAGGGGGCGAGAGGAGCGGGGGGGCATTGCTCACCTGATGCTCTTCGTGGGCATTTGATCTGGTGTCCTTCCGCATTTGATGTGCAGGCGGGCCGAAATATCAGTGGAAAAGAGAGACGAAGAGAAGATGGGCAACCGAGAGTGGCTGCGTGGCTATGCGAACGGCTGCGCCTACGGTATATACCAAACCAAGTTTGGAGCCAGCCTGATCGGGGAGCCGTTCCTAAACGTCGCGGATGCGATTTATCAAGGAAGCAACTGTCTGTTGATTGGTGTGTGTGTGTGTGTGTGTGTGTGTGTGTGAAGATGTACTCGCGTCTCTTGTTGATGTTGGTTGGCTTGTTGTCTTGGGCGATATTGTTTTTGGGTGGCCTGTCAGACCGCGTGCTGAGTGTCCTCGCGTGCAATCTCTTTCTGCTGCTGGCTCTAGGCATCATATGCCCTAACGACGGCGTCCTGCTGAATCCGGGGCGACTGCGGCTGCGCTATGGCGATAAGGCCATCGTGCTCGCGCGGAGCATTGAGGAAGCGACGGGCTCGGTTCAGATCGAGTACTCCTCCGATGAGCCGGAGCCCTCTGAAATCTGTGTCGCCACAGACTTGCTAGACCAATGCCATAGCCAAGGTATGCTATCTTGGTCTGCATCTCACCCCCACCCTGCCCCTTTCCGCTTCCTGTTGTCTCCACTCTGCTGCAATTTCAAAGTGATGTAACCGCGCGTGACGTTAATTGTGACATTTGAGCGATACAAGGAAGTGTGCTAACAGTATTTTAATCATGCTCAGTACGCCCAAGCCAAAGTAGAGTCGATCCTCCAAACTCAGCTGAAGACAGTAGCGATGAGGAGATATTCACGGTGGGTGGGTGGGTGTCTGGGAACATTTATACGTAGGCATGCGTCCGTAGCCTCGCTTTAGGGATATCGCGACATGTGGAGGTGATGGCGCTGTGGGGCTTACGGTTGGTTGGCGACCTAACAGGTTCACAACCCCATTTATGACAAATGGGCTGCATCGAGCCCGGCTGCCGCGAGGGAGCTCAAGGCAGCGACTCCCGATGGGAATGGCCGGGCGGGGAATGGGGTGGGGTGGATGCGACAAGATGAGTTCGGGCTGGAGTCCTTTGAGGTGGACGCCAATGCTACCTATGATCCCGAGATTCTCGTCCTTGACGGGGACTCAGCCGACATGGCTAGCCTGGACGAAGGTGGGCAGGATTTGCTGCACGGACGGGGCCATCTCTTCCTACTTTCCATGTGGACATCGAACTGGGAGCGTGGGAAGGTACTGTGCGTGAATTCCGGACGCGACGTCTCTCGGGATATGTGGCGTGTTGCTGAGCTGGGTGAGATTCGATCCAACTCGACCAGAAACTCGTCTCTGCGAGCAGCCATCGCCCCGGCACCGCATCGCGAAACACGCAACGATCAAACGGGTACGCCGGTCTCACCGCTGCGGAGCATGACGGGCCACTTCATTCTCTGCGGGTCGCCGGCGTCGATGCCAGGTGTGTTTTAAACTTCGCGCTGGGTCACCCACATGCCTCGTCCATCGTTTTACCCGCTTCGTGCTTGTAAGCCACTCGTGCGTGAGCGACTACTGCACCCCTCCCCCCCCATGCGCAGGCTTCCTCGGGGCGCTGCGCAGGTGTGACCCGACTCCGACAAAACCGACCGTGGTGGTGGTGTCACCGGACAGGCCGCCGAGGAAGATTTTGGCCAGACTAGAGGAGCTCGCAGAGGTGCACTTCTGCCAGGGTGATCCGTCGGACCAGACTGTCCTTGAGTCGATCAATTCAACCGAGGCGAGGTATGAATTTCGCCTTCAACAACGCGCACACACACATACACACTCACACACACACACACACACACACACACACACACACACACACACTATGGTCAGCACGCGCACGTGCGCACGCAATCACTCTCGCACACACTCACGTGAGCACGGACAAACACGCAAACAACATATGTACACACATACACACACACACACACACACACACACACACACACACACACACACACACACACACACACGCACGTATACACAATTACACATGTTGTTGTTATTCGTACGGATGTGCTGTCAGTTAGCATATGTAAGGTGCCGAATGCTGTGACACACGTGACTTCCCTCTCGCCAGTGCCTTGGTATACCTCTCCGAAGCACACCAGCCTTTCGATGATCTGGAGGCTTCTGAGGATGAAAGCTCGGACACAAGCGGCTTTGTCCCCGCGGCCGTCGCGCACGTGGCTGATGCAGAGGCGCTGCTGGTGTGTTATGGCGTCGGTGGGGAAAATAATAAAGGGGTGAGTCCGCACTCTGGCGTGTTCAGCTGTAGTCTACTCACCGCGCCATCTCAAGCGAGCGTGCCTCCAGCGCACTCCCCATGTAATCTGCACTTCGATACGTGTTGGTGTCAATTCAGGTATATGTCATGATATGTGTGGGTGTGCGTGCCGTGTGAGTTTGCGCGTCAATGTGGATGTATGTATATGTGTCTGTCTGTTGGGGGGGGATGGGTGCGTGTGTGAGCGTTGTTTTCCCACTGCGTTCAATTCACTGCACTGCTGTGGCCCCTTGCAGGACTTGCTGCACTCGGTGGTGGAGCTGGGATTCACCTCATCTGTGCGTTTCCTCCAGTCCGGACTGAACATCCGCGGACACACGAGGCACTCCTCCGCCGAAAAGGCCCGCCGGCCGCGCCAGAGCTGGGCGATGCGGAAGCTCCAGGAGCAAGCGGCGCTGGCAGAGGGGCTTGCATCGTGGCAGGTCAACCCCTACTTCGCGTCAGGCCGGGTGATGGTGCCAGCGAGCATTGACACATTCACGTGCGAGGTGGGGCGCAACTCACTCACACATCATTGATACACACAATCAACGCCTCTCTCAATATCCGCTTGCTTCCCAAGTGCAGCTGCAGCGGTGCTTGCTCTCTGTGCTATTGACCCACGACTGACGTTTCTCTCTGAATACGACGCTATCTCAGTGCTTCTTCAACAATGGGGTGATGGTTGACATCCTGACTGAGCTCTGTGGCGACGACGGCCGTCTGGGCGGCGCTGTGCTGAGACAACTGCGGGTACCGGACGAGCTTATCGGCCGCACATACGGCGAGCTGGCCCGAGAGTTGACGCTGCGAGGAGAAGTGGTTCCATTGGTGCGGGCGCTACCACGCCACGGCATGATGGGCTGTCAGTGATATAAACCCAACCAGGGCATAGGCACAGTGTAGGGATAGTTGTCATGCGCAAGCCGATGGCTTTCCTACGTCGTGTTTCTGCGCAAGTGAGGGCCACAATGTGTAGTTGTGATGGGCTGGGTAGGCGCTCCTACTGAAGGCTGCTTGCTTTGTGGTGATGCCTTACTGCAGGGGCTGTACCGGCGCAAACACGAGGACCGAGTGTGGAAGCTGCCGTATGTGGCGACCAATCCCCCACCGAGCACGGAGCTCTTGTACCACGATCGAGTGTTCATCCTGCGGAAGAGGACGTGGGACGCGGACTGACGAGCAATTCCGAGCTATTTACGCATGAGACAAACAACACGATGGTGCATTAGCTTGACAAATTCTTTGTCTTGCCCATAACAGGCACTCTCGAATATTCTGACGAATGCACAGTATAATAGCGTAGTGTATCAGTTCTTAAGGTCTCGGGCATTCAGGATGCGAATCTGTAGTCAATAATATATTTGTACTGTGTTGGTACCAACGGGATCTGCTATGCCTTCCTAACTTTCATGTGTTACCTGCTAACAAATACCATGACGTGGTTGTATATGGTCATCTGATCTACAACGGCTGATGGTCCCGTGCGTCCCTACCCTCAAGTGACAGCTCGGTGAGCCCCACCCGATGTATTCCACCTTCAGTGCTGAAACCATCGGCTGTACAATCTCGCTCCCTTAAACCCAACCCTGAACACCGATGTCAGCAGAGCAGGGGTCGGATGTGGAGATGCAAGGGGAGACAGGCCAAGTAGAGCGCCACTTGCTTCTTAAATGCCACGCATTTAATGAAATTTCATATATGATACAAGCATGGGGACAAAGCATAGGGAGAGGGAGGGAGAGATGGGTACAAACAACTATGTTGCCACACTCGGTGAGTCGCATGTCACCCACGGCTGGAGCAAGGGCTCTCAGCTGGATAGAGGAGGCAGGCTTGGCTAGCTAGCAACCACCACACATGCACAAAAGAATGACCGTTTTGAGCACCTGGGATGAGGGCCGCTTTGGGCTATTGTGTTTTTTTCTACTTGACGTCACGCTGACAAATAGGGCAAGTAGCCTTGATGACCAGCCACTTGTCAATGCAGTGCTTGTGATACTTGTGGTGGCAGGGCAGCGAGCGAAGCACCTCGCCCGCCTGCGGCTCTTCCAAGCACACCATGCAGCGCTGGGGGGTGCAGGCGGCGGCCTTGGAGGGGGAGGGCACCACCGTCTCTGTCGGCAGCTGGTTGATCACACCCTCAGCCGCACCCTGCAAACGTAAATAAAAGGTCAGCTGCAATGCCGCCGTGCAAAGAAAGGCCACAGCACACGAATGCCTGCAAACTGGCCTACCTTGCGGTTCTCCACGCCCTCATCCAGGGCGAGCAGAGCCTCGTAGTCGTTCTCATCGAAATCTCGGTCGCTGAGAAGCATGTGCGTAGGCAGCCGGCCCTCGCGCACCTGCAGCAGCCACACCCCCAACAACAACGTCATAACGCAGTACATTACTACGGCACAGCGTGGGATGCAAGTAGAGCAATACTGTTGAAGTGACATAAAACGCTGCTGACATGCGAGTACACCGGCTGCCGCCCAGTGACGACGAGATGAAATGACATTTTCGCCTCTCACGAGGCGTCATGGCATGGACCGTTGTGGCCTCTAGTAACACAGAATATTATGAAAGTCATGCCACGGACAGTTTAGTGACTGGGAAAGAGAGCTAAACAAAACTGGAGGGGCAGGTGGGTACCTGGCGGATGGCTTGGACTTGGTGGGACAGGTACTGCAGCTGCTGCATGGGGGGAAAGGCGCCCCCAAAGAGCAGGTCTCCAAAGCCGGGGGACGCGAGCGCTGCCGAGGATTGGTGACCGCGGTTCCAGGCGTAGCCGCTGCCGGCGAGGTGGGCGTGACGCGCAGCAGAGTGGCCCATCATGGACTCCCGCAGCTGATCCCGCAGCTGCTCCCTGAGGAATAACAAACTCGGGCGCGTCAGAGATGGCTCACCAGATACACCAGCGACGCCTGCAGTTGCTCTACTACGGAATGGTAACTATCAAGCAACACCTTCAAAATAACCTCAAAATCCCAGCGGGAGTAAGGCCAGATCTACAGCCAAAAACGTATCGTGACATCCTTCCGTTCCCAAGAGCAGTGCATGGGCCCCTCAATTTGAGGAGAATAAAGGTATTCTAGAGCCCGCGATAAGGCAGACAAACACACATAGAGCGAAAAGGAGCATTGGCGTCCAACCAAAGCTTGAGAAAGAGAGAGAGAGAGAGAGAGAGAGAGAGAGAGAGAGAGAGAGAGAGAGCGCTCGCGCACAAGAGGAGGGGCGTGATACCTTGAAGGATTGCTTGCATGTCGGTACAGCGTCTGCGCGATCCGACTGCGAGCATAATTTTGCATGTTCTGTGTCCACCTCCCCTGCTGTGCCTGCGCCTCCTGCGCGTGCAGCTCCTCCAATCGTGCATCCAGATCGCCGTCGTGGCGTAAAGCAGACAGCGCAGCAAAGCGCTCCTCCTCCTGCTGGCAGAAACAATATAACCATGTTCGATACAACTGCAAGCTAAAGCTGGTGAGATAGATTTCAGAAAGCAAATTTTAGAGACACAAAGGCTGTGTGTGTGTGTGTGTGTGTGTGTGTGTGTGTGTGTGTGCATTAAAATTGATGTTAAGGGACTTGTAGACCATCATATCACCCATACTCGTAAACTCAATAAGGTGAATTTGGAAAACATATTCAGTTTTTCTGAGGAGCTCACCACAAGCAACTCGGCCAATTCTCTGGACTCCCTATCGGCGCCATCCTCCGTGGCAGTGCCGAGACCGGCCCCTCCATGCTTGCGCCTCGCGTCATTGCTGTCCCAACGGCTCGGCGGACAAGAGGGTGCACCGCAGCGGAGGGCGCTGTCCGGCGGGGCGACACCAGATCCAGCGGGTCCGTAGTCGGACGGCCCACTCCTGCGACTACCCAGTCGGATGGGACGGCGCCGGTAGGCACTGCACAAGGATGAAACAAACTCCGCGTCAGTATGAACATGGCAGAGGTACGGAAAATTGGCTAACGACAGCTTGGCGAGGAATAAGATCACAAGCGCAGTGGGAGAGACGCGCGTTACTAGCTGTAAAGGTAAGGTGGAACTGATGTCAATATAGGGAGGCCTTCACCGATAGGGAAGGAGGTCGGAGTATTTGGAGAAACAGGAAAAACGTAGCTGGGGGAGATAAAATATAAGGATGCACACGTGAAGAAAAGCAAAGGGACGATGAGGGGGAGGAGGAGGGTGCGAACGGGAGAGAGGAAGAGGGACAATGTGGGAAGGGGAGTGGGAAATAACTAAGGGGGAGTGAGAGAAGGAGAGTAGGAAAGTGAGGAGTGAGGAAGGACGTTGAGCGAAGGGGAGGAAATAACAAAGTGAGGAGGAGAGGCAGCGAGAGGGGTTGAGAGTGGGAAAGGGAGTCACGCAGAAAAGTGTGGGAGAGTCAGAGGATAAAAAAGGGAGCAAAGGGAGTAGATGAGGAGAGCGAGGCACAGAGTGAAAAAGAGGGGAGGGGAAGGGAAGGGAAGGGAAGACAGAGGGATAGCACACAGAAAACAAGGAAGCAGGGGCAGGGAGAAGGAAAGGCAGAGAAGACCAGGTGAGGCAAGGAGGAAGCGAGAGAGAAGGGAGGAGGGAGGGGAAGGGGGGGAGGCAGGAGGTGCAATAGCCAATGGGGAATCAAATAATGAAAGAGTCATTATACAAACTGTAAACACGAGATAGGCAAACAGACAAATCGACAGTGGTAAAGAACAAGAGAGAGAAAAAAGGAAAAAAACTAGGGAGAAACTGTTGGCGCACAAAGACGCTTAGACCACGGCAAACGTAGACCATAGATGGGCCCATACCGGATGGAATGGTCGGCCCTGACAGGGGGAGTGGTGAGGGAGTGCCATAGGCTGTCGATAGGTTCCCTTGAGTCCACCACTTGCACCTCGTCGGTGGGCGGCGGCCGAAAGCCGACCACTTCAACCTCACTCCCTGTGTAAACCAAAAGAGGTGCCAGCAGCACCGTGCGACAAGAGTCAGACAAAACAAGTGGCATTGGCGTGCTGTCAGGTAACTTCCTGCAAGGGAGGGACAGGTGCTGTGGGACGCACCGCCTGTGGAGGGCCTCTCGGGTGTGTTCACCAAAACAGGCGAGTCATCAGTCAGGTCCACCACGTCCTGATCAGTCACCTGAAGGACCGCAGCACAGCCGGTACCGTCAGTGCAGCAACGACAGCGAAAAGCCCACCAAGACACACAACCGCTACGAAACAGAAAATAGTAGCAGCGCGTAGAGCAGACAGTCGTTAGGGCACAGAGCTCGTAGATGAAAACAGACAATTAAAACATACGGTAATTGCGCGAAACATGAGATTGTCGAGCCGAGTTGCGAAACGGGCGACCCAGGCACGCCCAGTGCATTAGAGCTCTGGCGTGGGAAAAAGGCTAGGATAAGTCTATTCACAGGACAGTTTCGCGTGGTGCTCACCCGGCGCCTCTTACTGGGCGGAGTTGCGTCGGGAAAGTGAAACAGGTCGCTCAAAAGGTCGTCGTTGGGTTGGGCGGAGAGGGCGGGACAGTCCGCGCCGGTCTCAGCCATGGGCCACCGGGAGGGCAGCGCAGGACCAGAGGCAGCTAGAGGCCGGGCTTCACCTAGCCCTCGACCCCTGATTCGGGACAGCGCTGCGGGGCGGCGTGGGTAGGAGCAGAGACCGACGCCCGGCCTCCCACCGCCTCCTTCGCAGGCTAGGGTCGCTAGGTTATTATCATCCGCCTCCGCAGCCGCGGGTGCTAACCCTGAAGCCCCACCCACGGCAGCGCTCGACACAGGCGCCCGGGGAATACCACCACCACGGCGCCCGTTTGAAACTCGGCGCCCGCGCGGCGAGCCGAGAACCTGGGCGTGGGGGTCCCGGAGGCTTGATATGTCGTGCTGCAGTGGATAGGTAGCCTGCGGAGCGCCATGCTGCTGCCGCTCGCCACCACTCCGCCCGGCCACCACGGGCTCCTCTGAAGGCCCGACCATGAGGGGGTAGTAGCACGATAGGTAGGTATGCCACGCAAGAAAACAATAGCACCGCGTGTATACGCCTTTCCAGCGCAGCTCTGCGCCGTGGTCGAAAACTTCGTGCCAAGTAGACGGAAGACGAGGAGACGGAGGGCCGGCGAGCGGGGGTTAGTGGGTGCGACGTCCGCTGTGAGAGCCAAGCGAGAGCGAGCCGAGCTCCTGCGAGTTACGGATGCGGGTGCTGTGGAAATATAATGCAATTTCCCACAGCCACCCAATATGACACCTACGTCGCGCAGATCCGGGTGTGCGTTGTGTTTTGAAACTCTTATGACGGGGCCTTTTCTCGGCGGTTGCTTGCGTGGTCAGTCGCCCAGTACGGTGGCAGTATTGGCTGTGGCAGACTCGGAGTGCCCACCGTCGCTTGTCCTGGCAGACCTGTCGCGGGGCCTCGGCGCGCGATGCGTTCCGGTACGGCTTCCGTATTGAAGTACCCGTGTGATTTGACATGCTATATACTACAGAGTGAATGCTGACGGCCGGCCACTAGTGGAATAGCCAAATAGCGCACACGTGACCATATTGCTGTACGGTATAGTACGTCACAGTACGTTTCTCGATTTCAAGCCAGTCCAGTCAGCACGAGTCGGCCTAGGATGTATGGGTGCTATTTCGCGTTACTAAACGAATAGCGAATAGGGACCAACTACAGTTAAGTACTTGTGTGAACAATCTAGCGACGATCGGTACTACCAACTACGTGGAGGAGCTACCCCGCAAGTCGCTATCGAAAAAGTTGAGTAGACGAGAATCTTGCTGCCACACAGATGGTGCAACTTGTTTTATGAAGGTATCTCAAGGTACGCTTCTAAATTTTCGATAAATTCGGCGTCGATCTACCTCTTGTTTGAGCGAGTGGGCAAGTCAGCAAGAGATAGATTTTCGAAAATGCGTGTGTCCGGATAGATCGCTCGCCGAGCGAATGCGTCCGCTGCTCACTCCAACACAAGCCGCGCAGGATTCCATGATAGCGATAGCGACTACGTGGTGAACATGTGGGATACTAGGATTCCTTCTTCTAGACGATGGCACGCCACTGTTTTTGCGTTGTCCCGTTGCTGGCATCCCTCGTTGCTGTACGGGTACCTGTAGTCGGTGAGCCAGCCAGCCCAAACCTATAGAGCGGTCGCTCAAACCCATAGCGGTCCGGTTGTATTTCGTTATTTCGCTTCGCCTGTATATCGTGTACATTATTTGAAAAACGCTATACCTCCTATTCCGAATAGGAGGTATATTCGCGAATATACCTCCTATTATTTGCCTGGGCTGGACCTATAGCTCGTATCGCTTCGCGATTTATTTATTACTAATAATTCCGACGTGTCAGTACGTTTCGGTACTGTATAGTGATACGTACCGCTATCGCTATTCCGCTATTCCTCTAGTGGCCAGCCAGCGAAAAGTGGTAGGCCACGCTGCGCGATTATTTCTGCTTAACCTGCGTTGGGGCTCACTTATGCCAAAGATGTGGATCACTTACAGAATTTGGTATTGGTGGCCCTTATGCAACCTTGCACGCAAGGTGAGAGGGAATAGGGTGGGTGGGTTTGGAGTGAGCGATAGATCTCGCAAAAAGCAGAAGGTGGACACAAAGTCGCTGCTTGTGCGTCATGTAGTGTGCGGATATTCTATTGTCCGTGCGCGTGTGCGCGCCTAAACCGTTACGGCAATAAGGGGAGATGTACCGGCGGAGGTAACTGTCGTAGTTTGGTACATATGTGGTATGTGGCCACATATGTCAACTGTGCTTTTTCGGTGAGCCGGTAAAGCGCACGCCTAATACGCGGAAGGTCGACGCACGCTTTCGTTGCTCATTGATTCGCTCGACTTTGCTTGATTGATTCGAGATGGCTTCTCTAGGACCCGGACATTACGTGGTGTTGGTAATTCACGTTGGAGGAACTAAACCGTCGGACTTGAAGCTGATATTACAACGTGAGCCTCATTCTGGTAAAACTTGGTTCCCAGCTAGCTCTGTCTTACCTAATGAAGAGCATGTCGACGCTGCTGTTCGTGAGTTACACGAGGAGACCGGTCTTGTTCTGACACCGGATGATTTAACGATGTTGAGTGGTGAACTTGTCCTCGTTACGCTACCTCAAGGACGACAGCTTGTCTACGTGTACTCGGCCTCTATTCCTGTCATGTTTGCTACGAACAACTTACGCACACCTGCTCAAGTTGAGCAGGCTGTTTTAGCACAGTTGACAGTTAATCCGGATGGTACTTACGTCGTCCCGGAAACAATCAACATTGACGGTCTGACCCTTACGCCCGCTCAGAAGGGGTTACTTCGTGCTGAGAAGCACAAGAGTGCGTTACTTCACTTTGGTTACGTGACTCAATGGGAACCCTTTTGCCGAGCGGTCTACCAACACGTTCCAGTCCTACAAGACGACACGTCTATCCCGAGACAGTTCCACATGCACTCCCGGTTTACGACGGTCGACTGTGGTCCCGTCTGGCTGCTGATTCGCGGACACATCAACCGACTTACTGGTGAAGGGCCTACAGATTTACGAGTGGGAATGCCGATACCTACCCACAACTTGGCTGGACTACCTGTCACCCTCACGGAGACCCAGCGTAAGGCTGCAATTATTTCACCGCTACAAAATGGCCGTGTAGCTAATGAATTGGAGGATTGGCTTGAAGCTCAGCCTCAACGTTTTCTCATGCTTGATATTACGCCTGATTCGTACGACTCAGTTATATGGGTTACTTCACAGTTCGCTGGACATCTGAATGGGTGGTGGTTGAACCGGAAAACTCAGCCTCCAATTCCATTTACGTACAACGAGCTTGTTACGGAGTTACGCAACTCAACGTTTCTTCCGAACATCAAGGACGACGCAATTAATGCTTTGCTCAGCTTTACGCAGAGCAACACGATGAGTTACGCGCTCTACACTAAGCAGTACAACGACTACTTACGTCGGTCTCGTCAGAACCTGACAGCTGATGTTCAGTGTGTGCGCTTCATTAACGGCTTAGCGAACTCTACGTTGAAGAACCATGCGAAGTCACACCGAGCTCAGAAGGGGTACCAGATTACTCTGGTGGAGCTGCAAAACTTCCTGAACGACGTCGTTACATATTCGCCGGAACTCGGCAGTATGAGGTCTACTGCTGGTTCATCCGCCCAACCTACACGCAAGCGCAACCTTGAGGACCCTCTCGACGAAGCCTCCAAGGTTTGGAAGCGTAATAGAGGTGGCCGTGGTCGTGGCCGCGGACGTGGACGTGGTGGAGGAAACAATGGTGGACGTGGTCGAACATCTGGCCGCGATGATTTCAATACACTTGCAAAAGCGATGACAACTGAGGAGCGTAAGCGTCACATGGACGAAGGACTTTGCTTCAAGTGCCACAAGAAGGGACACCGAGTGTTCCAATGCCCGGAGTGGAAGGGCAAGGCACCGATGGAATCTAAGAAGCAATGATGGTGGCAAGGCTGTTCTACTAGCGAACTGGAGCAGCCGGCTACATCTACTGTTCGTTATGTATATAAGTGTATGTAGGCGTGTCACGGTCCGTGAAGAAACCCCACCTTCCACATAACGCATGTTACTTCGTAATTCTAGACATGTAATTCAAACCTCTACATTACCAATATGACCATTTAAGCTATGTTGGGGCTCACTTATGCCATATGTCGCCGTCGGGCGTGGGACGTTGGGTGAAGCTCCGCCAAGGGGTCATCCAACCAAATAGTTGCAAAGCTCCCGGGCTCGGTAGTATTGTTGGGTCGATGAGGTCGAGGACTACGTCCAACTCTCCGGCCCGACCGGCGAAGAACTTTATATTTTGCGTCGGGGTGCCGATATTGTACGTTGTTGCAGGTGCACGTTTTAGTAAGGAGTGCGAAGTCGACGCGAAACCGTCAAGAGGTTCTCCCCAAGTTTGCGATGGAGCTTGTCGGGAACCTTGGCGAATACAATGCATCCGAAGACACGGAACTTGGAGGCGTCGGGCGCATGCGACGCGAGTAGCCTGAGGAGAACGCCACCAAAGACACCCACCGCGCGGCTGAACATGCGGTTGCGGAGATAGACCGCGGTGCTGATCGCGCACGACCACATGGAGCTCGGAACGGACATGCCGTGCAAAAGTGGAGAGGCACTTTCGCGGAGGGTCCGCCACGGACGTTCGGCCTTGCAGAGCATGTGGTGAGCATACGGGGCCGAGTATTGGACACCGACACCCAAACGACCACACATAAGGCGAGTCGTGGTGGCCTCAAACACGGGATCCGAGTCAAATTTCAGCACGGGGGCGAAGGCACTATTGAACCATGCAAACACAGTTAGTGTGGAAGATAACGTACGCAAACGTAGTTACAGTCACAGTCCCGCAAACGGAACAGTTACGGCGACAACTAGCCTACATGCGTGGTGTCGGGACAACAGAAGTGAGAGAGCTATAGCCTAGCGACACCTCTGTACCGAGTCAAACAGTTTATCGGTATGTCCGATCTAGACATGTACTAATCATATCTAGAGTAGCTTACAGTAGCTATCTGCAACTAATACGTATACGGTATTACTTACAACAGGCACCGCATGAGGAGGAGTGGTGTAATGCGTGCGTGTGGCGGATTTTCCAGCAATATGGACTCAAGTTGTGGACATGTGTCGTCCTTTGACTTCAGAAAACGCCCCCATAGGTAGTTGGTGTGATGGTCGATGACGAGCAGGCAGTAGCGAAGGCCGTGGGGAGAGGGATCGCGCGGGGGATCGCGCTGCGCGTCACGGTGGCGCTATGCAGCAGCGTCAAACGCATGTGCGTCCAGACGGGCGTTGATGAGCGCCATCTGCTCGAGTACGAGTGTGAGCGCATCATGAGAGGGGGCTAGGGAGATGTGCAAAGAATTGTGACCCTCAGAGATAGCAGGAGGTGGGGGGTCGTCAGAGCTAGTTTTCGGCGCCATGTCGACATACGGGTAACGACATGTAACGGTAAGAACCACTAGCCGGACATGTGCCTAACAACGGTTGCAAAGAGACGGCATGATGCCCGCCGACCCCTCGGCATATAGCCCCGGGGTGTCACAAAGCACCTTTTTGTGTCCTCCACCGAGTGTGGGGCACAAATATGGACCACGGCCAGGACAAGGGAAGGTAGTCAGCGGCGGCTGAAAGCTAAGGGTCGCTAAAAAGCGCTAAATATTCTATGAGCTAATGTGCACCATGTATATACGTATTCACCCACGAGTGCGCCCCCCCCCCCCCCTTTCTCGAGCTTGGGGATGTATGTATCTTGTCCACACACGGCGAGTGCGCCGGTGTTGGTGGGTGGCAGTCGTCCGCGAGCAGGTGACTGGGGCTGGGTGTGGGTGGGTTTTATCACGCAGGTTATACTGGCGGTAACGCCGACTATATTATTTAAGTACTATTTAGGTACAAACATTTGCCTTTTGCGGGTGAGCCGTTGATGGTAGCTCGTTGAACACAGTTGGTCGCGTGTGAGTGACTTGAGGCGGCCGGGGCCCATAACCTGTTGAACCATGCATACACGGTTAGAGTAGAAGGTAACTAACGTACCCTCAGTTATAGTCACAGTCACACATAAGGACATTCACAAGGATAACCAGCGAGAGGCGTGGTGTCGGGGCAAAGGAAGTGAAGAGGTGTAGCCTAGCGACAGCTTTGTATCCAAAACAAACTGTGTATCGGATTGTCCGATACAAACATGTACTACACATATCTAGAATAGGTTACAGTAGCTATCTGTAACTAATAACTAGTGAGCATTACTTACAACATGCATCCGAGGAACTGCGTCACGAAAAGCTTTGCTGGACGACATGAAACTAAATAGAAGTAGTTCATACGCGAGTTTACTTTTCTAGATGTTACCAACCTAGATAAGCGTAAGAGACTGACCATCAATCGTAATTGAGGCATAAATGACAAGCGAGCAGTCCTCAAACAAAGTCGACACAGTTTTGACGGACGCCTCGACTTCTGGAGATGTGCGTGAATTGCTATCGATGAAACAATACAAACAAATGTCGTGAAAATCAAGGCATGCTGCTTCTTTCTATCGGAAAGCGAAATACTAACGGCTTCGTTACGTGCCAACATATAATCGTCGAGTTATAAAGGCAAATCCGTCTCTCGACTCAACACGCACATTGCTTCTACTACGGATGCGTCGTTCATTGACACTCCACTAGAGGGGAACGAAAACTTCCGGGATTGAACTTCGCGTTGCATGACGATGCTCAAGTCACGTCGAGAAGCATTTCCAACCGGAGCCAAGACCGCCATATTCTAGTAAGGTCCAAAGAAACCATTGTCGAATAAAACGCCGAACAATATTTTGCAAGTCGCGCGAGTGTTAGTGTGTAGATCGTTCGCTCCAAAGCCAATGTGGCAGTTTGCGTGAGAGTAGACTGCGTCACAATTTCGAATAGGGCAAATACGGAAAGAATGCGCGAAAGCATAAATGTTTTGCAAAGTAGCCGATGTAATGAAAGAAAAGAATAATAAAACTGACTTGCCTCCTCCCTCCACTACGTTGGCTTAAATAGCCAAGCCTAGCTCGCCGTCACTCATGAAGCGACACGCGACCCTTGTAAAAGCGTCGCATGCGACGTGGTGTTGCTCCGTCAGACAAACGTGATCCGGCACGTCTTAGCTTTGAGTTAATATCATCAGTTAGTACGCTAGTCACGAGCTAGCGACGTGAGCTAATTGCGATGGATGTACTATTGCGGGTGTCAAATGCCTTGGAAAGCGCGGAATGCAACAACGTACGAGTCCGAAAGACTAACTCTAATGCATTAAGACTATACGCCATCACTCCCATTCTTGCGCGTTCGCACATGTCCCCAAGTTCGACTCGGACTCCGTCATTGAGGTTGCTCTCACCCGCCACGTGCGCGCTCGACTGGGCGTCGGTGTGCAATTCTCTGCCCCTATGCCCATCACATGCTCGGCAAAGCCGAGCGACCCTGGCGCATCATCCGGGACAATGCTTCTGCGATGCTCCACAGCATGCCCGTCCCCAATTCCATGTGGTCGCGCGCTATCATCACTGTTGTGTACCTCCGCAACCGCACTTAAAGCCGCTCCGTCGGTCTCACCGGTGGCATTCCCCTCACTCTCCTTACGTTGTCGGTGCCTGACGCATCCAAGTTCCGCGTCTTCAAATGCGCCGCCTTCGCCAAAGTGCCCGACAAGTTGTGTCGGAAACTCAGGGAAAAAGCGTTTCGTGGCGTCATGGTTGGCTATCCGACTGACGCCCTAGGGTACCGCGTCTACAACCCCGAGACTCGCCGCATCACCACTTCCGTCCATGTTGTCTTCGAGGAAAACACCCCGGGCTTCGGCACGCGCCTCCCCATTCACTCGGGCATCACGGAACCTTCGCATGACGATTCCCCTCAGGACACCTTACCACCATCCCACCCTATCGACACCTTATCCCACCCTATCGACACCCTACCGTCCGATCCTCAACCCCCTCATACAGCCCCCCGCCAGGCTCGACTCCGATCGCACCCCCTCCGCTACGCGGACCTTGCGGCCCACATGTCCGAATATCCGCCGACACTTGTCACGGCGTGCTGTGACCCGGACCATGGCAAAGTCAGAGAGGACATCTTCGAGCAACCCCACGTGCCCGACCTGATCACTTGCCCTCCCCACACCCCTGCCGGCACATCACCTACTGCTGTCGCTCTCCTTTCCGCCCGAGAGTGTGTGGAACCCAAATCGTACCGGGCTGCTTTGGACAGCGCCCCAGCTCCCCAATGGCAAGCCGCTATAGAGCAAGAGTACTCCTCCCTCATAGACAACGGCACGTGGGAACTCGTCGACCTTCCCCCTTACCGCGTAATCGTTAACAACATGTGGATCTATAAAGTCAAGTCCTACACCGTTGGCGATGTCTCCCGCATCAAAGCCCGGATCGTCGCCAAAGGGTGCAGCCAACGCGTTGGCCTCGACTATACGGAAACATTCTCCCTTGTCATCCGCTTGGCCAACCTTCGCCTCTTCCTTGCCATTGCTGCCGCCCGCGACCTTGAATTGTTTAAGCTTGACATCGACACTGCGTTCCTCTACGCCCCAATCAAGGAAGACGTGTACATCCGCCAGCCACTCGGCTTCGCTGATGGTACGTTCAAAGTGTGTCATCGCAAGCGCTGCCTCTACGTACTTAAACAGCCCCCTCGCGAGTTCAACATGCTCCTTCGTGCATGGCTTGTCGACCACGGGTGGCAACAATGCGTGTCCGACCCATGCATCTACATCTTCCGCAGCGGTCACGTCTTCGCCATGATCGCGCTTTACGTGGACGATATTCCCGCAGCTTGCAATGATGCCACATGGCTTTATTAAACCATGCAAACACAATTAGTGTGGAAGATAACTTGGTGAGCATGTCAGCCACCATCTGGTCAGTGGGGAGGTACCTCAACTTGATGGTTCCCTGCTCCACGTGGTCTTTGAGGAAGTGCCACTTCAGACCGATGTGCTTAGTCTTCTCGCTGACCAAGGCATTCTGGGAGTATGCAATGGCGCTTTGGTTGTCCTCCCAGATGGTGGTGGTTTCGGTGATGGGGGAGTTGAAGATTTCCCCCATGAGTTGTCGGAGGTGGAGTCCCTCCTTGGTGGCGTCAGCCGCAGAGTAGTACTCGGCTTCACACGTGGATTGAGCCACACAAGTCTGTTGTTTGGACTTGTAACTGACTGGCCCGCGTCCGAGGGTGAAGAGATAGCCGGAGCGAGACTTGCGGGTGCTGCTGTCGTTGGCCCAATCAGCGTCGGCAAAGCCTGTGAGTTGGAGGCTGTGGTCCAGGCCCCCCCCCAACGTCAGGCGCATGTCGATGGTGCCATGGAGGTAGCGGAGGACCTTTTTCAGAGCCTGCAAGTGTGCCTCGGTGGGTGAGGCTTGGGCAGAGCCGAGGATGCTCAACGCCGTGGAGACATCGGGGCGTGTACAAACGGCTGCGTACTGGAGGCTGCCCAGGAGGCTGGGGTAGACGTCCTTGGCCACCCCTGTGAGAGAGGGCGAATTCAAGTGTGCAAGGCCGGCGAGAAAGCCCGGGTCCATCGGAAGTGACGACGGCTTAGAGTCGGACATGCCGTACTTGGCGAGGATGTCGCGCAGGTACTTGGACTGGTCCAGCGAGATTGTGCGCGTGGAGCGATCGCGGGTAATGTGCATGCCGAGGAGTTGGGAGAGGTCGCCTAGGTCCTTGATCTTGAACCGTGCTCCGAGTTGGGCTTTGAACGATGCGAGCCAAGTGGCATCATTGCAGGCCGCGGGAATGTCATCGACGTACATGGCGATCATGGCGAAGACGTGGCCGGTGCGAAAGATGTAGATGCACGGGTCGGAGACGCATTGTTGCCATCCATGGTCGACGAGCCATGCACGAAGTAGCATGTTGAACTCGCGGGGGGACTGCTTAAGGCCGTAGAGGCAGCGCTTGAGGTGACAAACCTTGGACGTTCCATCGGTGAAGCCGAGGGGCTGGCGGATGTACACATCCTCCCGGATGGGGGCGTAGAGAAACGCTGTGTCGATGTCAAGCTGGCAGAGTTCAAGGTCGCGGGCGGCTGCGATGGTTAGGAAGAGACGCAGGCTGGCCATGCGGATGACCGGGGAGAAGGTCTCCGTGTAGTCCAGTCCAGCGCGTTGACTGCACCCCTTGGCGACGAACCGCGCTTTGAAGCGGGAGACGTCGCCGGCTGTATCCGACTTGACTTTGAAGATCCACATGTTGTTAACGACCATGCGGCCTGGGGGGAGGTCCACAAGGTCCCACGTGCCATTGCTGATGAGGGAGGAATACTCATGTTGCATAGCGGCTTGCCATTGGGGGGCTTGGGCGCTGTCCAGCGCAGCCCGGTAGGATTTTGGTTCCACACACTCTCGGGCGGAGAGGAGGGCGACGGCAGTAGGGGACGTGCCGGCAGGTGTGTGTGGGGGACCCGTGACAAGGTCGGGGACGTGAGGGTGCTCAAATATGTCCTCTTGAGCTTTGCCTTGTTCAGGATCACAACACGCCGTTACGAGGGTCGGTGGGTAGTCGGACAAGTGGGCAACCATATCGCCGTAGCGAATGGGGTGGGAGCGGAGCCGAGCATGGCGAGGGGCTGCCGGGGGGGGGTAGGGGTGTGGGTAATGTGAGGTCAATGGGGTGGGATAGGGGTGAGTCTGCGGGTACGTCTTCCGAAGAGTCGGTGATGGCCGAGTCGACGGAGGGTTGTGTGTCGAAGCCTGGGGTGTCTTCCTGAAAGACAACATGTACGGAAGTGGTGATGCGACGCGTTTCCGGATTGTAGACACGATACCCGGGTGCGTCAGGGGGATAGCCCACCATGACGCCGCGAAATGCTTTTTCACTGAGTTTCCGACGTTGTTTGTCGGGGACCTTGGCGAAAACGGCGCAGCCGAAGACGCGGAACTTGGAGGCGTTGGGCACCGACGACGTAAGGAGTGTGAGGGGGACGCCCCCATTAGGTCCGACCGAGCGACTGTACGTGCGGTTGCGAAGGTACACAACAGTGCTGACAGCGCACGACCACATGGAGTTGGGAACGGCCATGTTGTGGAGCATCGCCGATGCATTGTCCCGGATAGTGCGCCAGGGACGTTCGGCCTTGCCGAGCATGTGGTGGGCGTATGGAGCAGAGAACTGCACCCCGACGCCGAGGTGTGCGCACATTCGGCGAGTGACAGCAGCTTCAAACACAGAGTCGGAGTCAAACTTGAGGACCGGTGCGAACGCGCCCGTCTGGGAGTGATGGCGGGCATGCAAGTGTTTGATGTCCAAGAGGATGGTTTCCAATTCCGAACATACGTCGTCTTTAGACTTAAGGAACCGCATCCACATGTAGTTGGTGTGGTGGTCGATGACGAGCAAGCAGTAACGGAGGCCATGTGGGGAGGGGACATTGACCGGGCCCCCGCAGACCTCTGAGGACAGGTTGAGGAGGGGGTGGGATGGTTTTGCCCAAGCGGCTGTGTTGCGTGGTGCATCTGTGGCTTTGTGAAGTAAGCAAGAGTCGCAAGAAGCTTTGGTTACAACGCTAGCTAACACATGGCTAGTCGGGACACCGTGATTATGCTGGGCCTGAAGGCTTTGCATGTTGAGGTGGCCAAACCGACGGTGCCACAGGACGGGATCACACTGGGCAGTGAGGGCAACTTGAGGTGAGGCGTCAAGTTCCGCCGGTGCGGATGGGCTGGAAGGGAGGTCCGGCTGGTGGGGAAGGAGGTAGAGACCGTTTCCGGACGTTTCTAGCACACCCATGCCTGTGGGTACCAAAAGCAAACCAGTGTCGGAGTTGGAGGGGAAGATGAATTCACATCCGCTGTGAGTTTGCATCCAGCTGACACTAAGTAGTCTGCCGATACGCTGTGCGGAGCGAGATGATAGGTAAGGGGTGTAGAGTGCATACACTGTGCGGTGAATGAGCTGGCCAGAGGCAAGTCTGACAGAAATCCGCAATGAGCCACTGCCCTTAACGTCAACGCCGACACCGCCCACGCGAGAGGGACCGTTCACACTGGTTGTGACAGGTTACGACCCGGGGCGAGGGAAGAGGAGAATGCCACAGATTTGAATGGGACACTCACCTCGTCGTCATCGTAGTCATCAGCGCAGTCCTCGAGGGTGGGTAGGCAGTCGGTGTCATCGGCGGGGGCGTCGTCGGCAGGGACGTCGCTCAGCAGCGCAGCGTGAGCAGAGGGGGTGCCGTCGGCGGCGCCGTACTTCTAGACTATCATCCTACGCTTGGCGAGATACCACTTAAGGATAGCGTCATCCGTGGCAGTGCAGGCGGACATGAGATGGTTGAGGCTGCCACAAACGCCACACCTGTTGGGTCGATGGCCGCGAGGGTTACGGTGTGGTGGGCCTCGACCGCTGGGCGACCCGCGGCCCGCAGCGACGAACGCGGAGATGGGAGGGGGTGATATGGCCGGAGCGGGTGTGTCCGGGGCAGGGCCGTCGTCCATGTTGTGCGCGAGGTGGAGAATGCTAGCCATCACTTCATCAGCCGACATGATGTAGTCCGTGTCAAAGGCGTTGATGACGCATTGCTTCGCCTGACCGTGTGGGCCGCTGTTGGAAATACCGCGCAGCATGAGGAGACCGAGGTGGTGGGGGTGGATGGCAACGGAGCCATCAACCAATTGGCATATGTCGTTGTAGTCGTCAAAGGTCCGGCGCATGTAGTGGACATAGTCACTGAGTGACTGACCATGGCGCTGTCTGACCGTCAGGTTGTCCAGGAGGGACAAGGAGCAAGCAAAAGACCGGCAGGCGAGGCGTTCACACAGGATGTCCCACGCGACAGCGGCGCAGTCAGGGCGTGCTGGAGAAACGCATTTCATCGCTTGGTCAGCGCGCTGATTCGCGCTGGCTGCATGGAGAAGCAGCGTGTAGGCGTAGTGTTGCGCTTGTTCGTCGAGCCAGACGCCGGAGTCGCGGATGGCCAGCTGTGGAATGAGGTATGCGGCCTTGATGGAGAGGAAATTAAGGAAGGTCCTCTTCCATTGCTTAAAGTCCGTGGTCGGGCCCATGACGGGGACCGACATCTTCATGGACCGGTTGAGGGCGTCCTTGTCGAAACCGGGGGCTTCGTGTGCCGCCCGGCCGATGACCACCGGGTCAATAGTGGGGCGACGACGGCCACGGGTGGCGGGGTCGCCATGTTGGACTGGGGGAGAGTGCCGGCCATGAAAGGGAGGAGGTGGGCCACCGGGAAAGGGAGAGCGGCCGGCCATGGGACGCGGCGGGCCGTACGAGTGCGGGTGGTCACGGTAGGGGGGGACGAGGTTAGAGGGCGCCTCCGGGACGTGAGGGCCGGGGTGGTGAAAGGCATATCCAGCGGGGGGGAAGGGGGGAGGTGGTGGGAGGTGATCAACCTGGAGGGCGTGACGCGAGGGGTCGTGGTGCGCATCGGCACGCGAGGGCTCGCGGGGCGCATCGTGACGGCGCTGTGCGACTGTAGGGTCGCCAACATGAGCTGCAAGAGTAGCAGCAGCGAAGACTGTTTCTGCGTCCGGGGGGACGTATCCAGGCTGGGGATGTTCAAGCAGGGGGAGGGTGTGGCCGTCGTGGCTGTCCCGGTCGGGTTCGAGCTGAGCATCGTGGCGGCGCTGAGCGACATGGGGGTGCGGATTAGCACCCGCAGCAGCAACAACAGCAGCCTCGGCCGACTGCGAGTCGAGACGAGCTCTTAAGCGCGCCACTTGCGCAACGAGCAGCGTGAGAGTATCCGGGGGGTGATCGACAGTGCTCGGTTGAGAGCTTGAGTCAGGGGAGTAAGGAGGTGAAACATGCGGAGTTTTCGGCGCCATTTCGACAGAGGGCGAAAAAGAAAGAGCTGAATAACAAACATGCAGCGGTAAAAACCGCTAGCCGGACTCGTGCCTAACAGCGGTTTGCAAAGAGACGGCCTGATGCCCGCCGACCCCTCGGCATGTAGCCCCGGGGTGTCTCAGAGCACCTTCTATGTATCCTCTACCCAGTGTGGGGCACAAGTCGAGGCCAAGGCCAGGACAGGTGGAGCGCTGCGCTGGTGGCTGACTCGCTAGGATAATATGAAAATAAAAAGGTAAGCTATGGCTGGCGTGCAACCTGTGGATGCGTATTCACCCGATGGTGCGCCCCCCCGTTCTCCAGCTTGGACCTGTGTGCACCCTGTCCACACACGACGAGTGCGTCGGTGTGGGTGGCTGGCTATCTCCGTCGAGTGGCTGACTTAAGAGGGGTGGTGGCGGGTTTTAAATTGCAGTTTTTACTGGCGATACCGCCGACTACAAGTTGAAAGTACTAGGTGTCTAGATAAACTTGCCTTCTGCGGGAGAGCTGTCGATCGCAGCTCGCCGAACCATGTTGTCGCGCGTGAGTGACGTGAGGCGAGGGCCCATAACCTATTGAACCATGCAAACACAGTTAGTGTGGAAGATAACGTACGCAAACGTAGTTACAGTCACAGTCCCGCAAACGGAACAGTTACGGCGACAACCAGCCTACATGCGTGGTGTCGGGACAACAGAAGTGAGAGAGCTGTAGCCTAGCGACAGCTCTGTACCGAGTCAAACAGTTTATCGGTATGTCCGATCTAGACATGTACTAATCATATCTAGAGTAGCTTACAGTAGCTATCTGCAACTAATACGTATACGGTATTACTTACAACAGGCTTACATCGTATAAGGCTCAACTTGGTGTACGGTTCAAAATTAAGGACCTGGGTGACCTCTCCCAACTCATGGGCATGCACATCACCCGCGATCGCTCGGCCCGCACCATCTCGCTGGATCCGTCCAAATATCTGCGCGACATCCTCGCAAAGTACGGCACGACCGACTCTAAGCCCTCGTCCCTTCCTATGGACCCCGGCTTCCTCGCCGGCCTCGCACACATGACTTCACCCCCCTTACCGGGGTGGCCAAGGACGTCTACCCAAGCCTCATGGGCAGTCTCCAGTACGCGGCCGTTTGCACGCGTCCCGATGTTTCCACGGCGTTGAGCATCCTTGGCTCCGCCCAAGCATCCCCCACGGACGCACACTTGTAGGCTCTGAAAAAGCTCCTTCGATACCTCCATGGCACCATCGACATGCGCCTGGCGTTGGGGGGGGGGGGATACAGACCCCAGTCTCCAACTTACAGGAGCCGACGCTGACTAGGCAAACGACAGCAGCACCCGCAAGCCCCGTTCGGGCTATCTCTTCACTCTCGGACGCGGGCCCATCAGCTACAAGTCCAAACAACATACTTGTGTGGCCCAATCCACTTGTGAAGCCGAGTACTGCTTTGCGGCTGACGCCACTAAGGAGGTACTTCACCTCCGCCAACTTATGGGGGAGATCTTCAACGCCCCCATCACCGAAACCACCACCATCCGGGAGGAAAACCAAAGCGCCATCGCGTACTCCCAAAATGCCTTGGTCAACGAGAAGACTAAACACATCGGTCTTAAGTGGCACTTCCTCAAGGACCACGTGGAGCAGGAAACCATTAAGTTGAGGTACCTCCCCACTTACCAAATGGTGGCCGACGTGTTCACCAAGCCTCTACCAGGACGACCTGCACTGACAAAGATACCGAAGTGCAATCCTCGGAGGAGGAGACCCAATGCAACGCTTCATCACATAGCTACTTTCAGAGAGAGTGTTGTAAGTAATGCCTTCTAGTTATTAGTGATAGCTATTGTAGGCTATTCTAGATAAGATTAGTACATGTCTAGATCGGACAGTTTGCTTATAAGAAGAACCAGATGAGCACGGACAGGGAAAGTGGGAGGGGAAACAAGAGGGCAAGAGTGACAAGAGGATCACGGAATCCAAAGCACAGCAAAAGGAAAGCACTACACTGTGCATAAACCTAGCAGATTATATCGGACATACCGATGACATATTTAATTCGGTAAAGAGATGTCGCTAAGCTACATCTCTCTCACTTCTGTTGTCCCGACACCACGCCTCGGGCTGGTTGTCTCTGTGACTGTCCTATTTGCGTGATTGTGAATGTAACTACGTGTGCGTTTGTTACCTTCCATACTGATCGCGTGTGCACGGTTAGACAGAGTGCCGACGGGCTTGCGAGCGCACCTCCCTCCGGGAATCCTTGGCCGCCGCCGCCGCGCCGCCACCAAACGCTATCTATGGATAATGGGCAATGGGAAGAATCACAGTAGAATATCGGACAAGCAAAGCGGGAATAATTGTCGTTGGCGGAACACACAATTATCTTTAGATCCCCACATATGTATATATAGGACTTTTTTTGACAACTATCGATCCGAGCGATCAACAAATGTGAGTTGTCATTAGTATGATAAGTCATCATTTACCATGTCATGTATGGCACGGCTACATGGGTAACAACTCCCACCACGAGGATATGGCGGTGGTGTCCATGGGATAGGTAAGGTCACCCTCTCCGGGGTCGCCTCGCTACCAACGGGCGGAAGAGTGTAATGTGTGTGTAATCCAATGCGTCTTCACCACTTACAACGGGGCTACGTACTAGTATGTAAGTGCGGTTGCCCACGGCTCATGCGATATTTCTACACCCGCCACCTAGAAGCCCCCCCCCCCCCCCCCCCAAATTTGAACCGGAAGGTGGGAAAAAGCGCGCAAGCGGCAGGGTGTACAAGACTTTGTGTACAAGACCTCTAAAAGTCGGGGGGATATCTATGAAGGTCATACCGTGTCGCTTCAATTGTCGCGGAGAAGCGAACACCACGGAGTACGATGTAAAGGTGAAAAGGCAAGGTAATTGGGAGTTCGTATTGCAACAGCTCAAGCACGCCAAGGTCGAAGTAGATAAGGTGCGTTCCTTGTTATTGTTTTAATTTTCAATTGCAGTGATCATACGCAAGCTGATCATGCTCTACCAATTTCGCTTGTTCAGTAGGTTTGGTGCTATTGCATGATTTTTATTCAACATGACATCGAATACTCTAAGTGTTGGTGTCTCGGTGTAATTCCCGGCCGCTTTGTTTCACCCCGTTTCACGCCATGTGGCAGACTGATCTCTCGCGCAAGTGGTCTATTTATTAGAGAACTCGCCGATATGTTCCCTCTCTAGCATATAGTCCGAGCGATATATTAATGTGAACTTAATTCCAACTTCACTTATACATTGATAAAGTGGTTTACGAGCTACTTTCGACGAGCCCGGTTTTCGTGAGTCGAACTGCCGTCAATTTGTAGAAAACGGCGGGATCCAACGTCTTATCAAAGGCGCATATAGAAGAAGCAAAGCTATATGTCTTAAATCGCCCGTGCATCACTCCCCGTTGTTTTGGATGATGGTCTTGACCATTTTATTTATCAAGTACACAGTTTAATCGTTTGTTGTGACTTTGTTCGAACTCTTTACTAGCTAACGACTGAAAGGTTTGTAAATGTATTTCTTCGGTGTGCGTAGAAGTATGAAGAAGATGAGATACTTCGCAGACAACAGAAGGCTAAACAACGGGAGGCGGCGAAGATCAAGAAGAGAGCAAGAAGACACATGTTGTGAAACGACAAAGCTTGTGCCAGCTGCGTCGTAGAAGGGAAAGCATGGGCTACGCCGAAAATCATATGTATGGAAGCATTTCACGAAAGAGTACCATGCGGACGACGGAGGTTTCTATGCCCAGTGTGTTTTGTGCGCGAAGGAGATCGCCTACTGCAAGTCCACGAGCAACCTTGTAAAGCACGTCAGGATGGTGCACAACAAGGTCTACATACAAGATCGACAGTCAAAGGAGTTTTCCCCCGATAGTGAGGAGCCTCAATCGACAATTCTTAATCACAAGGTATTGTGTTCACAATCCACCCCGCCTTTGAGTTTCACCTTGCATGTGTGCTGAAAAGTGTTGTTATTGTTTTTCAGATATCAAGGCAAAGGAAGAAGTTCATAGATCTAATGGCAGCGAAATGGGTCGCGAAGAGGCGCCGTCCCTTTGGAATCACAGAGACGGATACTGAGCATCGTGAATGGATTCACGTTATCTCTGGCGGCGCATACAAGGGCCCATCTCGTGAGACTGTCATTAGATATACTGTTGAGCTAGCAACGCAGGTATGCAACGGCAAGTGCAGGTGTGCATTAGTTCTAAATTAACCGAATCCCCACTGAAACTCTTAATTGTGGAGTAGTCATGGCACATTATCAAGGCCGACATCAAGAATCTGACGGAGGAGGGACTGATGGTCTCTATCAGCGGTGATGTTTGGCGTGAGAATGCGATATCTTTGTTCGCCGTGATGGGGCATTGGGTGGATGAAGGCTTCCAGCTGCAAAACATGCTATTGTTCTGCGAGCCATTTGGAAGCGCCCGTCACACCGGTAAGATCATAAGTGTCGTCATGGATTAATTATATAGTTGTTAGTATCTTACATGAAACTTCCTATTGTCACTCAGTCGTGTCTATTCGTCTACAGGTAACAACATTGCTACCGCCACCAAGGAGGGACTTTCTGAACTCGGTATTGGTGAATACCGTCGTGGTGTCGGAGGAGATGAAGCGGACGTTGACACAGTTGCAACTTGTGTATTCAGCAAGGTGAGTCGTATGCATGTTCTATCCATAATCTTCGGGAGTGAACTCAACATAGGGAATGAAAACACATATGTTTCGTCTCAGAAATGCGACAACGGGAGCAATATTAAGGCCGCTTGGGGTGATTTTGAGGGGCTACCTACGTCGACCATGGACTGCGGCTGTGTACGAACATGTTTCTGAACTCCGAGGGGATCAAGGAAGCTGTCCGCTGCATGAATGGTATAACAACTCATTTCTCTCGGAGTGGACTGGGTACTCAAACTTTGTACGCCATCCAGACAGACCTAGATCTTCCGCAAGGTAAGCCGAGCACCAATGTAGCAACAAAGTGGCTCGGGCAGTTCCCCCAAACAGTGTGGTTTGTCCATAATGCGTCAGCTGTGCACAAGTACGACAACAATGTAAGTAGTCACCCCGATCCTACTTGAATCCACCATGTGAGATTGACCATTAATGGCAGTTAATGTAAATATTTGTGTGTTGTATTCAAGTCCCGGATAATTGCCTGTCCAATCCGGACGGAACAAAGTACGGGGACTATGCAATAGATGAGACAGGTTGGGAGATCATCCGAGAGATGACGGGTGTGCTTTGGCATGTTGCTCAGATTGTCACGCATCTTCAAGATCAGGAGAATGTTACCATATCCATGGTGTTGCCATTACATGGTCATTTGGTTTCCGTCTTGGAGGCATCTGAGCCGGTCCAATACCAAGATGAGCGTGCGGACACTACTCTTGTGGATGTGGATGCATTGAAGCTTGAGGATTGTGTTGCCACTGCACGAGAAGCCATGCGTGAGGCAATCGTGAAGAGGTTCTTCGTTGACGTCGAGGACTCAGACATGGAAGATATTGGCATCGCAACTTTTCTTGACCCCCGATTCAAGCTCCTAGACTTTAATTTCCCGGATCATGACATTTTCAATGTGACGAAGTTTAGGCAGGAAATCCTGTCCGTTGCTCGTCTTGTGTGGAACAAGAATTGGAAGCTAATCGACAACGAGGAAGTGGAGGAAGTTGTGGAGCCTCCTCTTAAGAAGCTAGCATCAGAAAGCTTGATGATGAAAAGCATTGCGAGTCTTCACGCGATACTATCGGGGAGGAAGCCTACAAGCAATGTTACTATGCCTGAGATAGAGTTGCGGGATGAATTAGATGAATATAACGACATTCCACAAGTAGCGAACAAAGACATTGATCCACTTTGCTTGTGGAGCAAGCATGCGATTCAGTTTCCAAGACAGGGACAAATGGCTCGCCAATTCCTTGCGCAACCGGCGACGAGTGCAATATGTGAGCGTGTCTTCAACCACGCTGGGAGGATGCACGACGACTTCAAGAAAGGGTCTTCAGAGTCAACTCTGAACCATGCATTGATGGTTTCTATGAACCCGTAAGGTGAGAAGCGGAATGCCTTTCCAATAGTGATGCTGTCATTGTATGATGTTTTATGAATTTTTGATTATTGAAATTGTTTCATGATTATTTTCTTGTCTTGTAATTCGTAGGGGAGACAAGGAGTATGAAATGTCGGGAGCAGAGTGCTTGAGAGGAGCTAAATTTATTGAACATGAGTCAGTGGAGCAAGTTTGTTAAAGTTGTAACAAATTTTATTTATCCTTTTTGTTTGTTGAATGTATGCACTTTGCAATTTGCATGTTTTAATGTGAAGGCGGTGATTGAAATCTACTCTTGCCATGTAGATTTCAAGAATCACTTTCACATTCATACGTGCAGATTGTTAACATTTTCGCACGACATAAAATTTCCCGGTGATGATGCGACGGAGGGCTTTGCCAAGTTGTATGGGATAGAATTGGATTTGGTAAAATCAGAATCATCCGACTGAAATTTATTTTATTCAAGTGCAAAGTGTCTCACTTTGTATCTCACCATGCATTCGTGTCACACACGTGCAAAGTGTTTCACTATGCACTCTAACTCGGAGATTCGGCCGCGACTCGCCTGAGTCGATTGTATGACTCATATTCATTCGCGATTGTGGGCGGGAGGTTTCAATTCAAGTGGGTAATTGTCTCTCACAGTATCTCAATATACCGGGACACACGCGTTAAAAGTTTCGCTCATCTGACCTACAGTGGAAACAATTTTCAATTCACTTCACCTTCGAAAATTGTAGGTTTGGGACATGTCGGGTATGAAAAAAAAAGATTCGAAGGACTCGAAATCCCCCCAAAAAGTCGAATCCACGCCCCGGTGGAACATGTAACCATGCGTCGATTTGTTGACAATCTTATAAAATCCTAGGCAATGCTTTGACGCCCAAAATTGATTGCACTGACAAATGCGGGGGGCGAATTCGAGGACTACCGGGCTTGCGCACTTGGGGTTATCACGCCCGCACCTGTGCGGCACGCTATTTCTAACATCAGACGCCGGCCGGTTAGACGAATAGAGTAACGAGCTCGAAGCGCCGCAATATGAATGATGGCGCGACGGTCCGGCAGATATAATGCATAGGCGACGGAGGGGGGAGGTGTTGGGCATGCTCTTAGAGTTTGGAACGGACAGTTACACGGAGGTCGTGCCGGCCCCACAAGGGGGCCGGCTGCGGTGACCAGAGAAAGTGAGAGGAGTGAGATGGCGGCCGGCGAAGGCACCGGCAGGGGCGGCCGACCGCCACTAATAGGGAATAGAGTACCGCTAATAGCATAACACTAAGTACTAGGATGACAAATAGCTACCTTGTAAATAAGCACTAGGCAACGGGATGCTAGTGCTAACACCCCCCCTCAAGGTAGCCGAGGTCTTGACGTCGTCCTACCTTGCGTCGAGGAAGGTGCCATCTTGGTCGAAGGTGTAGTGCTTGTAGCGTGTGTCTCAAGCCGGGTAGGTGTAGCGACATACGCTCACAAGAACGTGCCGCTACCGGCGAGTTACCGATAAGAAGCGGTTCCGAATGTACTGCGTAATGTACTATTCTGACATGTAGCGGGAAAAACTGTCCACGGGCGAATTAGCCGACGCATGAGAGCGACCGGCGGGGAAGAAGCAAGGCCAACAAGGCCGTTAGGAGCGTGTAAGCACGCACAAGCATAGACGGGCGCTCGTGTTGATTCCCCCCTTTCGCCGTGGGAAAGTTAAGCTCCTCGCTAAGTTAGGTGAGCGTTGCGGCATTTGCCTCGGGGAAAAACAATACCGGTACTAATTTAAGTACGCACGGGCCGAATATTCGCGGGTCGGTCTTAAAAAACCAGATCCGGTCGAGAGCATGAGTAGGTTGAAGGGTAGGTAATACTGGAAGCTAGGTGGGGCAAGCGTGGCGCCGGGCGCTTTACACACGCTCTTCTCCTTTTTACGTGGGAGATGGTAGGACAGTCGCGGACAATCAGCTCGAAGGGGAAGCGTGGTGTCGGTTGGACGATGAATTACCAGCGTGGCGCCGAGCGCTTTACACACGCTCTACTCTTTTTTACGTGGGAGTAGGTAGGACTAGCGTGGCGCCGAGCGCTTTGCACACGCTCTTCTCTAGTGTAACTTGGTGGAGGGCCCATAACTTGTTAGGGTTGGGAACGGACAGGTACACGGAGGTCGTGCCGGCCCCACAAGGGGGCCGGTTGTGGCGACTAGAGAAAGTGAGAGGAGTGAGATGGCGGCCGGCGAATGCACCGGCAAGGCCGGCCGACCACCACTAGCGTGGAATAGAGTACCGCTAATAGCATAACACTAAGTATTAGGATGACAAATAGCTACCGTGTATATAAGGAATGGGCAACGGGATGCTAGTGCTAACACAAGCCGCTGTGGGGGAAACGCACAAAACCAAGTATGTAGACTTACCATCGTAATAAGCACAACCCTACGGCAAGCCACGTTCGGTCACAATGTCCAAGTGTTCAGAATTACTTAATGGGCTCAAGACACTTCACAATTGATACTGTTGTACAAGCCTTTCCAATGCGCGTCTAATGCACCAGTTTTTGGGGTCATATACAAACAAAGAATGGTTTTTTGAAATATTTTATTTTCTGGTATATTCCGGCAAAGCAGAGCCGCAATGCCCACCCGTCGCATTCGGCTCACCTCATGAGGCGATTTGTGCGGTGTTTGTCGATATGTATTTACCAATTCTTCATTCTTACTGACTTCCAAGCCCAAATCCCGACGTGTGCCATGCGTGGGGCGGGTGTGGTTGGCACATGCACATACCCAAGCATTCCATTGACCACCGTCAACCTGATACGTCCCAAGCGGCCAAGTTGGACCTCGCCCCTCACCGAAGCCAATCGCCCTCGCCCATCTATAGCGTGCACTGTTTATCCAACCATGTATAATGTGGGTTATTACTCGCTTCGTTTCCAAATACATCACCCGTGTATGCGGCGTGGAATTACATTCTCCATTCACACACATGCATTCCAAACCTCGCGCATTAGACACGGCATCCACGCCTCCAAACCCCCTCCAACAAATATGAAAAATAGATTTGAGTGGCTCGTTGGGCAACATGCAGCTAGGTATGAGCGCTTGGGCACTGCCCGAGCTTGGCGCTCAGAACGACAAGCGTAGTTCGTACAAATTCTTGCGAATTTATTGGCTAAATTCGACGAAGTCCACCAACAAGGCAACAACACTCGCTTGAAGCTCATATCTAACCATACCGAATGACGGCAAATTGCTTGCTTCCCAGCTCTAGTACACTTGGGTGGTACCTGGGTGTCGTCGTGCTTGACGCGGTGACAGGGGCGCGTGTTCTTGACTAGCTTATGTTAAACATAACGCATGTCCGGACTTTTGTGGAGGAGCGTAGATTCAAAATACAAAGCATCTTTCATCTATATTGTAATCAAAGTCTTTGTGTTATACCGCCGACGACGTCCTGTAGAATAAGACGACGGGCGTCAGACATGGCATACTAATACGGGTACTTCACTATGGGGCTTTGGTGGAGGATGGGGCACACGACACGGATGCATCACCTCACGAGCGCAGCCGAGCATCGTCGCACACTCTTTAAGACGGTGATGCTTCAATTGGAGCTCTATCGGCGGACTCCTTCATGCATTCGCCTTATCAAGGGTCAGCACGACTATGAGCGACTTCAGCAATGACATTGTCGGCGGGAGCGGCGGCCTCTTTCGCGGCTCATCTATTGCTGATGCTGAGCCACGAGAGTCACCCGCTGCGGAGGCAGACCGCCCCGCGGCCGCCGCCTGCACAGATGAGCCAGGCACAGGCGTAGCTCGTCATTGGGAGGGTGAGTATGCATTGTGATTTTCCGCTACATGTTGTTAAGGTCGAGTTTGGAGTAGCCCTCTGCTCTGTGGTTGACACCAGCAAATAACTAGCGATTTCCCATACAGGCTCAATGTGCGAATAAAATTGAATATGTATCATTTTCATTGTTTCGTTTAGTGGTATCCTCAGCTCCACATAATATGGCAGTTGCAGCAGTCAGCCTGTATACGTAGAGTGTAGCGCAAGCCAGCGACTATGACATGTTCGGACTCGCTGCCGCGCTTCTTATGTTTCTCGGGCTCTTGGCTGCCTTAAGACGCAATTGGCCGCAGACAAGTCGCCTTTGCCAATACGATTTGTAGCGTTGATGAGAGTCCAATACGATCAGTCACGTGACATGGTCGTCTTTGTACCGGAGACACGGACAAGTTAGGTTAGCAGCTGCCGCCGTGCTTCACTCCACAGGCGACACAGCCGGCCGCCGAGGGCTTTGGGGCTGTGCCCGACGAATCTTTTGGGACGACGTCACTCTTGCGGAAGCGAGCGGCTCTTTGGGTGACTTGGGCACGTTTCTGCCTCTGACGGTGAGAATAGCTCTACTCCTTAGTGTCGCGCTGTAGACACTAATTAACAGACTCGATATTAAACTACTGACCCTAAACTACTAATATCTCACTCATCCAGACAACCACGACGCACACCCAACACGTCCACGTCTCGCACTCCCCCACCCACCCACTCCTAAGGCTTGATATCATCGACTGCACGCTGCGCCCCCCCGACGTGCCGCAGTTATCACTGGCCCAGTTCAACGGCCTCGACCTGGGCACCACACTTGTTGTCACCGGAATATACAACGTCGCGTCGGGGCTCCTCTTCGAACTGCCCATGCCCGTCCAGGTAAAAAGTTGAAACTCTCCTCCCCTCTCCCACACCTGGGACCCTTTACCGTGCAGTGTCCGAAAACGCCCGCCACTCATGGATGTATCTGAAATTGATAAGCGGCGGACGTGGCGTCTTCAGAGCTCCGTCATTATTCTACCCGTTCTTTACTTATTTGTTATTTGCATGTTATTTCATATTTCTATGATTATTTCATATTTCGTATTTGTCGACCCTCTTCACCTGTATGCCCCGTCTCGCCACGCCACCGCAGCCGATGAAGTCCATCGCAGCCATCGCTGTATCGGAGAATCCGCTGACGGTGCCACAGATTGTGGCTGCCGGCATGGGCGTCAGCCTGATCGTCCTCTTCCTCGGCGCGACTCGACTTATCGCCGTCTTCAACGGCCTCGTGAGTCGACACACTACTCGATCAATAATATTGCAAAAGGCACACACTCCAATGCGGTGCACGACCTGCTTGCTGCCCTCGGGAGTCGTGAATTTCCACGCGGCCAAGTTAGTCGTCCCGTCCCCCCTGCGCAGGTACCTGTGTACGTCATCCGCGGCATGCAGCTCGGCCTGGGCCTCAAACTCGCCTGCAAGGGGATCTCTTCGGTGCTCTACGTCGACGACGGCTCGGGGTCGCAGTTCCGGTCGGTGATGGGCCTCGACGGATGGATGCTCGGCTGCGCCGCCGTCGTCTTCATTCTCCTCTCCACACTCCCCTCGGAGGATGCCCCACAGCGCGAGGCAGGCCCCGCCCTTCCCTTCGCACCCCATCTTATTTGCGGAACCCCCGTCTTTGTGGTCGCTTTGACAATTAAAGCAAATAAGTGACTACACAGAAAAACAAGTCGTTACATAATTGCTTATGATCTATAGCAAAGTGTTCTGGAGACAAGCTACGAAACAAACAATCATGCTTTAGCAAACATGGACTTTGTGAGTCACAACAACGCCAACCAAAATGTTTTTGATATTTTACGATTTTTTCGGCCGAAATGGATACCGATTCAACGTATTTCGACACTTTTACGCCGTCCCTGAGAGTTTGACTGGAGTCAAGCAGGAGAGCAAACAATCTGGCGCCACCGCATTCACACAATGTGGCCCATAGAAAATATCAAGTTCAGCCCACGAAAAACGTAATTTCGAAGGAAATTCCATTCAAATGAATTTTGGTTGCTCTTAATGAACATAAAATAGGGATAATTTCTTCAAAGTTCCACTGAACGAGTTAGATGACCTACGCTCCACCGCTTACGAAAATGTCCTCCAAACTGGTAAAATTTGGATAATAGACATGAAATGTATTATACTCAATTTCACATTGAATCATTAATGTGATTCCTTGTGTGAGCTGACAATGACGCGCGCCGCAACTTGTGCGCTGCGAAGGCGACAGAGGGCGAGTTTGTGGCGGTGGCGGACTGCGAGGATGGGGATGCGGTCGCCAGCAGCGAGGGCGGCTCAGAGGCCGAGTCCCAAGAGTCTGCGCCCCCCGTGGTCGGCAACGCCTGCTGCCGCAGCTCCGTCCCCGTCGCGCTGGTGCTTGTGGTGTTGGGGCTTGTTCTGGCGGTTGTGAAGGCGCCGCAGGCGATGACGCACCTCCGTCTCGGGCCCAGCGTGCCACAGCTGGTGGTGCCCAGCATAGAGGTCTCCGTCCCCCCTCCCCCCTGCCCCGTTGTCCCTTCAAGCGCTCAGACATACGAAGGGAAAAAACATACACACAGCCGACAAACAAACACACAAACACACACACACACACACACACACACACACACACACACACACACACACACACACACACAAACACACACACACACACACACACACAAACACACACACGCATTGTTATAACACGTGCCCTTAAACGGCACACGTCGTTAAAAGCACGCCAAACATGCTATATTCATATCCGCACGTGCGGATACTTTTGTCCGTAAATATCACCATATATACGCACAGTTTCATCAACCAGCACGCAGGCTTTCTCTCTCACACACACACACACAAACATACACACACATACGCACAGACACACACACACACACATACACACACACACACAAAAACACACAGTTTTTTATGATTTCACCGCACTCATATGCGTCCTGTGCTTTCGACGCCGTCCCCACAGGACTGGAAGATTGGGTTCCTGCGTGGAACCGTGCCGCAGCTGCCGCTGACCACACTCAACTCTGTCGTCGCGGTGTGTCATCTCAGCGAGGAGCTGTTTCCGCGCTCCCCCGCGCGTCCCACTCAGGTCGCAGCCCACCCACCCTCCCGCTACCATTCCCTCGCGCAACAATCAGGCGAGGCGAGCTGCGCGTCCTGCAGACCTTTAAGTCCCACCACACCCATTCTGCCCCTCAGGTGGCCGTAAGCGTGGGTCTGATGAACTTAGCGGGCGGATGGCTGGGCACTATGCCATGTTGTCATGGCGCAGGTGGCCTCGCTGCGCAGGTCTGCTCCCTCGTCCCCTACTTCCCCTCACACCCTTTCCTCCTCTTTTCTTTCTTCTCTTGTTTCTCCTTCGACTGCCTCATCTGCCCTCCCAACCCTCACTCCTATTCACCCCGCCCTTCTTCCTGCCCCTTCCCCTCCTTCCTCCCTGCCTCTCCCCACTCCCTCGATTTTCCTCTCCCTACACTATGAGCTTTGTCCTGCCCCTGCTCCTCCTCCCCCACCGACCTCCCCTGCCCGTCTCCTGCTTTTTTCACTCCCCTCCCTTATCTCCTTCCCCTCCCTCTCCTTTTCCAATCCAACTCATACCACCTGCCCACTCCCTCTGTCCCTCCGTCCGTTGGTTGTGTCCTTCGTCCCAAAGCTGTTCCACCCCTCCTCTTCCTCTCTCTTGCCTCTTTCTTCCTTCCCGTCTGTACCCTTCGTGCCACTCGCTACTTTTTCCTCACCATCTCCTCCCCCCCTTCCTGCCCCCGCCCAAACCACCCACAATGTACTGTACTCAAGTTCACTCCCAATCGAAGGACCAAGCGAGCCCACCCACCCACCCACGTGCTGTGCCCCCAGGTGAAGTTTGGCGCTAGCACGGGTAGCGCGGTGGTGATGCTGGGGATGGGGAAGGTGCTGACAGGACTGCTCTTCGGAGGTACGCCCCCTTTACCCCCCTCTGCCCGGTGACCATCTGGCATCACAGAGGAAGTGGCGCTCACCCTCTGCTCCTCCCACCCACTAGATTCGCTCCTCAGCCTGCTGCAGACCTTCCCCGCCTCCATCCTCGGCAGTATGCTCATCTTCTCCGGCATAGAGCTAGCCATGTCCGCTCGCAAACAGGTGCGATGATTCCCTTCCGACACAACCATCAACAGTCTCAACTGAAAACACACACGCAAACACTCAAACACACACACACACACACAAACACACACACACACACACACACACACACACACACACACACACACACACACACACACACACAGGGAGAGAGAAAAACAAAGCGGCAGAATCACTCACCCACAAGCATCCATACACACACACAAACATATTCATTCCATCTGTGGTTCATGTGACGTCAGGAGCATATGTGTGATGTTGGCGGGTGGTACTTCAGTTGGAATGAAGGGGGTGCTTCTGTACTTGTTGGGTGACAGAGCGGCCAGCTGGAGTGGTGCATCATGCTGCTCACCACAGCGGCGGTGATGCTGGCGGGGACAGCGGTGGGGTTCGCTGCCGGGCTCCTCCTCGCCACCGTCGTCCGGCTGCCCAGACTTCGCTACCGCCACCTCTCCTCGCTCTTTCGCCCCAAGCTACGCGGGAGCTGCGCCCGCATGTAGCCGTGGAAGTGACAGGCAATAGCAGCACGTCTCGTCGTTGCATCAGTTGACAACTATTTTTTAGGACGCAAGCCATGATAAGGCGCACATTGGCCGGAGTGCGTCGGTTTGTGTGAGGAAGTTTCTTGCGCTGCGATGGCCGATTGCAGATTGTAAGGAGGCTGAACTTTAGGATATATGCGGAAACCATAAATTGCAGAGCAACTACTCACCGTCTGTGGTGCTGCATGCGGAACCCCCCCCCTATCATATACCACATACAAAAACACAACGCGTGCGCGCTCACCAAGATGCGCTGCCTCATAGCCATCTCACAATCACACATGCGCATTTGTTCACACATTAACACGCACTCTCGCGAACTGCTGCACACACATGTGCATATACACTCGTAGCCACAAAAAACACGAGTCACATCAATCCCACATACGCTCCCCTACACGCGCATGTGACAACAGCGCCGCACACCTCGCTCGTGTGCATACACAGCCCGCCTCCCCCCACACAGTTACAGATGTGCTCAAATCCATCCACTCTGAACACTCACACTGACCCAGAATACCCCGCACACAGGCACACAAATAAAGCGATACTTAGCTCTGTACACATGCAAGCAGCGGGAGTCACAAACTCGCAAAGATACACACGCGCATTCCCAAAAATCTCACATGGTCACTCGTACACAAGTGCGGACCCCTTCCCTCCCACAGACACACATGTGCGCGTGCCTTTTCCACCAACACACACACATATGCAAATGCACACATTTGCACACGCTTACATAGCGTAATGCAAAACCTGTTCACAGCGTGTAGGCACAATATGAAGGCGGATTATCTCCTGCTAGTGATAATTCTTGCAGGTGGGTTTTCTAAAACAGCAGCAGTAATCATCGGCCCCGCCCCGAGGCTCTGTGCTACATGACACGCCAAGCGCGCCCCCTGCCCCCGCATCCACCAGCAGCCCCAGGCGACTGGGGGGGGTTCGCCAGACCGGAAACCATTAGAGCGATGCGCTTACTTGGCGGCCGCACGCTTGAGCTTTTTGGCCATCTTCTTCCGTTCGCGCGTCATAGCAAGGATCTCGTCGCGGCCCGCTTCCGCTTTGGCGGCGCTCGCGCGATTATCGTACTCAACCTCGCGCTTCTTCTTTTTCTGCAGCTGCGCGATGCGCCGCGTCTCGATGGTGCCGCGCTGCTGCATGCTTAGAAAGCGGTCCTTCAACATCATTGGGTGCGACTTCAGACGACGCAGATTGTGAAAAATCTCGTCGCTCGCCAACACCTGCCGTTCGTGAACAAAGGCACTTCAGTCGACCCAAAGTAACGCACTAACAAACAGCATACGGATCACGTGCCGGCGAGCTGTCCCCCTTCTACTTCTGACACCACTAACAATAATATTGGCTCGAATCCTTATCGATACCCATTAATCCGCAAGCAAATTCAATGAGTGTGTGCATCCAAACGAGTGTGAATGTGAGTGTACGCGCGCTCGCGCGCGCGTGTGTGTGTGTATGTGTGTGTGTATCCGTGTTTGCATCTGTATGTGTGCCTGTCCGTGCGTGTGTGTGTGTGTGTGTGTGTGTGTGTGTGTGTGTGTGTGTGTGTGTGTGTGTGTGTGTGTGTGTGTATGTGTGTATGTGTGTGTGCGTGCGTGCGTGCGCGCGCGTGTGTGTGTGCGTGTGTGTGTGTGTGTGTGTGTGTGTGTGTGTGTGTGTGTGTGTGTGCTTTCAGGGGGAGGTGGCAGACAGACAGACAAACTCAGCAGTGCTGGTCAGGGAGGTAAAAGTAGAGTAGCTCGCACCTGGATGGCTCCGTTCACAAAAGGCGTCTTTCCAAGTCGCGGTGTGCGGCTGCGGGCGCGCTCCGACTCGTTGGCCTCCCTACGCAGCCGCAGCCGTTGCCTGCCGCCCGCAAAAACACAACATCAGCCAACCCTCCTCGTGTGTTTGATACACACACCCCGCTCTTGCCTTGACGACCACAGGTTCCACCGGAAACATCCCAAAAATACACTCTTCACTGAGCCCCCCCCCCCCCCACCCCCCCCAAAAAAAAAAAAAAACGCCCACGTTGGTTCTCCCCTTCACCCTCAGAAAGGGAACGTAATCGTTTCACGTATTTTCCGACCCGCTAATTGCTGAGGACGCTCCTGGCGCTGAATCACAAGGCCTAGGGGTTTTTAAGCATTTCATTGACGCCCGAGATAAACAAAAAACTTCGTGTCTCCCAGCACTCTCCAAAACACACACAGACGCAGACACAGACAAACGCGCGCGCGCGCAGATAGGTAAACGCACATACACAGTCACACGAGCGTCCTGTTCCGACAAATCTGTTCTCCGCACGCTGCACATGGTTAAATTGTTAGGCTTTACATTCACTCCTGCACATTCACTCCTGCAGGAACCATCCCAATTGTGGAATAAGCAAGAGTCTACCTACCAAGGAGAACCCAGGGATGGCAATAAACGATAGTGGAGGTGAGGGGGGTGAGCGCACTGTTCGGCCGTCTCTGTCTCGATCTCCGCGTTCAGTTGTTTCAGGTGGCTCAGCTCGTGGCGCTGCTTCTTCAGCCGCCGCCTCTCTTCCAGTAGCTTCTCCGCCGCGCGCACAGCCGCCTCACGGTTGCGCTTCGACCGGGTCTTCTTCTCCGCGCGCCGCGCGCCTTTCTCCTCCTCCTCCTCCCCCTCGCCGCCCCCCTCAGAGTCCAGCTCGATCTCCTCGTCCACCTGCAGAGAGTGCAGCTCGTCCACGGGGCCCATCCCGTCGGGAGCGTAGGCGGGGGGGCCCTTGGGTGCCATCTCCGACCTGTCGTTGCAAGCAGAAAGAGCGTGTGAGCAGCGTTCCAATGGCAACGGATTCTGCTGAATTCGGATGCTGCTGAAATGACCATCTCCATTGAATTGATGCTTGCACCAATTCTTAAAGCCCCCAGGTTCGATAGCTTTACCGTTTTCTTACTATCAATCTTCCCTTGTTCATTGCATACTTATCACATGTTCTATCTTTGTTTAACAATCACTTTCAATTTCCCTTCGCTGAATTCCCATTGACTTCTTCCGTTTACATTTGTAAAATAGAGTTTGCTACGCTCACACATCCATCACGCTTCTCAGCGGCCTTAAAACATGATCACACATGCGATGATAAAGAAATGCAATGTAACGCACATAATCCTCCTCTTGAATGCTTTATGGCTCTCGGCTCATAAACCAAAGCACGCCCTTGCTACTTAGGTAACGATCCTCACTTACGCAATGTGCAATTCCACCACCAGCTCAATTCCCTTGCCTCCATTCTCAACAACCCCCCAGCCCGTCCCCCTTCCCCCGCAACGAGCGTACCTCAGCGCCTTGTACATCTCCACCGCCACCGCCTCCGCCACCACGTCCTGGTGCTGCTCCGCGTCGGGGTTGTAGGAGCAGCCCGGCGCGTCCACCTCCACCGCCGCCACACTCGGCAGCGACCGCTCCCGCGACGTCTTCGAGGCCCGACCGCGCAGCGTCGGTTGCTTGGACCCCGTCACTTTGATGCTGCACACCGCGCAAGGCACAGCGCCCATCGCAGTCAGCCTCGACACGCAGAAATGGTGAGCGACACTGCTTTGGTCTTAAACCCTAAGCCGCACACTCATGGTATCGAGTCTCAGGGCTCACTCGATGCGAAAAACACTCGCATTCAGGATTCCGAAAGCATCGACGATATGCCGGTATGTAGATTGCGGGCTGCGATACAGATATGCTTTGAGGCAATTCTATACAAAGATGGTGGCGAGTTTGGGTTCAGTGGTATTGTGACAACGACGGCGATGGTTGTGGTCATGACGGCCCCGCTGATGCGACAGATCAGTCAGTGAGGGTTTGTAGCACGGGACGGTCGCGTAATAAAAACGCTGACACGACCCACATCCAAAATCGATAGACGGAGCCCGGCCTTGGCGCGGGCACAACTGAAATGCGTACTTCAGTGGGGCTGTATGGGTTAACCTCGTTCAAGTGCACCCGAAACCTGACAAACAAATTCTTCACCCTGGAAGAGGAGCCACAAACTAAGGAACCAGATCATGGCTTCATATTGAGACCCACCGCAGCTGAGGTATTTGTCGGGAAAAACCGGGTCGCAAAGCGAGCTCCGCCTATCTCTCAGCTATCGCTTGTTCGGGTAACCACGGAAATTCTATACTCCGTCCGAATGGCCCGGCGTGTGCATCGATGTCTGCGAATTAATATATTCGCGTGCGTGTAGCAGGGTGCATATTATCTTCTCAGGAAGCATGGGGAATGTGTGTATATCAAGCTGTGTGGGTGTGTGTTTGCGTGTGCGTTCTGTGTGTGAATTATACCTGTGCGTGTCTGTGTATGGCGGGTGGCTGTGTCGGAGTGTGTTAGGTTCTCTGTTTCTCTGAACGTGAGAAACAGAAAATATGTGTGTGTGTGTGTGTGTGTGTGTGTGTGTGTTTACGCGCACGCGTGCGCAATTGTTGGGATAGGGTGTGGATTGGGCCGAGCACCTGGTCCCCCAGCCGCCCTCTGGCCCTGACTCTGGCTCCCCCCACAGATCCACCACGCCTTCATCCTCTATCGACGGCAGCAGCGGAAAACACCACCTCAGCAAAAATGGATTGGTAGTTGGTAACAAAAGTAGGGAGTAATATGAGGGGCTCACCGTTGGGAGTGGGTTGGGGCTTGACGAGGCTCTGCTCAGCGGTTTGCCCCAACATGTGGGCTTTCTTTCCGGGGCCGCCCTTCCTGTTGCGCTTTGTGATGCCCTCCACTGGGCGAGCCTGCATTCAAACGCATGTAATAGTGATAAACCTAGTAGTTCTATGGTACTGCTGATTCAAGGGCGACAGAAGGGGCGACAAAGAAAGGAATGGGTGAGAAACTGAAAGAACGGATGAGAAAGGAACAGAAAGATGACAAGACAATGAATGACATAAGAGGACGGGGATGATGTGCTTTGAGCCAACCTGGTGAGCTCCCTGAAGTATGGCTTGACATTTGAGCAGCTTGGGCGCCCTCTTCTGCTTCTTGCTCACCTTTCCCGTCGCAGCGCTCTTCTCGTCGTGACTCTGCGCCGTCAGCAGAGGACGAAAGTCAGAAACATACGGGGGAGAACCTCTCTCGACGCGACAGTGGACGCCCTCCAGGGTTTGGGGTGTAAATAGCTGACTTCACGGGCAACTCATCGTGTCGGTGCTGCTGGTGGTGCTGCCGTTAAGGGTGCTGTCGAGAAAAGAGGGCGGAGTGCGGGAAAACGACACCTTATCCACGAAAAACAGCTGATTGTCGTCCACGCCCGACAGGTCCAGCCCCTTGCGTTCATCAGTGCTGTGCCGTGCTACCGCCTCCTCCACCTGAGTCAAAATAAGTGGGAAATGTTATTAACCCCTCTCGCCTCTCCCTTTCTGTCTCTCCGCCCACACATAACGCGCATGTCAGTCAGTTCCCGACAGACGACTCCGTACCACCGGCCCGTCCGAAAACAGCGCGGCTCGCCCGCCACGGCTGCCTGCATGCGGCGGCCAGCACGGGCAGGCCAGTTGCTAGATAAGCGCAATCACCTTGGAGGTGCTGATATTGCGGCGCCACGCCTTCTTCCCCTTACGCGACCCCTTCGATAGACCCATGCTCGCTCCTTTCCGCCTCTACTTAGTCGTCGACGAGGCTGACGAAGCGGAAGGGGGCAACCTCGGGGGGTCGACGTTTATCACCTGAGGCCGAGGCTCACGTTTGATCCGCTAGTACAGGAAGGCGGACACTTCCGGGGCTGTGGTGGCAGCTACAAAGTGCACGCCGGTAGTGTGTGCTCGCTGGCGTGAGACTGTACGACTCGGCTTCCAACTCGGGCGAGGTCGACAGTTGTGGCGGCGCGCCGTTGTTCCCCCGACGACGACGACATTTGTTGCGCAGGCCGTCATCGTCCGCTCCGCTGCGCGCCGTCATTATTTATACTATATCAGAATTCGCATCATCAGAACACAGCAGTAATTCTTGATTACAGAACATTCATGCTTGACCTTGTGCGGGTACATTCCTCCAGCACAAGAGCAAGGAGTAAAGACGCTCAAAAGCACATCACGTGGTGGAGTCAGCGCGGGATTTCTAGCCATACTGTTATATAATCATAATGCTTTAGATTACACGGGGGCTAGCGCCCGCCGCCGGCGCAACGGCGGCGGCCCCGGAGGGGGGCTGGTGCGCTCGCATGCCCGTCGGCATCTACATCTACCTCCACGCGGTGGGTGTTGGTAACATTGTAGCCGTGCCGTGCCTTGCACGGTAAGCCGGTAGGGGGCTAAACGATGTACCGGTGGCTGCCATCCACGTAATCAACTGTTGTCGGAGAGCCATGTACGGAGGGTTTTGGAAATCATAATATCCGTACTCCAATAATGAGATCTCCCGCTCGAGCAGTCCGATATGTTTTTTCGCGATAAATGCTCTCATATACTCTCCCGATAAGGAGGCGGGGGTGGGGCCTATGATTTTTTTGGCAAGAAGGGTACGGACAAATAGACGGTGGGACGCGGGTGTTGAAGATGGCGGCGGACAGCCGGGAAGTAGCGCTAGCGAAGGGCGCTCGCTCGATCGACGTCTACCAACGCTCATGCATGAGGTCGAGCAAACCCGTCCATGGGGATGGAACTCAGCACCAACATCGAGGAGGAGAGCCGCGGCGAGAGGAGCGGGACGATTTGGCGGCGTTGATATTAGATCGGCCGCCGCCGGGAAATCTTGTACGAAGGGTTTTGGTTAAAACTTCCGTACCCGCCCATCATCTGTGAGGTCGGAGCCACGATTGAGACTTTCCCACCCGACCTCTCCCCTCGTCGGTACCCACCATCGACAAGAGTGCCTCATGTGGTGTGTTAGGGTTATCGCAAAAGCACACCGCCTATATAGGTGGCCCCCGGTGCCCGCCGGCGGCGGCCCCGGAGGGGGGTGCGCTCGCATGCCCGTCGGCATCCCCTCACCTCCCCGTGGTGGGCGCTAGAAACCCCGAACCCGTGCCAAGCTTGGCACGGTAGGGGGATAAGAGGGCCATGAGTGCGATCTGCGCGACTCGCATATGTCGGGAAAGCCATGTATGGAGGGCTTTTTAGGAAACAATTTATGTACGCTACCGGCGCCAAGATCTCCCGCTCGGCCCGTCCGATAGGTTTTTTCAAGATTAGATACTATTGAGATACCGACTCATGTTGGGGGTGGGGGCATGCATCTTTAGGAGTGTGTGGTGGCGAGGAGGGTACCAACGGATTAGCGGTGGTTCGCGGCTGTTGCAGCTGGCGGCGGAAAGTATCGCTAGGGTATGGCACTCGCTCGACGTCGACCAGCGTGCTGACGTCGAGCCGGCCGAAAGGGGGCGACACGACACCATCAGCGAAGATGATTATCGCGACGGGAGGAGCGGCGAGGTCTGGCGGCGGGGTGTTCCTGAGGATCAACCGCCGCCGGAAAACCCGGTGCGGAGGGTTTGAATAATGTTTGCACCCCCGCGGCCTTTTTGGATCCGGCCATTGCCACCGTGCACTATTCTACCGCTACCTACTATCGCTAGGCACACCTATTATGAGACTGTGCGAGCCCAAGTTAGCGCGATGGACGATGCTCGATGGACGCGCGAACAGTGGGAGGAGGGTACGGTCGTTGGCTGATTCTCTAGACATGTATCCGGGTACCAACACATGAAAAGCCGGGGAAATGGCCGGGAAATATTTTCAGCCCGGCGGCAAGAGCGCTAGCTTTTTCTGTCTGGATGTCTCGGTCCCCCCCACATGCCCTCGAGGCGACGTAATACCTCGGCTACGAGGAAAGTTGCGACGGGACGAGCGGCAACTACCTTCTGGCGGGGTTTACGGGATGCGACGGCGGGATCGACGAGCGACCGTGCAAGGAGGTCTTTTCCGCTAGCCTTTCCACTCCTTTCTCTAGCAAAACCAAAGTAATGATGGAGCTAGATTAAAAGCTGGCCTATCACCCCTCTCGAACGCCGATCGGCCTTGGCCGGTCGGCACCCCGGTTCGGTGGGAGCGGGCCGTGCATTGTGAAGGTCGAGTAGCATTTTCATTTTGCATTTCTTGACGAGTGGCTTTATTTCACTATTTTTATAACTGTTTTCTTGATTACAAAATGATTTCTGCAGGTTTTGCTTTGGCGGGGGACTTGATGTGGCAATCACTGCGGTAGCTTACAATTTTTCACCTCCGAGGAACATCGGCACACATTGCAGATAGGTGGCGCCCGCCGGCGGCGCAGCGGCGGCGGCCCCGGAGGGGGGTGCGCTCGCAGGCCCGTCGGCACCTACCTCTACCTCCACGCCGTGGGCGCTTGTAACCCCGTAGCCGTGCCAGGCTTGGCACGGCAGGGGGCTGAACGAGGTACCGACAACTGCGATCCGCGGGTTTAGCAGATGTCGGGAAGCCCTGTACGGAGGGTTTTGAAAAAACATAGTATCCGTACACCAATGCTAGGATCTCCCGCTCGGCCAATCCGATATGTTTTTTCAGCAACTAAGTACTCACAGATATTCTCCCGTCACGGCGGGAATGATGTCTGCGGATTGTGTTTTTGGCGAGGAAATGTACATACGGATCAGCGGAGGGACGAGGGTGTTGGAGCTTGCGGCGGAGAGCTGGGAAGCAGCGCTAGTGCACGGCGCTCGCTAGCAGCCGCCAGCCCTGCGAGAGTTTTAAGTCTACCCTGGGGGCGAGACTTGAAGCTACGCAGGACGGATGTGGGTCGCGGTCGGAGGAGCGGCACGGTATGGCAGCGGCGATCCTTTGGATCAACCGCCGCCGGAAATACCCGGTACGGGGGGCTTTTGGAAAAAAATTATTCCCGTACCCAACATCTTTTGTGGTTCGGCGACTCGATCCCTATGTCCGATACACCCCTCCCCTAGTCGGTACCCGGTTATCGACAAGCTGCCTCAGGCAGTGTGCCTAGGGTTATCGTAACGGCACACTACTCGTAAAGGCGCCCCCCTAACAACGTAAACCACCGGGGGAGGGTACGGCCAGCCACATCGCGATACGATGGATGTTGGAAACAAACGGAACAAGGAAAGGGGACATGAGAACATCTAGCACGAGGGCAGGAGAACCAACCGGACACCGTCTGCAACTTAGTTATTTACTCTTCCCAAGCCCCGAAGGAGGAGGGAAGACTCGGCTAGGTGGCGAAGTGCGTCGGGAGGAGCAACTACTACCTCGGGCGGGGAAGAGCACGGATCGAGACGGGACCGACGAAGATCTGCGCGAGGGGGTTTTTCACATGCCTTTCCCCCTAGCTCCGGCAAGACCGGAGTCGCAGGGTACCCGAGGTCTGGCACGTTCGCCTCGACCAGCTCACGCTAACCAGCCTCGCTGATCAGCATCCCCGGAGCGGCTGGAGCAGGCCGCGTATCGTGGAGACTAGCGACACTTTTCTATTTCATGATGTATGCAAAAAATACGTATATAGATCAAACAATAATAATACATGGTTACGGGTATGTTTTAGACGGTATCGTCTCTGCCAATGGAGAGGTCGGGATTAGTAGTTTACGGTATAGCCCACGCTTATGAGTCCACATTGGCTTAGCACGGGGGGCCCAGAGACAACAACCGATTAATATGGGTATTGTTGTAAACAATTTCAATTTCATTGCAGATGGGTGTGTCGATAGGTGTACGTTGTCGAAGAGTACCCGGCCCAATCGTTGCTCTTAAGTGTCCTAAATGGTTAAGCAATTAACGGCCGTAAGAGAGTCTAGCCGGTCCGTTTTGAGGGTATTGTTGTAAATCAATTTCATTTTCATTTCCCACGATGACGGCGGCGGCGCCGGTGATGAGTTGCCGGGATGGCGCTTGCAGTATTTATGCCAATGTTTACAGCTAGCGCTCTAGGCAATAATAGTATCGGCTAGAAGTACCGCGATAAAGTGCTAGGTTTCTTTCACCCGTCCCTATCTCATTGATAACTATTAACAATTGTACTAGCATGGCATGGGTGCTGCCGACTCTCGTTCTTTGCGTTCTGAAAGTTATGTCCGTATGCAACATTTCGTTCGTCGAAATTGAAATTGAAATTGAAATTGTTTACAACATGTACCGTATGCGCCGGTTTTTCACCAAAAGCCGGATGCGTCGGCTGCTGTCTCTGGGCCCTCCCAACTATGCCATAAAGGGAACTTACAAGTCAGGGCTAGACCGTTAACCACCTAATCCAACCTCTCCAAGGGTGTTCGGGGGTTTTACTCCCCCCCGGGGAGGTGTGCAAGTAGAGGCGAAGGTTGTGTGCATTTAGGGTCGTGCGAGGGGGCAATGTGCGGATGCGCGGCGGGAGGTCGTGCGGGACTTGATGCGGTATATGAGTAGGAGGTGATGCAGCCATTGGACAGTATGCGTGTGGAGGTGTGCAAGAATGCGAGACGTGTCGAGGTGTGCTTTGGAGACGAGTTTATCAGGAGGGTCGGTGCGGGCGGTGAGAAGGGAGGTGAGACTCGTGATGGAGGAGGAGTGCGGTGTACCTGTGCGGCTCATGACAATGGGGAGGATGTCAACCACTGTGCCTGGCCAGTGGCTTTTGATGGCGTTTGCAAGGGGTGTGTATTTGGATCGTATGAGGTCGGCTGTGTGGGAGAGGTTGTTGTATGTGCAGTATTTCCATTCCCCGATCTGAATTCTTTTTATGGATGCGTAACGTCGGCGACCGTTGGAGTGACCAACGAATCGGGGTTCGAGGATGCGGATGAAGTCGGGTTTGTGTGCAGGGGGTCTTAGCGCGGGGGGGAGAATCTCAGGGGGGAGGACGGCGGGGCATGAGGTTAGGGAGTCACGCGAGAGACCTTCGTCAGCAGCAACAAGTCGGGTGGGCATGTGGGTGGGGTGGGGTGGGTGGCAGTCAAGTGGAGTGTGGGCAGGGGTGGGGGAAGCAAACGATTTTATGGGTTTGTTACCGAAGTCTGCGGTGATGGTTTCCCAGCGTCCTCCGTTGTGGCGTTCCATTAGGGAGAGTAGGAGTTGCAGAGCGCTATTGTGTCGGTCCTGTCTTAGACCATACATAGAGGGGCAGTTACCGGCCATGTGGCCGTTGCTAGTGAATTGGCCACATAAGGGGCAGCGCAGGGTGGGGTTGTGAGTAAGCAGGCGGGTGTTGTGGACGCCCCACATGAATTCTTGTTGGTGTGTGAACTGGATATTTGTGAGGGTTGAGTGTTTTTTGTGGTAAGAAAAATCGGCGCCGTCCTTCGCGGCGCGGGCGAGGAGGGCACCGTGTTTGGTTGTTTGCGAGAGAGGAGTGTGTGTGTGTTTTGTGCTGGAAGTGTGTGCGTCGGTTTTGAGGTTGGTGTATCTGTAGGGTATGGGGTCCCCTAGGGTTTGTGGGATGAGGGTGTATGGCCATGTCCATTGGCATGTCGTGACCTCTGAACCTGTGGTGTATGTAGTGTCGGGTGGGTGACCATCCGCGACTTGGTTGGCGAGGGTGTCTGCGAGGTCGTTGCCTCGGGAATGGTTGTGGGCTTTGATTTTGCCAAGATGTGTACGGATGCCTGCGTCGCATCGGGTTTTAAGGGTGTGTGTGATGGATAAGAGGGTGTCGCGGTGAATGTTGTGGCGGTAAGCGGAAGGGCAGTTTAAGTAACCTTGTATGAGGCGGAGGGAGCACGCACTGTCTGTGAGGAGGTGGGTGCGGCCAAGTTGGAGGCCTATATCTATGCCAACTAATTCAGCGCGATTTATTGTATGTGAGGGAGGGGTAGAGGTCACCATGATTTTAATGTTGGTGTCCGAGGCGGGGTGGGTAGCTGCTGCTCCGAGGGGGGTCGAGCTGCCTTTTTTCGAGCCGTCTGTGTATACAAAGTCCTGCCAGTTCCAAGCAGGGGTGCCTCTGGTGGGGGGGTACGTTAGATGTACGCGGTCCGGGAGGGGGTATATGAGGGGATGAGTTGGGTTTGGAGGGCGGTGGTATATACCCGCTGAGTGGGGTGAGTAGGTGCCAAAGAGGTGTGGAGGAGGGGGGATGATGATGGGGTTGGGGAGGTGAGTGTCGTAGATAGATTCAAGAGTGTTGTGAAGTGCGGTCATGGCTGTGGGTGATGGGAGGGTGGAGAGTGCGAGGGGGTTGGCGACGAGGTATATGTCGACCATCCATCGTGTGCCGAATGGGGTAGGGGTGGGGTTGCCAGTGTGTTGGTCGGGGGGTAGGAAGGTGTTTGCGTCATTGGGGAGGGTGTAAAGGTGGTGGGTGTATGGGGAGTTGATGTATTTGGTGTGGCGGTAGGGTGTGTGTTCCCATCGGGGGAGGATAAGGATGGTCGCGCTGGGTGTGTGAGGGGCTGTGAGGTGTGCGCTGGTGATTGCGTGTTCCATGGCTCGTCTCATGCATTCGTGGTCGTATTCGGGGTTGGCTATGTTGGTGCCTTGCCAGGTGTGCGGGGCATTGCTGCCGCTAGGTGAGAAGACTATATCTTCGGGGTAGAGGGAGTGGTAGGTGTGGGAGTGAAGGGATGTGTTGAGGGGGTCGGAGTAGAGTTCAGTCTGGATGCGGAATGTGTGACGGAGAGCTGTGAGGAGGTCTTCTCTGGTGGCCCATCTATTACGGGTGGTGGTGGCGGGCGTGGGTGAGTGGATTTCTGAGCGGGAACCTAGGCGGGTTAAGAGGTGGTAGACCTCCTCTTCGAACGTATGCTGCGAGAGGTCGGGGCGAAAGAGTTGGTAGAGGTGGCGGACGCGGGGGCCGTTAAGGGTGGTGACCGCGCGGCCGTCGGGAGTGCAGAGTATGGTGGTGTCGTGGAGTGATGGGTGTGCGTGGATAGCGAATTTACCGGTAGGGAGCATGTCGAGGTCGGGGTTGATGGGGTCATGGTTGAATGTGATGAGGGGGTGTGACCCCGGAGGGGGTCCGGGTTCTGGCAAAATGGGTGTGGTGGAGGGGACATAGCCGGAGTTAAATGCGGTGAGGGCGTTGGGGCCGGAGGGGGTCTCACTGATGGTGTCGTGGAGTTGTAGGCATGGGGCCCACTGCACTTCGTGGAGGTGGATGAGGTCGTGTTGTTGGCCGCGAGCACACCACTCGCACTGCCATGTGGCGGGTCCCTGAGCTGGGCGGCATTGGGAGTGTATGGCAAAGTGCGGGCATGTGCAGCATGTGGAGGAGGGTTCTGTGTGCAGGGGGTCATGACAGATGGAGCATGCGGTGGGGGAGGGGGAGGGGAGGCATACCGATGTGGGAGTGGAGGAGATGAGGCGGAAGCCCTCGTCGAGTTGTAACTGAATGTCCCATTCCGTGAGGTGTTCCGGGGCCCATTCAACCATGTACTGCGTTTGGCCGTATTTTGTGTCCTTGTGTTTGGAAATGATGCGTGTTACGTCGCAGGGGGGGTAGTGGTGGTCTGAGGGGGTGAGGTATTCTGTGTCTAAGTGTGTGGTAGGTGCGGTGGGGGTGGGGTGAGTGGTGCGGGAGGTGTAGATGCCGGATGAGAGGGTGGGGGGTGAGCGGGGGAGGTGAGGGGAGAGGAGGGGAATCCATGAGGGGTGTATAGTGGTGGGGGGGGATGCTTGGTTGGTAGTGAGGCTTGTGATGGGGAGGCGGTTGTGGATAGTATCGAGGGGTTCAGTGAGGATTGCGGCGAGGAGGCGGATGGGAACTGAGAGTGGGGTGGTGGACCCCGTGAGTGTGGTGATGAATTTGCATGATTTGAGGATGAAGGAAGATGAGGTGGCTCTGAGGAGGACTTGTGGCCACGAGGTGATGTTACTTTTCCAGAGGGGAGTGAGGCGGGGTAGGAGGGAGGCGTGTGTTTTGCGGGGAGAGAAATCGCAGTAGGCTTGTTTATACGTGTGAGGGTCGGTGATGTGTGTGGCTTTGTCCCGGAGTGAGGCGAGAAGGGCGTTGTCTTGAGTGGTGAAGTGGGCGCGGATTGTGGAGGCGATAAGGTTGGTGAGGGAGAGTGGAGGGATGTTGTGGAATAGGGTGCCCGCATCGCGTTGGGCGCGGACTAGGCACTTTAGTGTGGGTGGGGTGGTGCAGGTTGACATGATGGATTCCGAGGGCCAGTGGGAGTACGTGGTGGATAGGGTGCGTATGTGTGCGCGGGCCATGTGGCCTCTGTAGCCTGAGTTGTTCATGATTTTATGTAGGTGGCAAACTGTGAGTTGTGCGGCGTGGGCTTTGAGGGAGGGGAGGCCGTATCCTAGGTCTGAGGTAGGGCGGTGAAGGGCGGTGCGGGGAAGGTTACGTACCGAGGAGACGGCGGAGCGGAGTGCGCGGCAGATTTGTCCTTCGAGAGTGTCGAGTTGGGAGTCGGTGAAGAGGCCGAGCTGGAGGGTGAAATGCTTTCCGATGAGGAGTCCACGGAGGACCCTGATTCTGCGGGATTGTGTTAGTGGGGAGGTGGAAAGGGTGGTGATGAGGGATGCAGTGGTACGTTTGAGTTCTTGCCAGTGTTTGGTGAAGTTGAGGGAGGTGTTCAGTTCTACCCCTAGGACGCGGTATGTGTCCTTGGGGCCAATGGAGGGGATGGGGGCCGGGGTGGAGTTTAGGGTGATGAACTGAGTTTGCAGGCGGGATGCGAGGAGGGTAGTGTTGGCGAGGGTGAGGGCGTTGAAATTGAAATTGAAATTGAAATTGTTTACAACATGTACCGTATGCGCCGGTTTTCACAAAAAGGCCGGATGCGTCGGTTGCTGTCTCTGGGCCCTCCCAACTATGCCATACAGGGAACTTACAAGTCAGGGCTAGACCGTTAACCACCTAATCCAACCTCTCCAAGGGTGTTCGGGGGTTTTACTCCCCCCCGGGGAGGGTGCAAGTAGAGGCGAGGGTTGTGTGCATTCAGGGTCGTGCGTGGGGGCAATATACGGATGTGCGGCGGGAGGTCGTGCGGGACTTGATGCGGTATATGCGTAGGAGGTGATGCAGCCATTGGACAGTATGCGTATGGAGGTGTGCAAGAATGCGAGATGTGTCGAGGTGTGCTTTGGAGACGAGTTTATCAGGAGGGTCGGTGCGGGCGGTGAGAAGGGAGGTGAGACTCGTGACGGTGGAGGTGTACCTGTGCGGCTCATGACTATGGGGAGGATGTCGACCACTGTGCCCGGCCAGTGGTGTCTGATGGCGTTTGCAAGGGGTGTGTATTTGGCATGTATGAGGTCGGCTGTGTGAGAGAGGTTGTTGTCTGTGCAGTACTTCCATTCTCCTATCTGAATCTTTTTTATGGATGCGTAACGTCGGCGACCGTTGGAGTGTCCAACGAATCTGGGTTCGAGGATGCGGATGAAGTCAGGTTTGTGTGCAGTGGGACGAAGCAGGGGGGGGAGAATCTCAGGGGGGAGGACGGCGGGGCATGACGTTAGGGAGTTATGCGAGAGACCTTCGTCAGCAGCAACAAGGCGGATGGGCATGTGGGTGGGGTGGGGTGGGTGGCAGTCAAGTGGGGTGTGGGCAGGGGTGGGGGAATCAAACGATTTTATGGGTTTGTTACCGAAGTCGGCGGTGATGGTTTCCCAGCGTCCTCCGTTGTGGCGTTCCAGTAGGGAGAGTAGGAGTTGCAGAGCGCTGTTATGTCGGTCCTGTCTTAGACCATACATAGAGGGGCAGTTACCGGCCATGTGGCCGTTGCTAGTGAATTGGCCACATAGGGGGCAGCGCAGGGTGGGATTGTGAGTAAGTAGGCGGGTGTTGTGGACGCCCCACATAAATTCTTGTTTGTGTGTGAACTGGATATTTGTGAGAGTTGAGTGTTTTTTGTGGTAAGAAAAATCGGCGCCGTCCTTCGCGGCGCGGGCGAGGAGGGCTCCGTGTTTGGTTGTTTGCGAGAGAGGAGTGTGTGTGTGTGTGTTTTGTGCTGCAGTTGTGTGCGTCGGGTTTGAGGTTGGTGTACCTGTAGGGTATGGGGTCCCCTAGGGTTTGTGGGATGAGGGTGTATGGCCATGTCCAGTGGCCTATCGTGACCTCTGAACCTGTGGTGTATGTAGTATCGGGTGGGTGACCATCCGCGACTTGGTTGGCGAGGGTGTCTGCGAGGTCGTTGCCTCGGGAATGGTTGTGGGCTTTGATTTTGCCGAGGTGAGTACGGATGCCTATTGAACCATGCAAACACAGTTAGTGTGGAAGATAACGTACGCAAACGTAGTTACAGTCACAGTCCCGCAAACGGAACAGTTAAGGCGACAACCAGCCTACAGGCGTGGTGTCGGGACAACAGAAGTGTGAGAGCTGTCGCCTAGCGACAGCTCTGTACCGAGTCAAACAGTTTATCGGTATGTCCGATCTAGACATGTACTAATCATATCTAGAATAGCTTACAGTAGCTATCTGCAACTAATACGTATGCGGTATTACTTACAACACTCCCCCTGCAGGTAGCTACGGGATGAAGCGTTGCATTGGGTCTTGTCCTCCAATGATCGCACTTCGGTGTCTTGCAAGTGCCTGTCTTGGGAGGAGTTTGGTGAGCATGGCAGCGTCGGCAAAGCCTGTGAGTTGGAGGCTGTGGTCCAGGCCCCCCCCCAACGTCAGGCGCATGTGAATGGTGCCATGAAGGGAGCGGAGGACCTTTTGCAGAGCGCGCCAATGTGCCTCTGTGGGTGAGGCTTGGGCGGAGCCAAGGATGCGCAAGACCGGGGAGACAGCGGGGCGCGTGCAGACGGGGGCGTAGTGGGGGCTGCCCAAGAGACTGGGGTGGACGTCTGGGTCAAAGTCGGGGGTTGCGTGTGTCGGTCGCCCGATGACTATGGGGTCAACGGTGGGGCGACGACGGCCACGGGAGGTGTGGTCGCCACGCTTGGCTTGGGAAGAGTGATGTCCATGGAAGGGTAGAGGTGGGCCACCCGGAAATGGAGAGCGGCCAGCCATTGGGGACGGCGGGGCGAACGAATTCGGGTGGTCACGGGAGGGGGGGACGCCGTGAAAGGGCGCCTCCGGGATGAGAGGTATGGGGTGGTGAGGGGCATATCCAACGGGGGGGAAGGGGGGTGGTGGCGGGAGTTGTTCAACCGTGATGTCGTGATGGGAGGGGTCGCGGTGTAGGGTAGAATCAGCGGGGGGGTATTTGGGGGGTGGTGGGGGAGGTTGCAAGTGTTCACCTACGAGGTTTTGCGAGGGCTCGCGGTGCGCATCGAGGCGGCGCTGTGCGACGGCGGGGTCGCCAACATGAGTTGCAGCAATGGCGGCCGACCGCGAGTCGAGATACGCTTCAAGGCGCGTCAGTTGCACACGGAGGAGCTCGAGGACACCCTGGGTAGTATCGACAGTGCTCTGCAGGTGGAGGGTGTGGCCGTCGTGACTGTCCCGGACGGGTTCGGTGTGAGCATCATGGCGGCGCTGAGCGACAGGGGGGTGCTGATTAGCACCCGCAGCAGCAACAGCACCCTCGGCCAACTGCGAGTCGAGACGAGCCGTTAAGTGCGCCACCTGCGCATCGAGCAGTGCGAGAGTGTCCGGGGGGTGACCGTTGTGGCTGTCCCGGACGGGTTCGAAGGGAGCATTGTGGCGGCGCTGAGCTACAGGGGGGTGCAGATTAGCACCCGCAGCAACAACAGCACCCTCGGCCGACTGCGAGTCGAGGCGAGCTGTTAAGCGCGCCGTTTGCGCAACGAGCAGTGCGAGAGTGTCTGGGGGTTGAACGACAGTGCTCTGCTGAGAGCCTGGGTCAGGGGAACCAACAGGTGAAACAGGCGGGTTTTTCTGCGCCATTTCGACAGAGGGGAAAAAAGAAAGAGCTGGAAGAAAAAACAGGCAGCGGTAAAAACCGCTAGCCGGACTCGTGCCTAACAGCGGTATGCAAAGAGACGGCCTGATGCCCGCCGACCCCTCGGCCTGTAGCCCCGGGGTGTCTCAGAGCACCTTTTCTGTATCCTCCACCCAGTGTGGGGCACAAGTCGAGGCCAAGGCCAGGACAGGTGGAGCGCTGCGCTGATGGCCTAGTCGCTAAGCTAATATAAAAATAAAAAAGGTAAGCTACGGCTAGCGTGCAACCTGTGGATGCGTATTCACCCGACAGTGCACCCCCCGTTCTCCAGCTTGGACCTGTGTGCACCCTGTCCACACACGACGAGTGCGTCGGTGTGGGTGGCTGGCTATCTCCGGCGGGTGGCTGGCTTAAGAGGGTGGTGGCGGGTTTTTAAAATCGCAGTTTATACTGGCGATACCGCCGACTACAGGTTGAAAGTACTAGGTATCTATAGAAACTTGCCTTCTGCGGGAGAGCTGTCGATCGCAGCTCGCCGAACCAGGTTGTCGCGCGTGAGTGACGTGAGGCGGGGGCCCATAACCTATTGAACCATGCAAACACAGTTAGTGTGGAAGATAACGTACGCAAACGTAGTTACAGTCACAGTCCCGCAAACGGAACAGTTAAGGCGACAACCAGCCTACAGGCGTGGTGTCGGGACAACAGAAGTGTGAGAGCTGTCGCCTAGCGACAGCTCTGTACCGAGTCAAACAGTTTATCGGTATGTCCGATCTAGACATGTACTAATCATATCTAGAATAGCTTACAGTAGCTATCTGCAACTAATACGTATGCGGTATTACTTACAACAATGCCTGCTTCGCAGCGGGTTTTAAGGGTGTGTGTGATAGATAAGAGGGTGTCGCGGTGAATGTTGTGGCGGTAAGCGGAAGGGCAGTTTAAGTAACCTTGTATGAGGCGGAGGGAGCACGCACTGTCTGTGAGGAGGTGGGTGCGGCCAAGTTGGAGGCCTATATCTATGCCAGCTAATTCAGCGCGATTTATTGTATGTGAGGGAGGGGTAGAGGTCACCATGATTTTGATTTTGGTGTCCGAGGCGGGGTGGGTGGCGGCTGCTCCGAGGGGGGTCGAGCTGCCTTTTTTCGAGCCGTCTGTGTAGACAAAGTCCTGCCAGTTCCAAGCAAGGGTGCCTCTGGTGGGGGGGTACGTTAGATGCACGCGGTCCGGGAGGGGGTATGTGAGGGGGTGAGTTGGGTTTGGGGGGCGGTGGTATATACCTGCTGAGTGGGGTGAGTAGGTGACAAAGAGGTGGGGAGGAGGGGGGGGTGATGATGGGGTTGGGGAGGTGAGTGTCGTAGATAGATTCGAGAGTGTTGTGAAGTGCGGTCATGGCTGTGGGTGATGGGAGGGTGGAGAGTGCGAGGGGGTTAGCGACGAGGTATATGTCGACCATCCATCGTGTGCCGAATGGGGTGGGGGTGGGGTTGCCAGTGTGTTGGTCGGGGGGTAGGAAGGTGTTTGCGTCATTGGGGAGGGTGTAAAGGTGGTGGGTGTATGGGGAGTTGATGTATTTGGTGTGGCGGTAGGGTGTGTGTTCCCATCGGGGGAGGATAAGGATGGTTGCGCTGGGTGTGTGAGGGGCTGCGAGGTGTGCGCTGGTGATTGCGTGTTCCATGGCTCTTCTCATGCATTCGTGGTCGTATTCGGGGTTGGCTATGTTGGTGCCTTGCCAGGTGTGCGGGGCATTGCTACCGCTAGATGAGAAGACTATATCTTCGGGGTAGAGGGAGTGGTAGGTGTGGGAGTGAAGGGATTTATTGAGGGGGTCGGAGTAGAGTTCAGTCTGGATGCGGAATGTGTGACGGAGAGCTGTAAGGAAGTCTTCTCTGGTGGCCCATCTGTTGCGGGTGGTGGTGGCGGGCGTGGGTGAGTGGATTTCTGAACGTGAACCTAGACGTGTGAGGAGGCGGTAGACCTCTTCTTCGAACGTATGATGAGAGAGGTCGGGGCGGAAGAGTTGGTAAAGGTGGCGGACGCGGGGGCCGTTAAGGGTGGTGACCGCGCGGCCGTCGGGGGTGCAAAGTATAGTGGTCTCGTGAAGTGTGGGGTGTGCGTGGATAGCGAATTTACCGGTAGGGAGCATGTCGAGGTCGGGGTTGATGGGGTCATGGTTGAATGTGATGAGGGGGTGTGACCACGGAGGGGGTCCGGGGTCCGGCAAAATGGGTGTGGTGGAGGGGACATAGCCGGAGTTGAATGCGGTGAGGGCGGTGGGGCCGGAGGGGGTCTCACTGATGGTGTCGTGGAGTTGAAGGCACGGGGCCCACTGCACTTCGTGGAGATGGGTGAGGTCGTGTTGTTGGCCGCGAGCACACCAGTCGCACTGCCACGTGTCGGGGCCCTGAGCTGGGCGACACTGGGAGTGTATGGCAAAGTGCGGGCATGTGCAGCATGCGGAGGAGGGTTCTGTGTGTAGGGGTTCATGACAGATGGAGCAGGCAGAGGGGGAGGGGGTGGGGAGGCGATACCGATGTAGGAGTGGAGGAGATGAGGCGGAAGCCGTCGTCGAGTTGTAGCTGAATGTCCCATTCCGTGAGGTGTTCCGGGGCCCATTCAACCATGTATTGCGTTTGGCCGTAGTCCGTGTCTTTGTGTTTGGAAATGATGCGTGTTACGTCGCAGGGGGGGTAGTGGTGGTCGGAGGGGGTGAGGTATTCCGTTTCTAGGTGTGTGATGGGCGCTATGGGGGTGGGGTGAGTGGTGCGGGAGGTGTAGATGCCGGATTGGAGGGTGGGGGTTGAGCGGGGGAGGTGAGGGGAGAGGAGGGGGATCCACGAGGGATGTATAGTGGTGGGGGGGGATGCCTGGTTGGTAGTGAGGTTTGTAATGGGGAGGCGGTTGTGGATGGTCTCGAGGGGTTCGGTGAGGATTGCGGCGAGGAGACGGATGGGAACTGAGAGTGAGTTGGTGGAGCCCGTGAGTGTGGTGATGGATTTACAGGATTTGAGGAGGAAGGAGGATGAGGTGGCTCGGAGGAGGACCTGTGGCCACTTGGTGATGTTATTTTTCCAGAGGGGGGTGAGGCGGGGTAGGAGGGAGGCGTGTGTTTTGCGGGGGGAGAAATCGCAGTAGGCTTGTTTGTATGTGTGAGGGTCGGTGATGTGTGTGGCTTTGTCTCTGAGGGAGGTGAGGAGGGCGTTGTCTTGGGTGGTGAAGTGGGCTCGGAGAGTGGAGGCGATAGGGTTGGTGAGGGAGAGTGGGGGGATGTTGTGGAATAGGGTGCCCGCATCCCGTTGGGCGCGGACTAGGCACTTTAGTGTGGGTGGGGTGGTGCAGGTTGACATGATGGATTCCGAGGGCCAGTGGGAGTACATTGTGGATAGGGTGCGTATATGCGCGCGTGTCATGTGGCCCCTGTAGCCTGAGGTGTTCATGGTTTTATGAAGGTGACATACTGTGAGTTGTGCGGCGTGGGCTTTGAGGGAGGGGAGACCGTATCCCAGGTCTGAGGTAGGGCGGTGAAGGGCGGTGCGGGGAAGGTTACGTACCGAGGAGACGGCGGAGCGGAGTGCGCGGCAGATTTGTCCTGCGAGAGTGTCGAGTTGGGAGTCGGTGAAGAGGCCGAGCTGGAGGGTGAAATGCTTTCCGATGAGGAGTCCACGGATAACCCTGATTCTGCGGGATTGAGTTAGTGGGGAGGTGGAGAGGGCGGTGATGAGGGATGCGGTGGTACGTTTGAGTTCATGCCAATGTTTGGTGAAGTTGAGAGAGGTGTTCAGTTCGACCCCTAGTACTCTGTATGTGTCTTTGGGGCCAATGGAGGGGATGGGGGCCGGAGTGGAGTTTAGGGAGATGAACTGAGTCTGCAGGCGGGATGCGAGAAGGGTAGTGTTGGCGAGGGTGAGGGCGTTGCCTATACGCCAGAGGGCGCCGGTGATGCAGCATTTGCGGATGTTGACGGTCATGCCGGTGTAGGCGCTGAAGAGGGAGAGTTTCCTGAGCTGGGTGGTCATGTTGGGGGTCGAGCCCGTGACGAGGCTGAGGTCGTCAGCAAAGCCGTGTCCTGGGTATGTGGCTGTGGGTTCTGTGGGGTCGACGTTAGTGGCGGGGGGGCCTGGGCGGTAGCCCCTGCTTCCCACCGTGAGCCAGCGAAGGAAGGGTTCAAGGAAGAGGGTGAATAGAAAGGGGGAGAGGGTGTCGCCCTGGAGGGTTCCGCGATTAATGTCGATGGAAGGGGTGGGGCCATGTGGAGTAATATATTCTGTGGTAGAGACCCCGTAGAGGTGTTCGCATGTGTCGACAAAGGTGGGGGGCATACCGAGTTGGCGCATGTGTTTGAACATGATGCGGTGGTCCGCGGCGTTGAAGGCGCCTTTGAAATCCGCGTACATGACGTAGATGTCTTTGCTGTGGAGTTTCGCGTCCTCCATCGTCATAATGAGGGAGGAGAGGGCGTCGTGGATACTGCGGTGTTGTCGGAATCCGTCTTGTTGGTCGCTGAGAATGCCATGGGTTTCGGCGTACTTCGAGCCTGCATCTTTGATTAGTGCTGTCCATAGTTTAAGGAGGTTATTCATGAGGGCGATAGGGCGGTAGTTATCGAGGAGGGAGGGGTCTCCTTTTTTATGTAGGAGGCATGTTGTGCTGTGGCACCAATCAGGAGGGGTGTAGGATTTGTGTGCTAGGAGGGAGAGGAGAGAGAAGAGGGCTGAGCGGGTCGCCGGGGGTAGGAATTTGATTATTTCATTGGGGATACCGTCGGGGCCGGGGGCTTTGCCGGTGCCTAGGGAGTTGAGGGTTTTATCGAAAGTGTCGCGGGTAATCATGTCGGCAAGGGTGAGAGAGGGGTCTCCGCGGGGTTCGATGGTAAAGTTGTCGGGGTTGTTAGGGAGTTCCCATGGGGGGGTGGGTAGTTCGGGTGGGGTGGCGCAGCCGAGTTCGCTAGCGAAGTGAGAGTGTACCGCGTCAATGACGGCGGAGGGAGAGGACGCGGTGGTTTTATCGGGTTTGGTAATGCGGTGGAGGGTGGAGGTGGTGCCGGCGGGGGGTAGGAGGCCGCTTTTAATTTTCAATCGGCGGTGGGAGAGTTTGGGGCAGGTGTCGTAGGCCGCATTGGCTCGAGTTTTTATTTTTTTATCTTATCCGTGGTGGTGTCGTGAAGGAGCTGGCGGATGCGTGCTTGGCACTGTTGTTTGATGGCGTCAGGGGAGAGATATTCCGTTGTGTTTAATAGGGCTTGGGCGATGGGGAGGGGGCCGTTATTTTTGCTGCATTTACGGAGTTTGAGTATTTGAGTGCGTGTTTTATTTGTGAGCCAAGTGGGGTCAAGGGACGCTTGGGGAGGGCGGGGTTTTTTGTCGGGGAGGAGGGGCCAAACTGTGGCTGCGTGGTCCATGTGTTGGGAGAGGAGTGTGGTGAATTGTGAGGCTAGGGTGTCGAGGGTGTCGGGGGTGGCCGAGGTGTATGAGGTGTTGAGGAT
>JAPMLY010000171.1:0-143780 GCA_026401115.1 Tetraselmis chui | reverse complement strand
TGAAAGGGGGCGGGGTTAGAATTGGAGAGAAGGGGAGAGGGAGAGTAGAGAGAGGGGGAAGGAAAGGGCGTGTGTTTGGGAAGTGAGGGGCGGGGGGAGGGGAGAGAAGGGAGGGGGAGAGCAAGGAGTGAGAGAGAGGGGGAGGGGGGAGAAGGAAGAAGGACTGGGAGGGAAAGTAAGAGAGGGACATGGTGAAGAAAAAAAAATGGCGAGGGGCAAGGGGGAGCAAGGGCAACACAAAAGTAGGAAAAAGAGGTCTTAGAAAGAAGCATGAAAAAAGCACATATATAGGAAAAAGAGGTCTACCCCCCTTCTCCCTTTCTCCTTCTCTGCATATCGAGAAGGGGACATGCAGAGGGGGAGGGGTGGAAAGGAGGGAAAAGATAAAATGAAGGAGGGAGAAGCGGGAGTGGGTGTGATGAGAAGGGGAGAGGGAGAAGAAGGGAGATAAAGGGAGAGAGCGGGAAAGAAAGGGGTATGAGGGGAGACACACATAGAGGAAACGGGGTGAGAGGGAGGGGAAAGAAGGAGAAAGGGAGAGGGGTGGAGAGGGAGAGAGAAAGAAGGGGGTGAGAGAGAGAAAGAGAGAAGGAGAGAGAGGGGAGTATGGGGTGTGTAGAAGGGAGGACGGAAAGGGGTTGGGAGTGAGGGGGGGGGGGAGAAGGGGAGAGTGTGGGTGGACAAAAGGGGAGTGGAAAGGCTAACTGTGGAGAGAAGGGGAGAGGTAGAGCATGGAGAGGGAGATAGAGGGAAAGAGATATACATACATATATGACGCCCGCCCGTGGCGCAACGGCAGTGGCCCCGCATGGGGTGCGCTCGCAGGCCCGTCGGCACATGCCTCTACCTCCACGCGGTGGGCGCTCGTAACCTTGTAGCCGTACCATTCCTAGCACGGTAGGGGGCTAAAAGAGGTACCGGCACCTGCAATCCGCACTATCAACATTTGTCGGGAAGCCATGTACGGAGGGTTTTGGAAATCGTAATACCCGCACACCCACACTAAGATCTCCCGCTTTTCTGATATGTTTTTTTTTCGCGATTGAATACTCATAGCTACTCTCCCGATAAGGAGGTGGGGGCAGAATCAGAGAAATATTTTTGGCGAGCATGGTATGGGCGGATAAGCGGTAGGTGGAGGGTGTTGAAGTTGGCGGCGGACAGCCGGGATACGGCGCCGGGGAAGGGCCCTCGCTGCATGCCGACTACTAGCCCGCTACGGTCGAGCCGACCCAAGGGGGGAAAGCACGACACCAGCGGCGAGGAGGACTGTCGCCACGATAGGAGCGGCGTGGTCCGGCGTCATCGATCCTGTGGATCAGCCGCCACCGGAAATTTCTATACGGAGGGTTTTGCGAAAATGTTCGTGCCCCGCGGCCCGAAGATTCTAGCAACGGTGACCATGCCCTACCCCGCCGCTACCCACTATCGACATGCATACCTAATTTTAGAGAGTGCGAGCCCGGGTCAGCGCGGAGGCTCACACTCGAAGTAAGTGTGCTCGACGGACGCGGGATCGATGGGTGGAGGGTACGGCCAACGGCTGATTTTCTAGACATGTTCCCGGGTATCAAGACTGAAATATCCGGGAATGGCCGGGAAAAAATTTCAGCCCGGTGGCAGGAGCGCTAGCTTTTTCTGTGTGGTAATCTTGGTCTCCCCCACCCGCCCTCCATGTGACGGGGGACCTCGACAAGGAGGAAAGTCTCGACGGGAGGAGCGGCTACGACCTTGGGGCGGAGTATACGGAATGCAACGGCGGGATCGACGAGCGACCGCGTGAGGAGATATTTGCTAGCCTTTATCCTCCTTTCTCCGGCAAGACCGAAGTCACGCGGGAGCTAGATTAGGCTGGCCCGTCGACCCTCTCGAACGCCGATCGGCCAAAGCTGGTGGGGACCCCGGGTCGGTGGGAGCCGGCCGAGCATCGTGAAGGTCGAGCAGCAGTTTCATTTTGCATTGTTGACAAGTGGATTTATTTTTACATATTTTTCATGAGGACAAAATTAATCTTGTTGCCATTACTTAGGCGGGGCAACGTGGTATGAAATGAAAACGATTTACAACAATATCAACAAATTGGACCGGCTGTTGTCTAATGGCCATCATGGCATCAGTTGCTCAGCAAATTAGAACACTTAAGGGCAAATATTGGGCCGGGGACTCTTCGACTTGGTACACCTATCGACACACCTACATGCATGTGCGCTGACGTTCTTCGGGGATTAAAAACTGTAAGCAGCCGCAATAAGTGCCATAGTCCCCAGCTTGAGAAGTAATTGAAATTGAAATTGAAATTGTTTACAACATGTACCGTATGCGCCGGTTTACAAGTTGTACCGTATACGCCATTTGCTGTCTCTGGGCCCTCCTAATAGTGCCATTCAGGAGACTTACAAGTCAGGGCTAGACCGTTAACCGCCTAATCCAACCTCTCCAAAGGGTGCTGGGGGTTTTTACTCCCCCCCCGGGGACGATGCGATGAGAGGTGGTGGCGGCGTGCAATTAGGGGCGTGTGTAGGTGCATTGTGTGGAGGCGCGGCGAGTGGTTGTGCGGGATTTGATGCGGTCTATGAGTAGGAGATTATGCAGCCATTGGACAATATGCGTGTGGAGTTGTGCAAGGATGCGATACGTGTCGAGGCGTGCTTTCGAGATGAGTTTGTCAAGAGGGTCATGACGGAGGGTCGTGAGGAGAGAGGTGAGACTTGTGATGTTGGATGAGTGCGGTGTACCCGTGCGGCTCATGTGTGGCGGTTAGCCTTCTGTAGCTAAACGCTAGCACAAATCCGTTCTAATCTGTTTTGTCGCTGCTTGATGTCAAAGTCAATGCAGACGGGGGATGATGAGAGGATGCTTCACTGCTTGTACTTTAGCAGTATATTAGGGTTTAGGGTTTTTAGGGTTTAACCCTAAAACCTAAACCCTAAACCCTGGCCGGGGTAGTTGTGGGTTTTGTGGGGTCAACGTAGTGGTTGGGGCGACTGGGCGGTAACCTCGGCTGCCAACCGTGAGCCAGCGGAGAAGTGGTTTGAGGAAGAGAGTAAATAGGAAGGGGGAGAGGGTGTCCCCCTACCGGGTGCCACGGTTAATGTCGATGGAGGGGGCGGAGCCGTATGGGGTGATATAGTCTATGGTAGAGACCCCGTAGAGCTGTTCGCAAGTGTCGACAAAGGTGGGGGGGCATACCGAGTTGTCGCATGTGTTTGAACATGATGCGGTGGTCAGTGGCATTCAATGCGCCCTTGAAGTCCGCGTACATGACGTACATGTCCTTTATGTAGAGTTTGGCGTCTTCCATCATCATGATGATGGAGGAAAGAGCGTCGTGGAGCTTGAGCAGGAACAACATAAATAATCTTGCAATCAAGAAAAGTATATCTACACACATAAAAGCCACTTGTCAAGAAATGCAATGAAAATGAAAATGAATTGCAACAATCCCCATGCACATTTTGGCTGCTGTCTAACGACGGCTTTGTTGCACATGCCATCTAGGACTTAAAACACATAATTCAGGCATGGGTGTGACGAGTACAATCATGCAATAGTACACTGCAGGACATTGTATAGGTACTCGTTACTAAATCCAACTCGTGCTTTTCCATCGGAAGGACGTACAACGTGGGTACGTCGCTACTGCAATTTAGGAAGGGTTCTTATGCGTACTGTACTACCAGTACCTCCCGGTACGTACATGTACGCACAATTAATCTAACCATTCTGATGACGCGCCAAGCGAGGTTTGCAATGCATAATGTGATTCCCCAGGCTAGACGAGCCGCGTCGCTAAAACAATTGACGACGGTTGGAAAGCCCTAACGCCTGACACGTAAGCTAATGTAAGCAGACGTAACTATATGGGCGGAAAGCTATATATAAGCCTAGTGCAATAGAGGGAGGTGACAAAACCATTTAACAATTCCCGTTGTTCAATCACAATATTCTGCTAGAGTCCCTGCAGTGAGACATCTTCTCATCTCTCTCCATCTGCACTTCCACCTAGCCATTGAGCACCGACAAAACAGAACATAATATATTTGTGTCTGCATTTAGCTTTCCGAAAGCAAACCGCCATACTGGTTTCGGAGCTCTTTGGTCGACGCGCGTTTTTCGTTGTCGCTTAATTCGCTCGACGTTTCTTGATTGACTCGATATGGCTTTTGTTGGACATGGTCGGTACGTGGTGGTCGTACTTCATGTTGGTGGATCTAAGCTTGCCGACATTAAGCGATCGAGGGTTTTTTGGACCCCTGAACATTTGGTGGTTGAACCGTAAACATCAGGCTGCTATTCTAGCTACGTTTGACCTGCGTGTTGAGGAGCTTCGGAAGACATCTTTGCTCCCCAACATTCAAGACGACGCCATTAACGCTTTACTAAGCATTACGCAGGTAACATGAGTTGCGCGATCTACACCCAGCAGTTCAACGACTTTTTACGGAGGTCTCGTCGAGAGCTGATGGCCGACCTTCAATGTGTTCGTTTTATCGTTTTAGTGGCTAACTTTGACCTACAAACCCAAGCCCAGTCTCACCGATCACATAAGGGTTACCGACTGAAACTCGTGGAGCTGCAAAACTTTCTCAACGACGTCGTTATTGATTCGCCCCATCTCGGGGGTGTGAAGTCAACAGCTGGACCATCGACAACACATGGAGGCCGACAACCTACCAAGAAATGCACATATGAGGACCCCTTAGTTGGAGCCTCTAAAACTTGGAAGCGCAATAACGGTGCTGGTCGTGGACGAGGACGTGGAGGAGGTCAAGGTGGTCGTGGCCGACCTTCTCAAAACACTGGCCGAATGGATTTCATCAACGCCATCGCTATCGCGTTAACTTAAAAGGAGCGTCAGCGTCATATCGAGGAGGGACTCTGCTTCAAGTGCGACAAGAAGGGACATCGTCTTTTTCAAACCCATGAAGTGAAAGGCAACACAATTGTGGGTGCACCGTCTGATAAGCACTGATGATGGGAAGGATGTTCTACTAACGAACTGGAGAAGCCGGCTACATCTACTAATCGGCTTGAGACACTGCTAGCGATAGAGGTCGTCGAAACTCTTTCGACACCTCCATCGACTACACTCGCGGCACTTGTTACGTTAGTAGCAAGTCGTCGTTGTGAGAACAAGCAGAAATAGACTCGTAAACCAGTACAAGACGCTCGATTGATTGGAAACTAGTTTACTCTGTTGTCGAACCTCTGCACGCACGCTTTGACTTTACCTTGGAAGGATGTGATGATGATGAAGGTCTAAACTCGCACGGTGCCTTACCTCATTGTTCGCCGAGTGAGTCGATTATGGAGAGGGATGTGTCAGGAGAACGGGTGTTTATTAATCCACCCTTGGAGTTAGCTGAACAGATTGGACATCATTATGAGAGTTATCGCCGTACAACTCCAACATCTAAAATGGCTGTGCTTGTGCTACCTAAGTGGGCGAAGTTCAACGAGCTCACTCGACACTGGATACTCTACCAAGAATTCCCATCTAGGACACATCTCTTTACTCGCCAGTCGCTAGAGCATCCTACCCCGCATGAGGTGGTTGCTCCAGCTCCTTGGCCGGTATCGCTTTGGTTAATCGACGTTGATTGTGTTTTTCACGATCAAGCACCGACTAAAATTCTTGATCAACCCACCTCGGTACCTATACCTCCTATCGACATGGAAGAGTCCATCGCTACGCTACAACAATTTTCTTCGACAGCTACCACCCTTCTAACTAACCTCACGGAAGCTCGGCCGTTAATTCAAACTGAGCTTATTGTGAAAACTCTTGATGGTGGACAGCTGATTTCTGGGCTGGTGGACTGCGCTGCGACTCTTGACTTCGTATCTGAAGATTTGGGAGACGCTTTGCTTTACAACCTCGTAAGTCTCTGACCAAGACTCATGTTATACTCGCTAATGGTCAGCGCGTGACATCTTCGACAGTCTGCGACGTGACTTTTGAGCTGGCTCGTCATGAATTCCAACGGATTTTTACGTATTACGTGACTTACGTGCTGTTGATTCGGCCATGGGTTTACCATGGCTTGACGACGAACAAGCCTCTTGACACTTTGGTACTACCCGAGTTTTTACTCTCATGGATGGCACAACAGTGGAGACTCAACTCTAGGAGTCCTGAGTCGTCATGAGTCGTCCTCGTGTCGTCTACGATAGTTCAGAAACTCATGCGCAAGACGTGCCGGAACATAGGACGTAATGCCGAATTCCACGTCATTGAAGTAACGCCAACCGCAAACCAACCTACAAAGTTTCACATTGGAGAGGAGCTTACTACAGAACAACGTGAAAACTTCTGGTCGTTACTTTACGATGACTTCCTGGAGTTACTGCATCGAGTGGATTCGCCGCATGTCAGTAGACAGTGGGATCACCCCATTGACACTACCGGCCCGATGAAACGTCAGCGTCTCAACAAATTGTCGCATGCAGAGCGCGCTGAGCTGAATCGACGCCTCAAAGACTCTATGAACGTTGGTCTTATCCGTCCCAGCTTCATTGAGTTCGGCTCGCCAATTCTTTTTGCGCGCAAAGCTGATGGCTCGCTTCGTCTGTGCATTGACTATCGTGGATTTAACGAGGTTACGCGTAAGGACGCTTACCCGCTTCCGAGGGTGGGCGACATTCTTGATGAGCTTAAGGACGCGAATCTTTACACACACCTCGAACTCGCCTCTGGCTTGTGGCAAGTTCGAGTGCGTGATCAAGATATCCACAAGACGGCACTTCAAACACATGATGGCTTAATGGAATGGGTCCCCATGCCGTTCGGACTGTAAAATGCTTCAACTACCTTTCATAGGATGATAAACGATATTCTTCGCGATTTATTGCATAAGTTCGTTACCGTCTATCTCGACGACGTCTGTATTTTCAGCCGCACTTTGGAGGAACACCTTGAGCACCTGCGTTTGGTTCTTCAGCAATTTAAGAACGAGGGCTTGAAGTTACGACTTAAGTAGTGCTTCTCCGCCCTTCATGAGATGGAATATCTGGGTTATACTCTTACTGCTGGCAAAATTTCGGTTTCACCAAAGAAAGTCGAGGCCGTTGCATACTAGCCAGTGCCCAAGACGCAAAAGGAGGTTCGCAGTTTCGAGCAGTTCTGCAACTTCTACGCCGGATCTATTCATCACTTCAGCGTCCTTACGGCTCCATTGACTGACTTAGTGCGGAAGTCTCAGCCACAGAAGGTTACGCTGACGCCTGCGTGTTTAGAAGCCTTTGAGACTCTCAAGTTACGGCTCATTTCCGCGCTATGCCTGATCCATCCGGAGGTCAACTCGGACGCGATGTTCACCGTAGCTACAGATGCTTCAACAATGGGGATTGCAGCTGTCCAATTGCAAAACCAAGGAGGAGGACTTCAACCCGTCTCTTACTAGGCGCGTAAGCTGAATCCAGCTGAGCGTGGTATTACTTACTCTGCGTACGACTTAGAAGCTTTGGCCGTATGCGAAGCTGTCAAGCATTGGAGGTGCTATCTTGAAGCGTGCTCTAAGTTCCTTTTCGTAACAGACCACGACACACTGCGACATTTGCTCAAGCAACCGAACAACATGATGAACAACGGCAAGCAAGGTACATGCGGGATTTGCAGCCGTTTGTGGGCTCAATGACGCTTGCATATTGCAAGGGAGCTATGAATGAAGCTGATCCGTTGAGTCGGCGTCCAGACTTCGTACTTCAGGCCACAGTTCCATTGCTTTGGGATGGCGAGGTTCCGTCATATCGAGAATTACGACGGAAGTCCTAGCTGCTACTAGAAGACGCACGCTTAAACTTAATGACACTTAACGCGTTGCAACTGAGCCATGAGCTCACTGATTTCATTCGCGAGGGGTACTCCCAAGACTCGTTTTATGGGGACGAGGCTGAGTGGACGAAAGACATTCGGACAGAAGCCAGAGCTGGATATTTTTGGCGCCTCGATCGCCTTTGTATTCCGCGGAACTCTGAGCTCCAATTGCGATGGATCACAAAGCTGCACGATAGTTCGTCAGCTGGTCACAGAGGAGTAGCTAGTACTCTTGCTAAAGCGCTATACAGCCTCTGGTGGAAACGACTTCGCCAAGATGTGAAAGAATTTTGTGAGCAAAGATTCAACAGGAGAAGGCTGCGACTCTTTACCCATTACTTGTTCCACCCAAACCGTGGCACACAGCTGGTCTCGACAACTTGACACACTTGCCCAAGAGCATTGGCTTTAGCAGTGTGCCGATTGTAGTAGATCATCTGACTCAAATGACCCATTTTCTGCCGTGTACATAGACCGTTACAGCCGAAGAAACTGCTGCTTTGTTTTTACATGGAGTCTACCGATTACATGGACTGCCCCGTGTGATGGCCAGCGACCGCAACGCGAAGTTCGTCAGTGGCTTCCGGCAGACACTTTGCCGACGCCTTGGAACGCGTCTGAATATGTCTTCCAATCGACACCCAAAGACAAACGGACTGACGGAGCGCGTGAACAAAACATTTCAGGAGCTTCTTCGTTGCTTCTGTTGTTACGACGATTTTGATTGGACAGCCATGTTGCCTCAAGTGGAGTGTTTGCGTACAACTCTTTTCGTGCACTCGGAATTGAGCACACCCCTTTCGAGGCTAACTTTGGGTTCTCTCATGCGGAGCCTGCAGACCTGCTGTTTAGCATGCGACCGTCAATTCTAGTTTCCCAAGACGCGTCAGAGTGTTTGCGATTGTTACATGAAGTACATACCCTAGTACGCTTTGTGTTACAGCTACACAAAGACGAGATGCATGCACGCACGGAACCGTCTATAGCCCACACTTCGCCAGAGGAGACAAGGTGTTAGTTGTTACAACAAGTCTGTTCTTACGTGGACAACCAAACAGGAAACTAAGGGACCGACAGCTTGGACCTTTTACACTGAAGGAGCAAATTGGTTAACACAGTTACATATTAAAACTTCCAACGACACTACGCTTACATCTTGTGTTCCATGTGAGCAACTTACGGCCATGCTCTACCGCTCCACTACGACCGACTGTCCCGGTGACTATTCAAAAGGAGACGATGAGGAGTTTGACATCTCTCACATCTATGTTGTGTGCATCAAACCGTTACCTAGACGAGAAGGCAAATATTTGCTCTTCATGACGCACTTCAGTGATGACGACATTCCACCTGTCTGGCACCGATTGAACGAGGTTCATCGATGAACGGCATTACAAGATTTCGTGGAGACGCCCCAATGGCACAAGTTTGCCAAGACTCATGCGTGCATTGACTTCATGCACGCTCACCCAGCGCGCATTCGTGAGTCTTAGCGACTGCTTCAGTAAGGGAGCTTAGACCACGGAGGTGCGCCTCGCGGCGGCCTGAAAGATCTGGCAAGAGGGGGAGGTTGCGAGTATGACGAGTACAATCCTGCGACAAGACATTGTACATGTACTCGTTACTAAATCCAACTCGTGCTTTTCCATCGGAAGGACGTACAACGTGGGTACGTCGCTACTGCAATATTAGCAAGGGTTCAAATGCGTACTGTACGACCAGTGCCTCCCGGTACGTACGGGTACGCACAGTTGGTCTAACTAGCCAGATGACGCGCCAAGTGAGGTTTCCAATGCAGAATATGATTCCCTAGAATGGACGAGACGCGTCGCAAGTTTGTTGATGACGGTTGGAAAGCCCTAGCACCTGACACGTAAGCCAAGCGAGAGCAAGTGCAAGCTAACGAGGCAAAGACTATATAAGCTTAGTGCAGTAGAGGGAGGTGACAGAACCATTTAACAATTCCCTTGATTCAATTAAAATGTACTGCTAAAGTACTAGCAATGAGACATCTTCTCATCTCCTCCCATCTGCACTTCCACCGAGCAATTAGGGACCGACTGAAAAGAACATACCAGATTTGTGTATGCAGTTAGCTTTTCGAAGGCTAACCGCCACACATACATACATGCATACATACATACATATTGTCAAAGTTGAGGGGGCGATAAGGAATGCTTACACTCGGTGAGTGACACTGCATGTCACCTCACCCTCAGCGAGTGCCTAGCACTTGCCTATCACATGAAACGCACTCACCTTGTGGTGAGCACACGCCAACGTATACTCTGAGCCTTTAGATGATATCTAACGCTCAACAACTTGCCACTATCAGCAACCTAATCCTCTCTATCGCTGATTGGCTTATCGTCTTATAGTGCTGATTCACAGCCGTACTATCACGATGCTACTCGACCAACATTGTTGTGTAGCAACTTGATTACCACACAAACTATGTTTCGCAACAATCCCCCTTGCTACGCAAGCAAGCCCATGATGGCATTGCACAAATTGCTGTGTCTTGCACTCACTAATGGCTTGGTAAGCACATCAGCAAGCATGTTCTCCGTCGCACAATATTGCACCTCGATGTCTCCGCTCTCCACCTTCTCCCGACAGAAGTGGTACCTCACGTCTATGTACTTGCTGAGTCCGGTCGTCATACTATTCTTGCTGAGTGCAATACAACTCTGATTATCCTCTTGAATGGTGATGGAAGACCTGGAGTCATGGTGAAACTCATGGAGCAGTTGCTTCAAAAACATCGCCTCCTGAGTGGCCGCAGTTAGCGCCATATACTCTGCCTCCGCTGTCGACAGCGCCACAGTTTGTTGCCGCTGACTTTTCCAACTCACCGCTGCACCGTTGAGCATGAACACGTACCCCGTGCGAGAGCGCCACTCGCCAATGTCACTCGCGTAGTCAGAATATGACCATCCTACCATCTTTGATGAAGGTGCGTCACCGTACATCAGCACCGAATCTGCGGTCCCCTTGAGGTAGCGGAGCACCCTCTTGGCTTCCTCCCAATGTGACTGAGAGGGGTGATGTAGGTGTGACGGAATCCTTCCGGCTGCCTCATGTAGATTTCTTCCTCGATATCGGCCTCCAAGAATGCCGTCACCACATCAAGCTGCTCCACCTCCCAATCATTATAAGCAGCAAGCGCGAGCAACGTTCGAATAGAAATCACCCTCACTGTGGGAGCGAAGGTCTCGTGGTACTCCACACCCTTCTCTTGAGTATACCCGCGAGCCACAAGTCTTGCTTTGTACCTTGTTATTTGCCCATTAGCATCGCGCTTCAGCTTGAACACCCACTTGGAATCTACGAGTTTGCGGCCGGCAGGATATGGGACCAATGTCCAGGTTTTTCGAGATACAAGTGAGTCATACTCGTTCTTGATAGCTACCTCCCACTCCTCCGATTGGGGACTCCTCAGCGCTTGCTTGTATGACACAGGCTCTTGAACAGTCGGGATGCTGGCTGATTTAATAGCTGCGGTACTTCCCGTAGTCCATCCATCTCCCGAAGCGCTCGGGAGATTATACCTTGGACTGGGTACGCAGTGTTGTGCTTAGGCAGTGGGTCGAAGATTATATCTTGGACGTGGAGTCTCCCCCGAGTGCATGCCCCGTTCATCTTCCATCGACACGGAATGCTGCAGCGACTCCCGTAGCGGCGACTCCCCCGAAGGTGTATCCCGTTCTTCGCTACACATGGTGCGTGGGATGCTGTCCTCTTCATCATCGGTGCGTTGCTCTGCACTGCTCTCCCCCATGGAGAGGACTGCAGCCTCATCGAACACCACGTTACGGCTGCTCACCACCCGACGAGTAGCAGGATTGTACACCAACCACGCAAGTGATTCGGAAGCATAGCCCACAAAGACACCCTTCCACGCGCGATCGTCAAGTCTGCGGCGTTGAGACTTGTCAACGTGGACATAGGCCGGACAGTCGAAGACCCGCATGATTCTCAAATCAGCTCGTCTACCTGTCGTCAAGGTGAAAGGTACATTGCCGGCTCCGCTACTATGCACACGATTGCGGAAATGCACCGCAGCGGCCATCGCTAGAGCCCAATACGATTTAGGCAGCGCGGCTTGCCGGATCATCGACTGCGCCATCGCGATCAATGTCCCCCATCACTGCCGCTCAATTCGGCCATGTTGCCAATGTACGTAAGGGGCAGTGATCTCCCAAGCCGATGTTGAGCTCATCATAAAGGTTTCGGAAGGCAGCACCTAAGAACACCGTGTCATTGTCCACCCGAAGACGACGAACCGTGTGCCCAAGAGAACGGATGGTAGTCAACATGTGACGGAACGAGGCGGGAGCCTCATCCTTGGAGCGGACCGCATCATTCAGCATGAAACGGGTGAGAAAATCAACCGCACACAGGCTGTACCGCAGTCCTCCCAAGGATGGAACACTCATAGGACCGCAGAAGTCTAAACCTAGGACCTCAAAGACACCAACGTTCCGGTCAGCCGGCTCGCGCGAGATACGACGAAAGTGCGACTCAAACAAAGCACATGTCTCACAGAAGCCAAACCTCTCCGACGCAGAAAATGCCACACCCTCCACCTGAGTGGCCAAGAGCCCGTCCAATTGCGACGCGCCAAGGTGACCGAGTCGGGAATGCCACAACCATTTTTCCAATGGCGCAGTGGCGACCGAAGCGGTAGGAATCGACGAAGCAGCCCGCGCCGGCAACCACACCAATAAATGCGCGCGCTCCAACGGAACAACCACGCCACCACCATGACCGGGACGAAGACGAAGGTGGTCCACGGGACTAGCTAACACCACAGAATGACCTTGTCGCCGAGCTTGGGTGAGGCTGAAAAGCCTATGGTAAGACCACGACGCGCGACGGGATAGCTAAGGAACGTGGAGCACATTCGTCAGCATGGCAGGAATCTCCTCTCCGTCGTCAACCTTCACAATGATGCGGACCGAGCCCGCGCCAACAGCGCGGGCGCTGATACCCTTCACCCAAAGCCGGTGGGTTAGCGTTCGATACTCACAAAAGTCACGGCGCACACTAGTCATGTGATGGCTAGCGCCACTGTCGGCCAACCATATCCACGCTTCCCCATCGCGCTCGAACGTGTGTCGAGCCTCGGAGAATGGCCTCACAGGGGTGGCCGTCACGTTCATGACCTCCGGAAAAGCAACCGGGGAGTCCACCTGCGCAGAGTTACCTCCGGTGTTGTTGTCCGGGCACTCGGACATGCGATGGCCTTTCTTACCACAGCCATAGCAAACACCACGAAAAACCCTCGCTGCGCCTCTGCCATATGAGGTATGACAAGTAGTCGCAGCTCCTTGAAGAGATTTCAGTTGGTCTTGGAGCTCGGAGACTTGCCGCTTCAAAAGATCAGTCGTTGCGTCATCATGAGACGCTGCAAAAGCCGTAGGCGCTGGAGGCTCCGTTGTATGTGATTGCGCACGACTCTCGATGCGCATGCCTTTTTGACGAAGATCACGTTTGACGGTATTCATGCTGAAGTTGTGTACGTCCCACGTGTCGGTGATGGAGTGGTATTCGCTGCGCAAGCCCTTCACCAAGTATATAATGATACGCCGGTCGTGGACGACGTCCCCAACTCGGGCAAGCTGTCGTTGCAGTCGAACTAAGCGGTTCAGGTATTTAATGCCGCTCTCGCCGTTCGCTTGCGGCGTCTCCAAGTCATGCAATAGTTCCGTACACCGGTAAATACCATCATCCTCATTGTGGCGGTTAGCCTCTGAAAGCTAAACGCTAGCACAAATCTGTTCTAGTCTGTCTAGTTCTGTTGTTGCAAGATGGCAAATGATGTTGTTGAGAGGCAATTGATGAGAGATGTTTCACTGATGTACTTAGGCAGTAGATGTTGTAAGTGAACAAAGGAATTGTTAAAAGGTTCTGTCACCTCCCTCTACTGCACTGGGCTTAAATAGGTTTCAGCCCAGACTAGTTACGCCTGCAAGCTTCGCTTATGTGTCATGCGTTAGTGCTGCTCAGCCGTCGTCATCTGTCCTCGAGACACGGCCTGCCTAGCATTGGGTTTCACGACGCGGCTCCTTTTGCATCGAAGAGCTCGCTTTGGCGCGTCATCTGGCTGGTTAGATTAATTATGCATATCTGTACGTACCGGGAGGTACTGGTCGTACTGTAGCATCATCACCATTACAATATTGCAGTAGCGACGTACCCACGAGTATACGTCCGTCCTGTGGAAAAGCACGAATTGGAATCCGTAACGAGTACCTGTACAATGTCCTGCAATGTATTGTTGCAGGACTGTACTCGTCACACTCGTACCCTCCCCCTCTTGACAGATCAATGAGGCCGCCGCGAGGCAGACCTCCGTGGTTCTTGGCTCCTTTACTGAAGCAGTTACTGGGACTCAGGAATGCGCGCTGGGAAAGCGTGCATGAAGTCAATGTACGCCTGAGTCTTGGCGAACTTGCGCCATTGGGGCGTCTCCAAGAATTCTTGTAACGCAATTGTTCGATGCACCTCGTTCAATCGGTGCCAGACAGGTGGAATGTCGTCATCACTGAAGTGTGTCATGAAGAGCAGATATTTGCCTCGTCGTCCAGGTAGCGACTTGATGCACACAACAGAGATGTGCGACACGTCAAACTCCTCGTCGTCTCCTTCATGTACAGTCACCGGGACAGCTGGTCGTAGCGGAGCGGTAGAGCAGGGTCGTAAGTTGTTAACATGGAACACAGGATGTAAGCGTACTGTCGCTGGTAGTTTCAATCTGTAACTGTGTTTTACAATCTGCTCCTCCACTGAAAAAGGGCCGAGCTGTCTGTCTCTGAGTTTCCGGTTCGGTTGTCCTCGCAGAAAAAGATTTGTTGTGACGACTGACACCTTGTCTCCCTTAGCGAAGTGTGGCGTTGTAGACGGTTCTGTGCGCGCTTGCATCTCGTCCTTATGTAGCTGTAACACTGAGCGTACCAGCGTGTGCACTTCTTGTAACAATCTCAACCGTTCTGTCGCGTCTTGCAAAACTGGAATCGACGGTCGCATGCTGAAGAGCAGGTCAGGAGGCTCCTCAGGAGAAAAGCCAAAGTTAGCCTCGAACGGTGTGTGCTCAATTCCGAGTGCACGCGAAGCGTTGTACGCAAACTCCACTTGCGGTAGAAGTGTCGACCAATCAGAGCCATCATAGCAACAGAAGCAACGAAGAAGCTGCTGAAACGTAATGTTCACGCGCTCTGTCAATCCGTCTGTTTCTGGGTGTCGGCTGGAAGACATGTTCAGACGCGTTCCAAGGCGTCTCTAGAGTGTCTGCCACAAAGCGCTGACAAATTTTGGGTCGCGGTCGCTGATTAGCACACGGGGAAGTCCATGTAAGCGATAGACGCCCTGTAAAAACAAAGTGGCAGTTTCTTCGGCAGTAATCGACTCTGTACATGGCAGAAAATGGGCCATTCGAGTTAGATGGTCTACCACAATCAGCACACTGTTAAAGCCGTTGCTTTCAGGCAAGTGTGTCAGGTAGTCAAGACCAATCGTGTGCCACGGTCTGGGTGGAACATGCAATGGGTAAAGAGTCGCAGCCATCTGCGGTCGAGTCTTCGCTCGTCGACACACGACGCAGCGTTCACAAAAATCTTTCACGTCTTGGCGGATTCGTTTCCACCAGAATCTGTCGAGTGCTTAAGCAAGAGTGCTAGCAACTCCTCTGTGACCAGCTGACGAACTTTCGTGCAGCTCTCTGATCAATCTCAGTCGGAGCTTAGAGTTCTGTGGTATACAGAGGCGATTGAGGCGCCAAAAGTATCCGTCTCTGGCTTCTATCCGACTGTCTTTTGTCCACTCACCATCGTCCCCATAAAACGAATCTTGTGAGAACCCCTCGCGAATGAGATTAGCGAACTCAGGGCTCAGCTGCAGCGCGTCAACAATAAGCGAATTTAACTGTACGTCTTCAAACAACAGCTGGGACTTCCGTCGTACTTCTCGATCTGACGGAACCTCGCCATCCCAAAATAAGGGTACTGTGGCCTGAGGTACGAAGTCTGGACGCCGGCTTAACGGGTCGGCTTCGTTCAGAGCTCCCTTGCGATATGCAAGTGTCATCGAGCCCACAAACGGTTGCAAATCCCGCAGGTATCTTGCTTGCCGCTTGTTCAGCCCGTTGTTCGGTTGCCTGAGCAGATGTCGCAGTGTGTCGTGGTCTGTTACGACAAGGAACTTAGATCATCCTTCAAGATAGCACCTCCAATGCTTGACAGCTTCGCATACGGCCAAAGCTTCTAAGTCGTACGCAGAGTAAGTGTTACCACGCTCAGCTGGATTCAGCTTACGCGCCCAGTAAGAGACGGGTTGAAGACCTCCTCCTTGGTCTTGCAACAGGACTGCTGCAATCCCCATTGTTGAAGCATCTGTAGCCACGGTGAACGTCGCGTCCGAGCCGACCTCCGGAAGGATCAGTCATGGCGCGGAAATGAGCCGTAACTTGAGAGTCTCGAAGGCTTCCAAACAGGCAGGCGTCAGCGTAACCTTCTGTGGCTGGGACTTCCGCAGTAAGTCCGTCAATGGAGCCGTAAGGTCGCTAAAATGGTGTATAAATCTGGCATAGAAGTTGCAGAACTGTACGAAACTGCGAACTTCCTTCTGCGTCTTGGGCACTGGCCAGTCTGCAACGGCCTCGACTTTCTTTGTGGAAACCGAAATTTTCCCGGCTGACATTGTGTAGCCCAGATACTCTATTTCTTGCAATCCGAAGAAGCATTTCTTAAGGCGTAATTTCAGCCCTTCCTCCTTGAATCGCTGTAGCACTAAACGTAGGTGCTCCAGGTGTTCTGCCAGAGTTCGACTGTAGATACAGACGTCATCCAGGTAGACTGTCACGAACTTATGTAAAAAGTCGCGAAGAATGTCGTTCATCATCCTTTGAAATGTAGTTGGTGCATTGCACAGCCCAAACGGCATGGCGACCCATTCCATTAACCGATCAGGGGTCTGAAAAGCCGTCTTGTGAACGTCCTGATCACGCACTCGAACTTGCCATAATCCAGAAGCGAGGTCGAGGTGTGTGTAAAAATTCGCGTCCTTAAGTTCGTCCAGAGTGTCGTCCACACGTGGTAACGGGTAAGCATCTTTACGCGTAACCTCGTTAAGACCACGGTAGTCAATGCACAGACGTAGTGAGCCATCAGCTTTTCGCACAAAAAGAATTGGCGAGCCGAACTCACTGTAGCTGGGGCGTACTAAACCAGCTTCCACTGCGTCTTTGAGCTGTCGATTAAGCTCAGCGCGCTCTGCGGGTGACAATCTGTTCAAACGTTGGCGTCGCATTGGGCCAATTGTTTCAATGGGATGATCCCACTGTCGGCTTACAGGTGGAGAGTCGACAGGTTGCAGTAACTCCGGGAAGTCATCGAAGAGTAACGACCGGAAGTTGTCACGTTGTTCTGCTGTCAGCTCCTCTCCAATGTGGAAGTCTGTCGATTGTTCGGCAGCTGACGTGAGTTCAATGACGTAAAAATCAGCATGACGTCCCCTGCTGCGGCGCGTCTTGCGCATAAGCTTCTGAACTTTCGTAGACGACATGAGTAGACACTCATGGCGTCGTTCCTCAAGGGTAGTCTCCACAGCTGTGCCGTCCATTAGTGTAAAAATTCTGGTTGTACCAAACTGTAAAGAGGCATGTTCATCATCAAGCCATGGTAAACCCAGAATTAAATCAGCTGTGCGTAAATCACGTAAGACGTAGAAAGTTCGTTGAAATTCATGTCGAGCCAGCTCAAAAGTGACGTCACAGATTGTCGTAGAAGTCACTCGCTGTCCGTTAGCGAGTCGAACTGGAGTCTTACTGGCAGACCTCCGAGTCTGTAAAGCAAAGCGTCGTACAAAGTCCTCTGACACAAAATCAAGCGTCGCTGCGCAGTCCACTAATCCAGAAATTTGGTGTCCGCCATCAGGAGTTTTCACAGTCAGCTCAGTGCGAATTAACGGGCGAGCTTCCGTGAGGTGAGTCAGTAGAGCTGTAGCTGGCGAAGAAAATTGTCACAGCGTAGCGATGGAAGGTTCCGCGTTGTCTGAAGGTACAGGTACCGAGTCGGGTTGATCAGGTGTTGCAAGTTCCGGTGAGTCGTTAAACGCACATTCTGCGTCTACTAACCACAGCTGTACAGGCCAAGGGGCTGGAGCAACCACCTCCTGTTGCGCTGGGTTCTCCAGTGACTGACGAGTAAAAAGCTGTGTTCTCGCTGGGAATTCTTGGTAGAGTTTCCAGTGCTTAGTCACTTGAGTAAATTTCGCCCACTTCGGTAGTACAAATACAGCCATCGTAGATGTCGGAGATGTTCGACGACAATCCTCAAAATGCTGCGCAATCTGCTCAGCTAACTCTGTTGTAAGTAATACCGCATACGTATTAGTTGCAGATAGCGACTGTAAGCTATTCTAGATATGATTAGTACATGTCTAGATCGGACATACCGATAAACTGTTTGACTCGGTACAGAGCTGTCGCTAGGCTACAGCTCTCAACACTTCTGTTGTCCCGACACCACGCCTGTAGGCTGGTTGTCGCCTTAACTGTTCCGTTTGCGGGACTGTGACTGTAACTACGTTTGCGTACGTTATCTTCCACACTAACTGTGTTTGCATGGTTCAATAGGTTATGGGCCCCCGCCTCACGTCACTCACGCGCGACAACCTGGTTCGGCGAGCTGCGATCGACAGCTCTCCCGCAGAAGGCAAGTTTCTATAGACACCTAGTACTTTCAACTTGTAGTCGGCGGTATCGCCAGTATAAACTGCGATTTTTAAAAACCCGCCACCACCCTCTTAAGTCAGCCACCCGCCGGAGATAGCCAGCCACCCACACCGACGCACTCGTCGTGTGTGGACATGGTGCACACAGGTCCAAGCTGGAGAACGGGGGGGTGCACTGTCGGGTGAATACGCATCCACAGGTTGCACGCTAGCCGTAGCTTACCTTTTTTATTTTCATATTAGCTTATCGACTAGGCCATCAGCGCAGCGCTCCACCTGTCCTGGCCTTGGCCTCGACTTGTGCCCCACACTGGGTGGAGGATACAAAAAAGGTGCTCTGAGACACCCCGGGGCTACAGGCCGAGGGGTCGGCGGGCATCAGGCCGTCTCTTTGCATTCCGTTGTTAGGCACGAGTCCGGCTAGCGGTTTTTACCGCTGCCTGTTTTTTAATCCAGCTCTTTCTTTTTCGCCCTCTGTCGAAATGGCGCAAAAAAACCCGCCTGTTGTACCTGTTGATTCCCCTGACCCAGGCTCTCAGCAGAGCACTGTCCATACCACCCAGGGTGTTCTCGAGCTGCTGCGTGTGCAACTGACGCGCCTTGACGCGTATCTCGACTCGCGGTCGGCCGCCATTGCTGCTCTTCCTGCTGCGGGTGCTATATCGCACCCCCCTGTAGCTCAGCGCCGCCACGATACTCCCCTCGCACACTTTCCGGACGGCCACCACCTGCACACCCTCCCCCTCGAACACCCCCCGGATACTCTCGCGCTGATCTTTGCACAAGTGGCGCGCTTGACAGCTCGTTTCGACTTGCAGTCGGCCACGGGTGCTGTTGCTGCTGCGGGTGCTCATCCGCACCCCCATGTCGCTCAGCGCCGCCACGTCGCTCACCTCGCACACTTTCCGGAGGGCCACCACGTGCACACCCTCCCCCTCGAACACCCCCCGGATCCCGTCGTCCTGCTCGTTGCGCAAGTGGCACACTTGACAGCTCGTTTCGACTCGCTGTCGGCCGAGGATGCTGTTGTTGCTGCGAGTACTCTTCCGCACCCCGTCGTCGCACAGCGCCGCCTCGATGCGCACCGCGAGCCCTCGCGCCCCAACCTCGTAGGTGAACACTTGCAACCCCCCCCATACCCCCCCGCTGATTCTGCCCTACACGACATCGCAGTCAAACAACTCCCGCCACACCCTCCCTACCCCCCCGTTGGGTATGCCCCTCACCACCCCATACCTCTCATCCCGGAGGCGCCCTTTCACGGCGTCCCCCCCTCCCGTGACCACCCGAATTCGTACGCCCCGCCGTCCCCCATGGATGGCCGCTCTCCATTTCCGGGTGGCCCACCTCTACTCTTCCATGGACATCACTCTTCCCCAGCCAAGCGTGGCGACCACACCCCCCGTGGCCGTCGTCGCCCCACCGTTGACCCCATAGTCATCGGGCGACCGACACACGCAACCCCCGACTTTGACCAAGACGTCCACCCCAGTCTCTTGGGCAGCCCCCACTACGCCCCCGTCTGCACGCGCCCCGCTGTCTCCCCGGTCTTGCGCATCCTTGGCTCCGCCCAAGCCTCACCCACAGAGGCACATTGGCGCGCTCTGCAAAAGGTCCTCCGCTCCCTTCATGGCACCATTCACATGCGCCTGACGTTGGGGGGGGGCCTGGACCACAGCCTCCAACTCACAGGCTTTGCCGACGCTACCATGCTCACCAAACTCCTCCCAAGACATGCACTTGCAAGACACCGAAGTGCGATCATTGGAGGACAAGACCCAATGCAACGCTCCATCCCGTAGCTACCTGCAGGGGGAGTGTTGTAAGTAATACCGCATACGTATTAGTTGCAGATAGCTACTGTAAGCTATTCTAGATATGATTAGTACATGTCTAGATCGGACATACCGATAAACTGTTTGACTCGGTACAGAGCTGTCGCTAGGCTACAGCTCTCAACACTTCTGTTGTCCCGACACCACGCATGTAGGCTGGTTGTCGCCTTAACTGTTCCGTTTGCGGGACTGTGATTGTAACTACGTTTGCGTACGTTATCTTCCACACTAACTGTGTTTGCATGGTTCAATAAACTCCCAGGGTGGGTTGATGAACACCCGTTCTCCTGACAAATCTCTGTCTAGAATCGAGTCACTCGGCGAACAGTGAGGTAAGTCACCGTGCGAGTTAAGACCTTCATCATCAGCACATCCCTCCAACGTGAAGTTGAATTGTGCATGCAGAGGGTCAAAGACTGAGTCAACCAGTTTCCAATCAATTGAGCGTCTGGTTACATGTATACGACTATGTCTCTGCTTAGTCTGACGACGACGAACTGCTACTTGCGTTACATGTGTCGCAACTGTAGTCGATGGAGATGCCGAAGGTGTTTCGACGACCTCTGTCGCTAATAGTGTCTCAGAATGAACAGTAGATGTAGCCGGCTGCTCCAGTTCATTTGTAGAACAGCCTTGCCACCATCATTGCTTCTTAGGTTGCATCGGTGCCTTGCCTTTGAACTCCGGACATTGGAACAAACGGTGTCCCTTCTTGTGGCACTTGAAGCAGAGTCCTTCGTCCATGTGTCGCTTACGTTCCTCAGCTGTCATCGCATTTGCGAGTGTGTTAAAATCTTCGCGGCCAGATGTCTGACCACGTCCACCATTGTTGCCACCACGACCACCATTGTTGCCACCTCCACGTCCACGTCCGCGGCCACGTCCACGGCCACCTTTGTTACGTTTCCAGACGTTAGCGGCCTCCTCGAGAGGGTCTTCAAAGTTGCGCTTACGTGAAGGCTGGGCAGATGGTCCAACAGCAGACTTTGTATTGCCGAGTTCCGGCGAGTCTGTCACGACGTAATTCAAAAAGTTTTGCAGCTCCACCAGCGTAGTATGGTATCCCTGCCGAGCTCGGTGTGACTTAGCCAGGTTTTTGAGCGCTTCGTTCGCTAGGCCATTAATGAAGCGTACACACTGTACCTCAACTGTCAGGTGTTGACGAGACCGACGTAAGTAGTCGTTGTACTGTTTAGTGAAAACCGCGTAACTCATCGTGCTGCTCTGCGTAAAGCTTAGCAAAGCGTTAATTGCGTCGTCCTGAATGTTCGGAAGAAACGTCGACTTGCGTAACTCCGTAACAAGCTCGTTGTACGTAGATGGAATTGGAGGCTGATTTTTCCGGTTCAACCACCACCCACCCAGGTGTCCAGAAAACTGTGAAGTAACCCAGAACACTGCGTCGTACGAGTCAGCTGTAATCCCAAGCATAACAAAACGCTGAGGCTGTGCTTCAAGCCAATCCTCCAGTACATGAGGTACCTGACCATTCTGGTACGGTGAAGTAATAGCAGCCTTACGCTGAGTCTCCGTGAGGGTCACAGATAGTCCAGCCAAGTTCTGGGTAGGCATCGGCATTCCCACTCGTAAATCCGTAGGTCCTTCACCAGTCAGTCGATTAATGTGTCCTCGAATCAGAAGCCATACAAAACCAGAGTCGACCGTCGTAAACCGGGGGTACATGTGGAACTGTCTCGGGATAGACGTGTCGTCGTGCATGACTGGAACATGTTGTGTGATTGCTCGATAAAAAGATTCCCACTGAGTCACGTAACCAAAGTGAAGTAACTCACTCTTGAGCTTCTCAGCACGAAGTAACCCCTTCTGTGAGGGCGTAAGTGTCAGACCGTCAATGTTGATGGTTTCCGGGACGACGTAGGTGCCATCCGGATTAACTGTCGACTGTGCCAAAACAGCCTGCTCGACCTAAGCAGGTGTACGTAAGTTGTTCGTAACAAACATGACAGGAATAGAAGCCGAGTACACGTAGACAAGCTGTCGTCCTTGAGGTAGCGTAACAACAACAGGTTCACCACTCAACAGCGTCAAATCATCCGGTGTCAAAACAAGACCGGTCTCCTCGTGTAACTCGCGAATAGCAGCGTCGACAGGCTCTTCGTTAGGTAAGACAGAGCCAGCTTGGAACCAAGTTTTACCAGAACGAGGCTCACGCTGAAACACCAACTTCAAGTCCGACGGTTTAGTTCCTCCAACGTGAATTACCAACACCACGTAATGTCCGGGTCCAAGAGAAGCCATCTCAAACAATCAAACAACGTCGAGCGGTTCAACGAGCAACGAAAGCGTGCGTCGACCAGAGAGCTCCGAAACCAGTGTGGCGGTTAGCCTTTGAAAGCTAAACGCTAGCACAAATCTGTTCTAGTCTGTCTAGTTCTGTTGTTGCAAGATGGCAAATGATGTTGTTGAGAGGCAATTGATGAGAGATGTTTCACTGCTGTACTTAGGCAGTATATGTTGTAAGTGAACAAAGGAATTGTTAAAAGGTTCTGTCACCTCCCTCTACTGCACTGGGCTTAAATAGGTTTCAGCCCAGACTAGTTACGCCTGCAAGCTTCGCTTACGTGTCAGGCGTTAGTGCTGCTCAACCGTCGTCATCTGTCCTCGAGACACGGTCTGCCTAGCATTGGGTTTCACGACGCGGCTCCTGCATCGAAGAGCTCGCTTTGGCGCGTCATCTGGCTGGTTAGATTAATTATGCATATCTGTACGTACCGGGAGGTACTGGTCGTACTGTAGCATCAGCACCATTACAATATTGCAGTAGCGACGTACCCACGAGTATACGTCCGTCCTGTGGAAAAGCACGAATTGGAATCCGTAACGAGTACCTGTACAATGTCCTACAATGTACTGTTGCAGGACTGTACTCGTTACATCATAATGATTGACTAACGCGGTCCATGCAGTGTGGACGCAATTCTTGTCATCCTCGCTAACATTCTCGATAATGGAAAGATCGTCCTCCGGCCGCGCAAGAATCAATGCGGAGTACCTGTCGACATGTTGTTGAGAGGAAGCGGCACCATCCGACGTCAAAGCCGGAGCCCACTTTTGCCTCAGGCCAAATGCACGGAAACGTTTCTTTGACTGTCTCTCCCCACTGAACTTCGATAGTTTTACGGAGTCCATATCATGTGCGTCGGATGCGCTCTCAAGAGCACCAGAAATTCAGGAAAAAAGCCACCAAGAAAAGCACCAAGTACACATATATGCATACATACATACATACATGCATACATACATACATACATACATACATACATACATACATACATACATACATACATACATACATACATACATACATACATACATACATACATACATACATACATACATACATACATACATACATACATACATACATATATACATACATACACACATGCATGCACACATACACACACACATGCATAGAAACATGCATAGACACGTACATGCATTTGCAAAACCATATCGCAAACCATAACAAAACCATTCTTTCTAGGTTTTTTCCTCTCTTCTTCTTTTTGCTTGGTGGCCTCCACTGCATTTTTTCTCATCCATTCCTTAATATATGGATGTAATAAATTTAGACAATTTTTTACAAGAAAAAACAGTGGAGGCCACAAAGCTAAAAGAAGAAAAGAGGATATGCATGTAATAAAGTTTACCCTAGGGCACGTTTTGCCAAAGATGTCAGCTTGCTTACAATTTGGCCAAAAGACACCCACAGGCAGGGCCACGAAGCCTAGATTGGCTGAGCGCGAAAGCAGAGAGTGCCTCGGCTCGTGGCTAGCTACGGCTTATAAGGCACGGGCTAGCTAGAGCTGACCGTTGGGGAAGTCGTTGGTCGTTGGCTGCGTCTAACTGCTCGGGCAAGGTGGTTGCCCTGCAGGTGAGACGCCCCGATATCAACGGTAACAGTAACCGCTAGAGTTACTGTTCCGTACACATGGAATTGGATATGCAAACCTCTAGATTCAAATCAATATGACCATTTACCCTAGGGCACGTTTTGCCAGTAACCTAAAGTCAAAGGCTTGCACAACCAAAATAAGTGTTGCGGGGGGGATGGAGTAAGCCAGCCGAAAAACCGCCAAGCAGCAGGTGTTGGGGTCATGGTTGGGTCAATGTATTTTCCTTCGGTCACGGAGCTATTCTTGGCCCAGCCACCCATATATTTGATTACGGGTAGGGGCGCGCCGATGCAGCTGGCGGCGGACGCCGCGCCTTTCCGGAGGCTGTGCGATGTCCACTTAAAACCGGGGGGCGCGGCCATGTTGACTGTGAGGAGGGAGAGGGCGAGCCAGGCGGAGATGGTGGGAGCGGCACCCCAAGCGGCGGAGGGCTCATCAGGTGAGAAGCTCCATAAGGCGTCTGGGGGTGGCTGGTTGTAGAATTTGGAGCAGAACGCGACGCGGTGCTGCGTGTAATAGTCCAATAGGTCTGCTAGGACTGGGTTGGCCGCGATGGGGACAACGATGACGAGCTTGTCGCTGTTGGCGCGGCGCTGGTCGCCCTTAGATTTGCGCACGAACAGACAGATTTGGTGGGAAGGCCTGTCGACAATTAGGTCGCCGGTCTGGCAGCGGGCGCCAGTTTCGGCGCGGCAGAGAAATATGTAATTGACGCAAACCGCTGAACAGGCTCTGAAACGTTGCAGCTGAGGAAGGGCAGCAGGTGTCCACGCGAAGGTACCGCGTAGAGAGTCGGCGGCGTGTAAGATGTTCAGGGCGACCGGTGCGGGTAGCGGGAGACGCGCGGCGGTAGGGAGTAGGCGGTGTTGTAGCATCTCGAGGCCACGGCGCGCGTCCGCTTGGAGCTCACCCACGGCAACATGTTGGCGCTGGTGGTCGCGGAAGAACTTGTTAACCGCTGAAAAGTAGGGTTGAAGCGAGCTGGCCGCGACCGTTCCTAGCAGGGCCAGCCACGCCGTGTAGCGTACCATTGTGGCCGGTGTGGCCTGTAGCGGAGCGAGATTTTCCTCTGCACAAAAAAAAAAAACTGTCAGATTGCGTTGTGGTAGCTCGCGTACGTAGAGGGCGCTAGCGAGTTGCTGAGTAAGGTGACCGCCGTAACCCCGAGCTTGTCCGATCCTAGGAGGTCTTGAAAAGTTTAAGATAGATCGGAGGACAAGGGCGCCGGTGCTGCTTCACGGCGTAGGCCGTAGCGCGGCGGTCATGTACGAAGAGGGGGGGCGCGCTGTACATGCGTATTTAATCGGTCCGGGCGTAACGCTCGGCCAATCGCTCCGCGGCGAATGTAGAGCCAAGAGGGGGTGAGAGCCGAAAGGCCACGATGTTCCACGCGGGAGGTCCGACCCCTTCGCGCTTGCCTAGCCTGCCGGGAAAGAACAGGTCGCGGGACGCCGGGAAGTGCACGGTCTCGGTTGCCAAGCGGGCGAACGCGTGGTACCACGTTTTGTTTCTCCAGTAGGGGGCGATGACCGTCGCCGCGGCTTGTGCTTGCGCTAGTTTTGCGGCGAGCGCCGGGAGGGCAGACCACGGCGGGTTGCAGTAGTTGTTTTCGCGTCTCCACGCGGCGTCGGGGAGGTGTAGGCAGTCGATGTCCTCGCACAGGGGGTCGCGCCAGCGGGCGTTGAAGCGTGGCAGTTGCGCGTTGAGCATGGACGCAAAACGGTCGATCGTATGTGGGCTTCACCGGCTCTGAAGGTGGTCAAAAATCCGTGGGTTGAGCTGCCAGTCTTCGGAGTCCATCTCGCGGCTTAGCGTGTCGGCCCAGACGTTGGCGGCCGACCGGATATAGCGTGGGCGGACGTGGATGTCGTTGGTGTCGAGGAGGAACCACAAGCGCCGTAGCTCGGTCATCATGACGGGCGATCGGGACGTTAGCTTGGTTAGTGCGGCGACCACGGCGGTGTTGTCCTCGTGGAGGAGGACTTGTCGTCCTCGGAGTTGGGGTAAACAGGATTCGACCGCGTGCCGAACCGCTCGAAGCTCCATCCACGTAATGTGTTGGAGGCGATCGGGAGCACTCCAAAAACCGCGGGCTTGGTAATTGGCGTCCTCGTTGAGGACGGCTCCCCACCCGTAGTCGCTCGAGTCGGCGTGTAAATAGGCGGTCTCGATGGGCTTGTAGATTGACCGGCCGTTGTGTTGGGTGGGCACCGTACGCCACCACTCGAGGTCGCGTCGAAGTTGGTGGGTGAGGCGCACGCGTCCCCCCCAACCAATGCGTGTAGCCAAGACGTTGTGGAGCTCGCGCAAAAAGAATCGCGCGGGTGCGATGGCGAGGTACATAAACTGCGCTTTACCCGCGAAAGCTGCTAGCTGACGTGTGGGCAGCCAACGAGCGTTTGACGCTGCTCGCCCGAGTAAGGACGAAGCGTGTTGGGCGAGGTGATGCAGTTGTGCGGGTGGGGCGCGAAACTCGCCGCGTCGCAAATCCACCGTTAAGCCCAAATTGTCGCCGACTTGCGTTGGCGTCCACACGCCTTTCTTGGGGCTGCGTTGTAGGCCGAGGCTGTCTAGCAGGGCTTGGACGCGCTGCCGAAGTAGTAACGCGTCGTCGTAAGAATCCGCCAAGAAGAGGAAGTCGTCCATGTAGAGGAGGAGTCGTGTACCTCGCCACCGCGCGTTCCGGAGGAAGCGTTTGGACGGTCGGCGTGGGCCGGTCGGCGTAGATGCGGGCGTGGGAGGTGGGGGCGGCGTAGGTGGTTCGTAAACACTTGCGTGAGCTTGCAAAAGTAGTAAGCGGAGCCCGACCATCCCATGGGGAGGCACGCGAGGCGCCATAGGGTGCCGCGGTAGTTGACCGTGAAGTAATCTCGGTCTTCCTCCCGGATGCCAAGGGTGTAGTACCCATCGGCGAGGTTGAGTGAGACGAAGTAGTCCCCCGGTCGAGATAGATGGCGGAGGTGCTTGAGGGTCTCGCTGGTCATGTTGAAGGTTGAGCAGTAGCGGTTGAGTTCTCGGAGGTCGATAATCAAGCGCCATTGATTGCATCCGGGTTTGGGCACCAAAAACATCCGGGAAACGTAGCGAGGGTTGGTCGAGCGCTCCCACGCACCGCAAGCCTCGAAGCGCGGGAGTTCCGAGTTGAGAAACTCGAGTTGGTCGGGTGTTGCGTCTAGCATAGAGATGCCGTGGTTGAATGGTTTGGGACGTACGCCGTGCTTGAACTTCACGCGGACGCCGTGGCGGATCCAACTTAGGACTTGGCCGCTCGCGCCGATGCGCTCCCACTCCCGCCATTTTCGACGTACGCGGTGGCGCATGAAGGAAGATGTCGGGGAGCAGGAATCGGCGCGGCGGGCCACACCATCATTTCTTATTCGGGGGTTTAGCCGGGTCGGTCGGCTTGGAGGGGGGGGTGGCGCGTGCTGCTGCTGCTGCAGCGGCCTTGCGTTTGTCGGCGGCGGCTTTGCGGGCTCGAGCGTCGGGGCCTGTGGGCTTGTCCGGCGTGATCTTCGCGAAAGCGGCGCCTGCGGCGGCCTTGCTGGCGGCGTGTAAGCTAACTTCCAGCGTGCGGTCGACGAACGCTTGGCGTAGCGCGTCCAATGGGCCGGAGACCGCGGTAGGGCGTGGGCGGCAGAAACGCTCGTAGGCCAATTCGGCAAAGACGCGGTCCGTATCCGTGCTCGTTGGTCCGCCCTTTGTGAGGCGGAGGAAGCCCAATCGAGTACGGGCGGCCTCCTCCGTCGATGTGTGGGTGCGATGACCCGCTCGGATGAGGGCAATCGCTGCCGCGTGCTCTGTCGGTAGAGGTAGGCCGTGCGACAGCGTGTCCAAAGCCTCGCCAATTGCCGCGTTGGCGCAACTGTCGAAGAAGGCATAGCACCCGATGTGTAGGTACTCGTCGTAGGCTGATTGGGTGCGTTTGTCGCTTAGAGCTCGGGCGGTGTCGTCCGTGAGAGTCCACAGACGTGGCTCGTCGACGTCGCGATGGGGGACGTTCGAGGCCGGCCGGGATGACTTCGCCGTAGTAGGCGAAGTCGACGAAATCGGACGCGGAAGGGTCGGGTTCGTCGTCAAGCAGGTCGATAGGTGGCTCAGGGGCCGCCTTACCACCCTCCGTCGCTGTTGCGTTGGCGGGAATGGACTGCTGTTGATCAATAGTAGCAGGTGTAGCTGTCGTCTACTGGAGCTGGGCGAGTAAGGCAGCGTTAGCCGCCAAAAACTGCTCAGTAATCCGTTGTTCCGATGCCAAAACTGCCGTCCGAATCTGTTCGGCTGTGCGTTGTTCGAGTGAGGTAGCGTGAGGGTCGGCCGCTACGGCGGATGTAGACTGCTGAGGCTGCATATTGCGGAACTGCGTAGCTAAACGAGGGGAAGTGTCGCGTGACGCTCGAGTGCGCATGGGACGAAAGGTAAAACTGACACCCTGCTCGACTACGAGAGTCGAGACTGCATTCGCGCGAAGCCTAGATTGGCTGAGCGCGAAAGCAGAGAGTGCCTAGAGGCTCGTGGCTAGCTACGGCTTATAAGGCACGGGCTAGCTAGAGCTGACCGTTGGGGAAGTCGTTGGTCGTTGGCTGCGTCTAACTGCTCGGGCAAGGTGGTTACTGTTCCGTACACATGGAATTGGATATGCAAACCTCTAGATTCAAATCAATCTGACCATAATAAGAGCCTTCCGTCTCTGGAGGGGAACTCTCCGCTCTCCTCACCCCTACGCGCGTAGCCGCGCGCCCTACAGTAAAATAGTACGGTCTACTAGCCCGTTGAGCATCGCATCAGCTTGGCCATCATCAGGTCCGCTGTGCTTCCATAGCAACGCGTTTCAGGTGACTTGAGGCGGAGGGTTAGTCGCCGTTCGGCAGGCATCCCCGCTACCGAATTCTGCGGAGCTCGTTTTTTTCTCGATTAAGGCTGCAGGGCCTCGGCTCTATGCGTGGCGCCGCGTCAGTTTCGTCCGCCCTCACGCGTTGCCATTGGCCGCGCAGCGTTGCACATCGCAGCCGACAGCCGCTCATCAACCAGCGCCCAGTGCGGGGCAAGGACACAACTGCCACCGCTTCCTGTGCCCGAGGCGGATTCTCTGCCTGCGCTGCGTCTCTGAATTGGAAGTACGTTGTTTTTCACAGTCATCACCGCAGCGCCGACTTTCACGAAATACGGAAAGTCGCATCGTAGTCAAATATGTCAAAATGCCGCCACTCTTTCCCCCGACACAGTATTCCTTCGTTGCGGTGTGCCTACCGTTACCATGTTTCCTCGGAATACTTTAACCTAAGCACCTGAAAATGTGTGGACCGTGCTATCTGAGCTGCTTCGTATTCGTTGGAAGAGTGTTTGATGGCTTTTGTACGGCGAGGAGGTGCTGAAGTGGAGACCACTCGCACCGCCTCGCCCTTTTCCACCCTCACACCCCCCACTGTGCCACACAGTCATGAATGTTTGTCAGGAAAACATAACAGTCACGGCACATGAGACCTGAACTGCAATTTTATTTGTAGCCTTTCACTCATCTGGATCCTCGCGAATACTTGTTCGAGGTTGATTGAGTACCTCAGATGAAATGGAGGGTTCATACAATACCCCCTTCCCCTCCTCTTTTCTCACCCTCCCATGTTCGCATTAGGCTCTGCCCTGGACCCTCGCAGTTCGGTGCAATGGAGGCCGGATGTAAGCGGGATAGCGTTGGGAAGCGTGTGCAGGCGTCTAACGCCTTTTCGGGCAAGGCTGGCATCACGGACGAGGCGCTGATGCAGGAGTACGCCAACCAGGGTAGCGGCGCGGTGAGCAGCAGTGGCGGCAATGAGGCGCACAGCTTCCAGGTCCCTGGCCTCAAGGTCATTGACCACTCCTTTGAGGTGCGTGGCATCCCGGTTCCTACATGTCGTGCGTGTGTGTGCGTTAGTGTGTGTATGTAGGTTTACATTTGACGAGCGGCAATGTGACTGCGCTGTGCTCACCCAACTTTAGGTTCCCCTGGACCACTTTGATGCTGCTGATGACACAACCATTAAGATCTTTGTGAGGGAGGTGTCGTCTTTCACCAAGAGCTACCGCGCGCTTCCCTTCCTGCTCTACCTCCAGGGCGGCCCCGGCTTTGAGGCCAACCGGCCGACGGAGGCCAGCGGGTGGCTGAAATCTGCGTGCAACCTATTTCGGGTGATCCTGCTGGACCAGCGCGGCACGGGCCGCTCCACCCCCATCACCTGCGCCAACCTGAAGCAGCAGGGCGACGCCGCGGCGCAGGCGCGCTACTTGACCCACTTTCGAGCGGACAGCATCGTGGCGGACTGTGAGGTGGTGCGGCAGAAGCTGGTGCCGCAGGGGAATCAGGGCGGCAAGTGGAGCATCATCGGGCAGTCCTTCGGCGGCTTCTGCTGCACCACCTACCTCTCCTTTGCGCCCTACGCACTGACGGAGGTCCTCATGACGGGCGGCGTCCCACCGCTCGTGACCTCTGTGAACGGCGCAGAGGAAGTCTATCGGTGTACCTTTCGTCGCGTCGTCACTCAAAACGAAAAGTACTACCAGCGATTCCCATCCGACGCGCCCATCATCCACCGCATCGTCAAGCACCTCGCTGCCCAGCCGGACGGTGGCGTGCTGCTGCCCTCCGGCAGCCTGCTCACCCCTCGTTATCTCCAGACCATCGGGCTTTCCGGCCTCGGCGGCGGCGGTGGCTTTGAGCGCATGCACTACCTCTTTGAAAGCGCATGGGATGGCGACGAGCTGAGCTACTCTTTCCTGAAAAACTGCGACAACTGGGGCGCCTGGGACACCAACCCCCTGTACTGCCTGCTGCACGAGATCATCTACTGCAATGGCCCCGGTGCGGCCAGCGGGTGGGCCGCGCAGCGAGTGCGCGACAGTGCGGAGTATGCGGAGCGCTTTGACGCGGTGGCCGCCGCTGAGGCCGGCGCGCCGGTGATGTTGACTGGCGAGATGGTGTTCCCGTGGATGATGGACGACATCGCGGCTCTGCGGCCCTACAAGGAGGCCGCTAACTTGCTGGCGGAGTCCACCGCGTGGAGCGCGCTCTACGACGTCGCAATGCTGGAGAACAATGCGGTGCCCGTGGCCTGCGCCGTCTACTTTGAAGACATGTACGTCGACTTTAACCTGAGCCAGCAGACTCTCAGCAAAGTGAACGGGGCCCGGCAGTGGATCTCCAACGAATTCATGCACTCTGGTATGCCCCCCCCCCCCCCCCCCTCCCCCATCCCCTGCACACAACATAATTAATATAATAACTTAAAAAGTGTAACAATGGCGTTAGGGCGTGGAAGAGGTGGTGTAGTGGTGCAGCTGACACATGCGGCGATGCGTTGCAGGAATCCGTGATGACGGTGCCCGCATATTTGAGGTCCTTCTGAACCTGGTGAGAGGCGCTGTCCCATTGCGATAGATGGCTTCATTCACGAGGCACCATTCATTGCTGGGCCTTTTATGCTAGCAACCATCGCCGCAGCCAGAATGGCCCGCGATGATGCGGGGGCGGATAGTCTTAATTCTTGGTTCGGTCTGCTCCAGCTGCAACGAAGCTCTCAGAGCTCAATGACGCTGCTCCGTCGTCAAATTGTCACTCACCGTCGTCCTCGCTGTCGCTGGATGCATCCTGCATTACCCACGGTAACACAGTAGTGAATATGCAGTGCATCCGGGACAATCACAGTCAGAGGGAGGCAAGGGAGGAAGGGGAGTGATAAAGGGATGAGAGAGAGAGAGATAGGGAGAGAGAGCGAGGGAGAGGTAAGGAAGTGTTGAAGATTTCATTCCTACTGTAGTGCCTCACCCCGGCAGTGACCATCTGCAGCATCCTCTTCGCCATGTCCGCTGGCATTTTGCCCCCATGGCAACAAAACTTCATCAAGTTATCCCTGGCGCGCAGTGGTCTGCCCAAGATGCGCTCGCACGTTTTCCGCCGCTTTATATACTTGCTCAGCAGCAGAAACACCGCCTTATGGTTCACCTTGCTAAGGAAGTTGATCTGTTGTGCACAATACTGAAAGGGGTTAAAGGGGCAGAAAATCCAATGGGCACATACCAACCTGCATCATCCCAAACGCCCAAAGCCAACCAAGGGTACGTAGATTGGGTGTGTGAGTATGTGTGTGTGTGTGTGTGATGGGGGGGGCGGGGGCAGATTTTACCGTGACAGAGACAGTATCGTCCAGCCCGACAACTGAATGGCGAAGGAAGCAAAGGGGGAAGCAATGAGGGTCACGGCAGTCTGACGGGTACGTTGATGTAATGTGCCCTGGCTTGAGTAGACAGCGGTAAAGAGGCAGGCGTGCGAGCATCCTACCATAGTGGGGCCATCGCCTCGGGATGTAAATCACTTCGCCCGGCATCAAAATGGTTTCCACTGAATAATGATTCACAGCGTTCACCGCTCAGCGCCACCCCTTATGCCCTCATGCACTGGGTGCATCCGGAAGGACCCCCCCCAATCCCCCCCCCATCCCCTGCCCACTCACCTGCCGTGGCCTTGCGGAAGTCAGGGTAGGCGTCCAGGTCCGGGTTTGATGGGTCCACAAGCACTCCATCAGTCTCCAAGTAACGTCTGATGGAGACACAGACAGACGGATGATGAGGTGATGGGAGGAAAGGAGGTCGATGATGTGCGCTGAATTTTTGAAATGGACGAGCACTGAGGCATGGTTTTGAGTGCGTGCGCACCGGTGTGCTGGGTGGTAGAGCTGGAAATGCTTTCGTCCCTGAAGCTGAGCCAGCCACGCGTCAGTGCCCCAAATGTCTTCGTGCAGCACCGTTTTAGCACCGGACGGACCGATGAACAGCCACTCAAACGGCGGCCGCGCGCCCTCGTCCAGTCGCGAAAAGCCGTCGATGAAGTGTGGGGGCGGGGTGTAATGCTCTCGAAGCTCCGGCAAGTCATCCTACACAAGACGTGGCACCCGTAAACGGCAACACCGAAGGAGTTACGCAAGGATGAAACGGAAGGGCCGACAGCTGAGGAGCGCACCACCGCATTCCAAGTTCGCAGGTAAGGAACCGCCGTGCCGCTGCTACTGGCTTCCGCTTTGTATTCCTCAAACTTATCGATGTACTCCCCCAGCTTCATCCTTCGCCATCGATCCGGCCCTGGCGACCCCCAGTCCACGGAAACCTGCAAGTCTCGACAAGGAAGTTGTCGCAAAACTTTATGGCAAAGAAAGTAAAGATTTTTTACTACTTCCGTGACACGTGGTGATGTCCTCACAGCAGTCGAGCATACCTCGGCGTCTCCGTGGGATTCTTTAAAATATTCTAGGCTCCACTTTCTAAAGGCTGGCCACGATTCCATTGCCCCGGTGAGCACCACGGGGACGCACCGATTTACGTATCGGCTGGTGAACATTTCGGGGCTGATGGACGCTGCCGCCACCCGTTCAACCTGGAAAATAAGCCGCCAGGCAAGCTCATCAGCGGAGCAACACATGTGCTCCATTACAATGGATATTGAATTCATGAAGTGCACCATAAATTCTGCCCAACCAAGCAGGTTTGCGTCTCCGCTGCGCGGCTGCCAGCTGTCGCGCTCCACCTCGTCGCCACTCCTTGAAACGTCACGGTCAAGAGTTTGATGGGAGCTCACCACGAACACCTCTTGGTCCGTCACGTCTTTCACTGCCATCGCGAAGACGGAGTTAGAAGTCTTACTTTGCTACTCCAATAAAGCTCACAGAATATTTTCTTGCGTTAGGTTGGTGACGTTGCGCGTGCCGCGTGGGCTGTTTCAAGCTTCGGCTTTCAACCTACTGCGAGTCGGCTGGCGCGGGAAGGACGAGACAAGCACGAGACACGAGACTCGACGAGAGCGGTTCCCCTCCTTGGAATGAGAGGGTAGGATTGCTTACAATATTAAATGAAGGGACGATGGGAAGAAACAGAAGTACCGCCAGTACAGGAAAAAGTACTTGTATCACTACCAATTATCCCAAGTACGATGAGACTACAAGGGATACTTACTTACATATTTGTGCGTCCTTCTTTTTTGATGTCATGTCCTACATGTCCTGCATACCGTCAACATTCTCGTCAGGGCGAACTCGCTCTAGAAAAAAATTCTCGAAAATATTAATACTATCGCTATTTATACGTATAATCCTTACTAGCAATAACCGCAAGCCGCCGCCATCAGCGCAGCGAAACTTCGTGCCGACCGCGCTTGACGCCGACTCCCTCGCGTTGCGCAGCAAGGAAATAGAGAGAGAAACGCTAACACCCCTCTGGACGCTTCCACCTCTCAACGCCTAATAGTTCGACACCCCCACGCACCCCACAGCGCAGCTGTCACAATGCGGCTGGTATCCTTCTCCGCTTTGCGGCCACTGCCTCTTTGGCCTGTCCGAGTCCCCACGCGGGCGCAGGAAGCGTACCTTCCGAGCGGGCCGTGCGTAAAGCCACTATCCCCCCCCACCTTTCGACGGGCGTCAGCTAAGCCCCCGATAATTAGACCCACCGCGTCGTCCGGAAGCACCCCGCCGCCTACCGAGTCCGACCACCAGCGGCGGATGCGAGAGGCGGGAGAAAAGTACGACGCATGGGTCGACAACGTGGCTAACAAACTCGACGCGATGGAGTCCAAGCTGGGTAGCGGCGGGAGCGGAGGGAATATGAGTGGGGGCGGGGGAGGCGGCGGTGGCGGGGGTGGGGGCAGCGGGGGCGGTGGCCCGTGGGACCCCAACGAGCCCGTCGACCCCGGTAACGGACCAATGGCGAAGGCGATGCCGTGGTTTGTCGGCTTCGTCGGCGCTTTGACGCTCTACTTCGTCTACAACGAATACGAGAGCGAGATGAACATGGGGGTACGTGCTATGGTGACCCCAGCCTGACGTTAGGTGTAGCCTGTAGAGCTCCCGAACTCGACGTCTGAATGGTGTTAAAGGAAAATTGAGTGGTGTAGGTGGTTGCCGTGGCGGTCTGTGTTTGATTATGTCGTGACGATGTGCTGCCATTATGCTCTGCTGCCACAGACGGGGGAGATGCTGTTTGGCGCGGGTATGGGCTTCTGGCTGCTGAACACGGCGTATCAGCTGCTGACGTCGCCTAACCTTGTTGGTGCGTTTCCAACCACTCATGCGGTCGCCACACTTCACATTTCCCTTTGCATGAAGTGCCAGTGTTCCCGCCATTGCTTTTGCAGAGGATATATGTCTGTCTCATTCCCAATGCGGGGTGGCCAGCGTGGCTGAGTTGTGCTATGCCGTGTGTTGCTGCTGCCAGCTTACGGCACTGCGCTTATCGTCTGCATCGTCGTTACGGTGTGGGCGCTGAGGAAAGCATGGCACTCGCTGTGGGAGGTGCTACCGACGGGGCTGGCCCTCAACGCGGCGGCCACTGCGTATGTCAGTGTGGGCCTTATATCCAGCGTCTTGCCTGGCGGCGACGAGGGGTGAATGCAGTGCATGCTGGCGATGAGCAGACCTGTCGATCCACCCACCCCTCATTCCACCCTCCATCGCACATAGCATATGGATGTAGGGATGGTGCTGGAGACTAATCCTGCCTGAAGGGAGGGGGGGGGGGGGGGAGGTTGGGGGGGAGGGGGGCTCTACAGCGACAGGCTCTGCATAGGTCATAAGTATTTATGTGCTCCCTCTCACAGTGGCTCGAGCCAATTAAGACGCACTGTACTGTATAGCCCAAAACTTACACAACCAATTTTGATGCGATCGCTGCCTTTTCTATGACCACATGGTATCTACCATCAGGGGATAAGCAGCGGATGATGATCAGCTGCGCGGGGGAGAGAGAGGTGAGGGGGAGGAGGGGGGGGGTTGCCGGGATTAGGCGTTGCCGGGATTGGATGGTCATGGCACTTGGTCTTCTGTGTCGGTGCAGGCTCCTCCCAGCTGCAAGTCACCCAGCTCATCTGTGCACTCATCCAACAGAGGGGAGAAGGAGGCGCCAGGATATCCGACGGCTTTAAAGTTCTTCAGCTGCAGCTCCCCCAGCGCCGCCTGCACCTCTGCCACGCGCAGCGGAAACTGCACTCGTGACTCGCCGGGTTCCACCTTCGGTATGTTAGTCACTCGCCCGGCGTCGCTCGCCTCGTCGCGGTCCAGCGCGTTGGCGCCCTGCGCGTCGTATACCCGCCCGAAGACATCGACGTTGAGCAGGACGTCCTTACCCGGACTCTGCGGCCGCGCGGTCATATTAGTAATATAGAGGTTTGAATTAAAGGGCTAAAATTACGAAGTAACCGGCGTTACCTCCGTTACATGCGTTACCTCCGACGCTACATCTCCCTAACGGTTCAAGCGCCCAAGCGCGCACGGACAGTAAAATGTCCGCACCCTATATAACACACCAGCAGCGATTGTGTGTCCACCTTCTGCCTTTTGCGAGAGCTATCGCTCACGCAAACGGCATCGTGGCTCTTGCTAGCCACGCAAGGTGTTGATCACTGAGTCTCCTGCACGACGCACGAAAACACACTCCTTCAGTCCAAATGGCAGACCGCCTGGTATCGCCTACTGACCTCTACGTTGCGCCCGGTGACGCGCCGGAACAACAGCCAGACCAGCTGCAATTGCTAACACAGATTGTTCAGCAGTTAGCAGCCCAGGTCGCAACTCTGTCCGTCGCAACCGCGTCAACAAAACCAACTACTTCAGCCATCCCCACAGCCGACTCCGACAGCGCTGCGGGTGGACGACTCGAGCTCGACGCTCTACCAGCTGACAGTAAATCCACCCCTCTAGAGTACATCGACCCTAGAGAGTGGTCAGAATTCGCGTCCCGTACGTTCGCGGACTGCCTACCCCCATTTGGCACAATAGTCCCGTGCCTGTGGAACCCTCGACACGACGAGGCCGACAATTTTTTTACGGACAACGCGAGAATTTCTTCCCGCGACGAATATCGACACCTGCTCTGCTATGGTGTGTTTACGGCCGCCGTTAACGCGGCACTCGAAACTGCTATGGAAACGCTTCGCTCGGTCACCTCTACCCCCGACGAAACAACCTACGCCTACTCCCTCGTCGACGCAGCGCTACGTACTAATCAAGCAGTGGCCTCAGCGGGGGAAGCGCGACTCACCTACATCAGACGCTTCAAGGCCAAGAAGATTCTCAACGGAGAAGAACGCGTCGCGGAGCGTCTCGTCTACTCACGATACTTCGACACTGTCGCCTCCGACCGTGGAGGCAACGTCGTCGACGGACTCCTGGCAGCCCTGGAGGACAAACGACTCGACGTCATCAGCACAGCAGCTGCAAAAGCGCAAGCAGCTGCCCACTTCAAGACCGACAAGCCTAGACCAGACAAACCGGACAGGCCGAACGATAAGCCGGACAAGCCGGACAAAACCAAGGCCAAGCCAAAGGACCGCACGAGCGGCCGCCCCCTCCCCCCTACCGACAAGGCACACAAGAAGACCGAGGCCGACAAGGACGAATGACGGGGTGACCCGCCGCGCCGATTCCTGCAACCCAGATTCAAACTACATGCGTCATCGCGTGCCGCGAAACTGGCAAGCCTGGAAAGATATCGGCGCGAGCGGACAAGTCTTACGGTGGATCCGGGAGGGCGTTACTATTCCCTTCCTAAACAACCGACCCCCACCCCCGTTCAACCAAGGCACCTCACTGCTGGACGCTACCCCCGAGCAGCTCACCTTTGTCGAGGCCGAGCTCGCGCGCTTCGTGGAGACGGGAGCCTGGGAACGCACCACCTGCAGCAAGTACGTGTCAAGACTCTTCTTAGTCGCCAAGCCCGGCAACAATTAGTGGCGATTTATCGTCGACCTACGACACCTGAACAGCTTCTGCGTCAGAAAGCGACTACGGATGGAGTCTTTGCTATGCGTTCGTCATCTGACTCGAAAGGGCGACTACATGTTCTCGTTCGACCTAAAAGACGGGTTCTACGCGCTGGGCATCGTGCCAGAGCAGCGCGACTATCTAACCGTAAACGTTCGCGGCCAGCTGTACCGACTAGCTGGACTCCCGATGGGTTGGTCGCTCAGCCCTTACCACTTCTGCGCTTTTACGGACACATTCGTACGACACCTCCGTCAACCAGACCCCGGTGGGTTTACGACACAGCACGGGAAGCCTACACAACCCGACAGCGACAGACCGAGCAAGCGCTTCCTCCGACACACGCGGTGGCGCGGAGCCAAAATCTTACCTTATGTGGACGACTTCCTCCTCTTCGCCGCCACTCGTGCTCTCGCTCTCTCGCTCCGGCAGCGCGTCGACCGCCTCCTCACCAATCTCGGCCTTCTCCGCCACCCCTCCAAGGGTTTTTGGGAGCCGACGCAATACGGCCACCACCTGGGCATCGACATCGACACAGCTTCATGTTACTTCTTCGCCCCGGTGGAAAAGCTACAGAAGCTCGCAAGACAAGCTCGTCACCTACTGCAGCGTGCAACCCGAAATTGCAGATGGCTACATGTCAAGGAACTACAGTCATTCGCGGGTCAGGCACAGTACCTTTTTTCTGGCGATTCTAGCGGCAAGATTCTTCCTCCGCGAACTGCACTCCGTACTAGGCGACAAGTGGGGAGGCCGCGTCCGCCTCTCTCCGCAGCTCAGTCGAGATCTACAGTGGTGGACACAAGTACCCAGCCACGCCAACGGCAAGAACATACACCGCCCGGTCGAGTCAGCCTACATCCACTGCGACAGTTCGGGGTATGGATGGGGGGCAGTCCTGAACGGCAGACTCGAAGCCCGCGGCTTCTGGGGAATACAGGACGAAAAGCAGCACATTACCTGGAAAGAACTGAAGGCCGTCCGTCTGGCCGTCCTCAGCTTCTTGCCACACCTGGTTGGCCGCAACGTCCTCCTCCACGAAGACGTCCTCCTCCACGAAGACAACCAGGCGGTCTGCCACGTCCTAACCGGCCTGACGTCCCGCTCCCCGGAGATGATGAACGAATTACGCCGTTTATGGTACATGTTGGACACCAACAACATCCACATCAGGCCTAGATACATCCGTTCTGCGGCAAACACGTGGGCAGACAAGCTCAGCCGACACCTCGACAGCGACGACTGGCAACTCGACCCCGTCACCCCGCTGTGTTCCACGAAATGGACACACACTTCGGCCCGCACACAATCGACCGGTTTGCGTCGGCGCTCAACACGCTACTGCCCCGCTACAACGCGAACTGGCTCGACCCATCGTGCGAAGCCGTGGACGCCCTTCACCTCGCCGATGCGGATTTGAAAGCAGAAAACAACTGGTGCAACCCGCCATGGCCCCTGCTACCCGACCTCGCCCAGAAACTACAGCAGAGCGGCGCAGCAGCCACGGTGGTCGCCCCCCGGTGGCACGGAAAAGCGTGGCATCAGGCCCTTACCGAATTGGCGTGCCACGAGACGGTCCTTCCGGCCCGACCTCACTTGTTCCGTCCCGGGCGGCGGCACGGACGCGGTACAGTCGGCAAGCCTCATTGGCCCGTCACTGTATTCCGGATTCCCTCCCGGCCTGGTTGTACCTCCGCCGGGGCGCTGTCAGTGCTACCCTGACCCTGTTCAACACACGGCACATCAGGCCAGCAGTCCAAGCCTACCCCACCAGACCAGCAAAGGTCCGCTACAAAGTGGAGGTGGCAGGCTGCAACAACCCATGGGCCGCCTCGATGCGCCCCTACATGCAACGCCTACTGGGCAATGACAGCCTTGGAGCAAAAACGCTCGACTTACTTACCGCCGCTTGGGCGAAAAGCACGTCCGACACGTACAACAACGCAATCAAGCCTTGCTTCCAGTTCTGCGAGGAGCAAGGCCTCCCGCCGCTGGCAGCAACGACTGCTACCATGGCCCGCTACATTGCATGGATCGGAGAACGTGGCACCATTAAGGCTACTAGTCTACAGCCTTACCTTTCAGCCGTAAACGGGTTTTTCAAAGACCACGGCGCAGAGCCAGTCGCACAAGGCGATTTGGTCGCAAAGGTCCGGCGGGGTCTCGCAGCGTCCCAAGTTTCCCTCCAGCCCATCCGCACACGCATGTACCTCCCAGCCCGGATTCTTGTCTCATCGCTACGCATGGCCAAGGACCTCCGCACACAGCTGACAGACACGTGGACTCAGACTCAAGCAGACCTCATTCTGCTGTTCCGAGCGTGTCTAGCGACGGTGCTACTGGCCGCATTTTTTGTCGAGGTGGAGCGGGAGTTGAGTGCCGGTCTGGAGACCTTTTGTGTACTCCGACCGGCGGAATCCTCCTGTACCACGGAACGAGAAAAGGTCAACGGGGTACTTCCACGGAGCGAAAACTCCTCTGTGAGCTACCGGCCTCGGCTCACCCGGACATTGCGGAACTACTACAGTACTTCGACGCTGCATGTACCAGGTTCTCCGCCGGGAAGTTACCGGACAGACGATGGGCCATTAGTATACGCGAGCCTACGACAAACTGGACTGCGGACACCCTGACTGCTTGGCTACAACGCGTACTTTGTGCCGTACACGAACAACCTCCGGACGGTTTCGCGTGGACTTCGCACTCCCTCCGAAAGGGTGCAGCTACTGCTGCGTACAGTATCGGTACCCCAATGCAGAAGATCAAGTTCTTCGGCGGTTGGGCGCGAGAGTCGGACGTAGTCCTCGACTACATCGACCCAACAGTGCTCACGTGCCCGGGAGCTTGGCAACTCTTTGGGTGGATGACCCCTGGCGGGCCCCCACCCAACGTTACACGCCAGTCGGCGATAGATGGCATAAGTGAGCCCCAACACAGCTTAAATGGTCATATTAGTAATATAGAGGTTTGAATTACAGGGCTAAAATTACGAAGTAACCGGCGTTACCTCCGTTACATGCGTTACCTCCGACGCTACATCTCCCTAACGGTTCAAGCGCCCAAGCGCGCACGGACAGTAAAATGTCCGCACCCTATATAACACACCAGCAGCGATTGTGTGTCCACCTTCTGCCTTTTGCGAGAGCTTTCGCTCACGCAAACCCACCCACCCGATTCCCTCTCACATTGCGTGTAGGGTGGCCCAAGGGCCACCAAATCCAAATTCTGTAAGTGATCCACATCTTTGGCATAAGTGAGCCCCAACACAGCTTAAATCCGCAAAAACTGCATCGCGCCACACGTGCTAGGGTTTCGGATACAGTTTAGACCGTCGATGAGGATCTGACGGTCGGTGTGGAATCCGCATTTATCCGCATGAAATATGTTCCTAGCTACAGGGTTGCTACGAACCCATATCCCGGGGCGCAAGAAAAAAAAAAAAAAAACTGCTACGCTCTACGCACATCCGACGCGCGCGACAGCGCGCGCCCTGCAGTTTCACAAGCGCCATTAACTATCCTCGCTACTGAGTACAGTCCCATGCTGTGACTCACGACTACCTTGTCAGCCGACGAGCCTTAAATACAAGCTAGTTGCACTGCTTGGCCGAGCCGTTTCAACCACTGAGCTAGTGTATACCCCCGCTTCGGCGCTTATTTCTATGCCGTCGATAAGCATATTATTGCCACTGGCCGCGTGCGGGGCGGGCTCGGCGCCACGGCCTCGTGGGCCACCATCAAGCACTGTACGACGATGCCGACAGTGCTCGCTCGGCTACCGCGGGTTCAGTCAGAGTAGCGGTCGTAGCCTCTACGGCACAGGAGTCTCTATCATGGCAATCCCGCCCAGAGAAGGGGGTAGTGGTAAGGAAGACGGAGAGTCTAACCTAGACATCGACGCACTCGCGAGCCAGCTAAGTCAGGCGGCTGGGGATCTGAAGAAGAGCATGGACATGGGTACGAGCTCGCCGACAACAGTGCTGCATATCCCGTTCAACTCCTAGTTTTAACAACGGGTGACAACGCGGTCCAGTTGTTGTTAAGTAATCCCGTACTGTTTTAAATTCGTTGAAGTGTGGCTACCGCTGTCCTTTCCATCAGACCCAGACGCCAGAACCTTTTACGTGCCTGATGACGATGACGAGGATGACGTCGGGCGTCCGTCCGGGATGGGACCGCCACGTGCCCTTCAGACGGTGCCACCTATACCCGCAACCTTGCCCCTCACTTGTGTCAGCTTGCGCTTCGTTGGTGCTCTAGTGAAGACTTGATGATATGTGGTATGCCTGAGCGGAGTGTCTGGCCTGCTGGGGGACGCAGAGCAGCACGTTTGAGGCGGAGCTGCTGGCGGGAGTGGGGCCGGGCGGTTTCCAGTTGTGCGACTTTGAGCTGTTTCGTGCGTTAGGGCAGGTGCAGGTCCAGCAGGTGCGGCTTGAGAGTCACAGGACACCTGCACCCACTTGCGTTTCTGACTGCAAGTGCGCAGCGTATATAATGTGAAGCTGGGTCGTGGTGAATGCGCGGGTGGCTTACCGTTGCTGGACCTGCTGCTGCAGAGGACCGAACGGGAGCGGGAGTCTCCGCTGGCGTCCACCAGCTACGATGAGGGGCCGCAGGTGACGGCGCTGATCGTCTACACCGCACGCTACTACTCGGGTATGCCCTTCCAGGACCCCGTCCCCGTGCTCATCAAGGAGTACCTCCCCGAAGCGCGGCCTGCTGCCCAGAACGAACTTCGGGTCAGTCCACCACCCCCTCTCCCTTCCCTCTCCTGCTTTCCCACCTCGAACTATCACCACACGGCGCTGTGCTATTGCGACCAAGGCTGTGATCCTGGTGAGCTGGACTGTAGGTGATGCAGCAGCTGGTGGGAGGACTACCGGAAGAGAAGTGGCAGGCGGCAATGCGACGGAGTGAGCTGGAGCCGCCGCTAGTGTCGCTGTTGGGGTATTACATGGAGGAGCAGAGCACGACGGCAGGGCAGATCACCGTGGCAGAGGGGCAGGTGGGTGTGCAGCTTCCCATCTACCCATAATAGCCCCATATTGTCCATCTTGGGGTGCAGGGGATACTGAGCATACACGCCGTCACCGTTGGACGCATTTGAGGCGTGATAGCCGTCGTCCTGATGACGCTTATGCGGTAGTTTGGCTGAGCTACAGGTTTTGATGGAGCTTTGAGTTCGTGCTGATGGGTGTTTGTGGTGGATTTTTTGCAGAGCTCGGACCCCAACAGTCTGTGGATGGTGTATAAGTGGGAGGGACTCCGCCCGCTGAGCATGTACTCCGCGCAGGCGCAGACGCCGCCCGCGCAGGCGCCCATGTTCTCCATGTTTCGCCGCGGGGCGCCGGGGGACAGCCCTATGAAGCGAGCCACTAAGAGCTTCCTCAGGTTCGCCCCAGACCTGCTGGATGGGTCGATAGCAGGATGTTCACGTCCAAAATTTAACCCAATCCGTCATGTTACCCCTTTCTGACTATGATTCCATTCGCTCACACCGTCAGGGCGCTTATCCGCGGCTGCCTTGAAGCGTTGGAGTTTTGCCATTCGCGCGGTGTGTCGCACGGATCAATCGGCCCTGGGTGTGTCTTGTTGTCTACCCTGGAGAACCGGGACGCCGAGAAGCTGCGGGTGAAGCTGGATAATTTTGGCACCGCCGTCTGCACACCTATTCCGGTCGGAGGTAAGTGGAAAAGTGTGGGCGCGTGCCTCTTATGCGTGGCCTCTAATGAAGTGCCCAGCCCAGCCACCGGGAACGAAACGTGTGATGTATTTTGTAAGGTTGGCTTAACTGGCTTGGGCGCATCGACAGGTCTATCGAGCTCTGACACAGTGGGGCAGGAGGATGACTGCTTCGCAACGGGTGTGATGCTGATCGAGGCGGTGTATCAGGTTCCTTGTTGCACTTCCCGTCCATCATCCTGTAGCAGCTGCCTGCCCTCACCCGCCACCGGTCATAACGGACACTTTTCCCCTTCACATCGGCTACTCTATCTTTGACTGCCCCCCACAATCTGTAAATGCAGGCATTGTGCGTGGGCAGTGGCGCGGAAATTGAGGAGGTAGGTTCTCTTGGCCCTTTTGGATGGTAGTGCGACTTAGTCTTATGATTATAGGGTAGGGAAGGGGTTGGCGGTGGCAAGCGTTTGGTATTGTGACCGTTCGACTTCACCTGGGCAATGCCAGGGCGGAGTTCATCGACTACTATGCGACGTGTTTGGCTCCGACATGGCAGCCTTTAAGGACTACTGCCAACAGGAAGACGCGCTGGAAGAGGCGGTGGGATTTTTGAACGAGGGTAACGGCGCAGGTTGGGCACTGCTGGGAGGTCTTGTGGCTGGCAGGACCGCAGGCAGCCTCATTGCGAACGACGGCGCTCGGGCCTTCCTCACTGTGCCCTGACCTTGCTGAATGGCTTAATCAATGGCAATACCCTGCAGAGCTATCAGTATGGCACTGCGCTGCGCCATCGCCTGACAGAATAGCATACCCATCGGAGAAAGGCATGAAGCTGTGTAACAACCTAATTTTGATGTTACTTACAAATTCATGCTCGAGAAACCTACTCACGCAGCCACTACATCGTCTCCATTTGCCTCCTACAGAGCCCTGCCTACTTTGAAACCACCGCCTCGGGCGTTAGGGCGGTGTTAGGGGGCGAGTTGCAAACAATGTGAAGCCTGTCCGCGTTTACTCCAGGCCTCACAAGCGCCCTCGCCCCCGCTGTACGTCCAAATACTTCACGCATTGTACAGCCTTATTCGTGAGCTCACCTCCTGTCGCTAAAGGCAGGTGAGACGGGGACACTTCAGACGGAGTCAAGCTTGCCACCTGAGCGTTCCAAACCCCCGAGCAACGGACAGCATGCCTCCATCATTGGTATTTGACCCCCTGCCTCGCGTAGATTCTATCCCGAGCAATGGATCTACTGGATATTGGCTGCTGCACTGACCTGCTCACCACCACACGCATAGGGCTGCGTTGAGCCTCCGTCGGCACAACCTGCTGCAGGTTGATTTCGCCCCATCTCCCGGAGTAAACTCTCTGCAGGTTGCCGCTCAGGTAGGCCTGCGACAGCCCCAGGGCGAGCCCTGTGCCAACTAACAAGAAAGCAAACAGCGCAACATAGCGAACTCGGCGCATCACAGTGGCCGCGCCATGCAAGCTCCCATCTACACCGGTCTTGCGCGGAGATGACTGCAAACAAGCGAAAACCTGGGATTCAGTTAGCCCAGCGGCGGAGGAAAGTCGGAACGTTAGCCCCTAAGCAATACCTCAGTCGAAATATAAACCGCTCTGCTATATTTTCAGCACCGCAAATGCAATGAGGGATGAAGAGGGGGCGCACCCCACGCAAGGTCCGCATGAGCGACCCTGCTCCAAGTATCCCCCAACAGCTCAGAATCTTTGAGCTGTCATCGGTAACGGGAAGTCCCTCTGCGTCAACAATCTCGGCAGTTTCTCGAGAACCGCAGCAGCTATTGCTGTTGGGGGCGGCGCTGCCATACATAAATATTGATGTAAAGGTGAGGAGCAGCCCTGCAGGTGCAAATCACCCCAAACAGATGAGATGTTAACGGAATGAAATGAGAGTCCAAAGGAGACCCCAAGAAATGAAATGCTGAAAGTAAAAGAAGTGCCCTAGACAGCTCCTTCCTAGCACTAGAACTTGGGTGGTAGCTCACACACATTGCGAGCGCAGTGCATGGATGGGGCGATGGGGACTCACCGACGATGGACCAGGGGGAGGGATATTGCCCAAAAATAGGGATAGCGCAGATGACGGTACAAATCACGGAGAGCGCGTTGGCGAAATTTTTCAAGATATTATCAGCATATTTCACCACCATCCCCACCACAATGCCGCCAAAAGCCTGCAGCGCGATCGCGAGCCAGGTGAACAGGTTGAAACCCTGAAAGAAGCCGCCCTCTAACAGCTCCGCGCGGTCGGCGGTTATAAGCGACAACACCGCCAACGGCAGCCCGTAAAGCGACAGTTGGCAGTTTCGAATCCACAGCGAGGAAGTTTCGGCCCCCTTAACGTATTTCTCGAACCACACACCAGCAAAGGCGGAGGAGATGCCGGACACGAGGCAGGCGGCCACCCCGAGGTGCCAGTCCATATCTCCGGTCGGCTGATGAACGGACGAGGAAGAGCCAGTGACGAATGAGACGCCCCCCGCGAGCACCGGAAGAGATAGCCACTGCACAAAGCTCAGGTGCTGCCCCAGCAAAAGCGAGGCAAACACCGCTGTTGGGAACACCTTCATCTGCGAGCAAATCTGAAAGGTGACGACGTCTAGGTGCGTGGCGGCCACAATCACCAAAGTCTGTTGCATGACGTACAGTCCCGCCGGCACAGCCATAGGCAGGCTGTTACACAGAAGGTCCTTCCCCTTACTGCACACGCTGTGTGCAAGATCCTTGTTGTTTTTGGCTTTTGAAACGCATGTGGAGAGCATGACGCCCATGCAGACAAGAATCTTAGCGGCCTCGGTGAAGATTACGGCAGCCGAGGCGAGATACCGCGGGCCGGGGACCGTCCGACTGAAGCGAAGCACCAAACTGTGCATACAGCCTTGCACAACAAGCGTCACCAGGCTCAGCCACCCGTACTTTCCCGGACACCGCGCCATTGCCTGCTTCCCACCCAGATTTCAATAAGGAATTGTAGACAGCCGGTGGTAGTCGCACCCGGCCGTCTTGGGTTCGTCGGCGGAAGTAACCACCGTCGTCGCCTAAGCACGAATCTGACAAGCCGGCGCCTCACTTGCTATATCCTTAGCTTTGCCCATGACAGCGTCGTGTCCACAGCTTGCAAGCCTCTACCACTGCCCTCTCTCTCTTGTTTCTGGCTGCGGTGCTTCCCAGCTTTCGCATGAACGGGTGCTCACACTTTCCGACCGAAAAGTCGCAGGGACGACCCTAAATATTTAGTGAAGCAAAGTATGAACAACAACCTTCACTCCAGTCGCTTCGGCTGCTGGACGGCACGACCTACAGCACAGCTCGTAGTCCATAGATGACTGAACGAGCTCAGAAGCCTGCTTTTCCCCGGATGAGCAACACGTACGTACACCTCTGCGGAGAACAGAATGGGGTCGTTTCCAACTCAGGACGTCGAAGTAGCACCGCCCGTGTCAGTCAGACTCACGTTTCGGCAGCGGCCGCCGTGTAACCCCAAGGCGCACCAGGACAGTTCAACTAGAAGCAAAAACTATCAGCCAGACGCTCAGGTGCTGTAGGTCACGCGGGAATATCTCGAAAGTGCGCGATATTGGCTTCTGGGCTTTTACTCGAGCGACCGCCGACCAGTGACCAGGAAATGCCGTCAGATGCGCGACTGTTCGTTGATTATCGGCTTGCAGACAGTTAAGACGCACTGGGAGGGTGGGTCAGGCTAGGTTTCAGGAGCTCCCAACGCGGTAGCGTGAAATGCGTCCTCAAAGTACAAATTCCAAGGGGAGCTGTAGTCTTATGATGTTTGGGAAGACTGGCAGCTACGAGGCGGCGTATGCTATTGCGACTTGTGACAGCCGCCCGACTGATGGCGGGCTCGGCGGGGCCGAAGGCGCGACCGACTAATACAGTCAATATACCAGTTCGGGTCTAAGGATTACATCACTGGCGGTCTTTTGCCGCAAATTTATAGCGAATATTGGCTATACATCCGCTAACAAGTAAGGTACCGCCGCTTGCGAGCGTCAATATGATGAGGTAGTTAGCCGCGACCCGTACGGTAGTCGCAAGCGGCGTTTAGCGACTGGGAGTCAGACTATGCCAAAGATAACAGTTTGCTTACATTTTGGATAAACACGCCCTTAAACACCTATTCAGAGGTGTTATTTCTATTCAGCGCTTGATCAAGGAAGGGTGGGTGGGTTGCGCGAGCCGAATGGGCGAGCGCAAAGGCAGAAGGTGGCTGCTACCAGCTAGAGGACTTGCTTTAGAGGTAAAGCCGGTGGGCTTCCACCGCGGACAATTTACTGCGCTTGTGACGTTTTGTCTCCGCGCGTTGCCTTTGGCGGACTCAACATGGTACGTTAACTAACCGTTAAACCCCACTATTTTACCAATATAAGAATTTAGCGACTGGGAGTTTGATTATGCCATTAAGCCATTTATAGAGACTGAAGGTCCGCAGAGGCTACTAATCCGGGGGTTTGGCGACTAGCCAGCCGAAGAATAGCCATGCCGCCGGGGTTTCGCTCATGGTGGGGTCGATGTACTCGCTAGTGACGACGTCGCTCGTTTTCGACCAACCACCCATGTAGCGGATCTTGGTGAGGGGTACGCCGATGCATGCGGCGGCGGACGCCGCGCCTTTCCGTAGGCTATGCAATGTCCACTTGAATTGCGGGGGGGGGTGTAGCGCCTCTCGAATCCACTCGGTGATGGTCCCGGCCGTCCATGTCGTAGTTTGGTACATATGTGGTAGGTGGCCACATATGTCAACTATGCTTTTTCGGTGCGCCGGTAAAGCGCACACCTAATACGCGGAAAGTCGCGGGTTCGATACCCGGTGAGTCCGATCATGGTATGAAGGCGTGTGACGGCCCAAGAAGAACCCCCACCTTCCACATTGGTTTCGGAGCGAGGCTGCGGCCCGGGGAGAGTCCGGGGGGAGCCGTGGTAGTGTCGTAGTTTGACACATATGTGTTATGTGGCCACATATGTCAACTATGCTTTCTTGGCGCGCCGGTAAAGCGCACGCCTAATACGCAGAAGGTCGCGGGTTCGATACCCGGTGAGTCCGATCATGGTATGAAGGCGTGTGACGGCCCAAGAAGAACCCCCAACTTCCACATCCACGTGTGTGGTTGTTCATCGCTTGTGACGGCCCAAAAGGTAGTGGGCTCGTGTCCATTGCCGGGTTGGTTGCAGTAACTCGTGCGTCCACCGGTAAACGCCTCCATGAGGTCCGCTAGTAGTGGTAATGCAGTAATTGGGAGTTGTAGGAGCGGTTTGTCGGCCGCGGTCCTACGTTGGTCCCCCTTTGCTTTTCGTATGAATAGCAGTATATTACCGCCCGTTCGGTCGACCGCGATGTCGTCCATGTGGCACCGTACGCCGGTTTCCGCGCGGGAAAAATATCAGTAGTTAGTGCAGACTACAAGAATCGCGCGGAAAGTCTTGATCGGTACCAGGTTGTCCGGCTGCCAGGTTAGCGTGCGCTAGTGTCGGTGGGCGAATAGGAGCACATGTTGTACGAAGGGGGCTGGGCTGGGTTGCTGATGCATGGCGAGTACCCGACGTGCGTCCGTTAGAAGTGGTCCCAGCGCCACTGGCTTCTTCATGTGGTCGCGAAAAAACTTGTTTACTGCCGAGAAGTAGGGTGAGAAACTGTTGCCCGCGATGGTTACGGCCCGGGCGAGTCATACTGTAAAGCGAAGCATGTCGGCCGCGGTAGCCTCGAGTGGGGTGATTCCTTCATCGTTGCAAAAAAACGTAAAACGTCGCATTCCGGTTCCGTAGTTGTTGTAGATGGTGGGGGCGAGGGAGCCGGTGAGGAGGTCGAGCACGAGATCGCCCAAGTCGTCTCTCCCGACGAGTGCGCCGACGTGGTTGCGCATCGAGGCGTGCCAAGGTGCGTGGGCCGCAGGTTCGACGAGTTGGTATTTCCCAGGTGCGGCTTGGTGGTCGTTGTCCGGGCGTGTTGAGGTATGGGCGCGGACGTCCGGTTGGTCGGTGTTGGGTGGAGCGAACCACGTGCTCGGTAGAGCCAGGCCGGGGCGGTACGTGGAAAGCCGTGCCGCTCTAGCCGGGCGGTCTGACGCCCTCGTACGCTCCTCGTTTGCCCGGAAAGAATAAATCTCGGGAGGGCGGGTACACGATATGTTCGTCGGATAGCTCGCTTAGTAGTTGGTACCACTATTTGGCGGGTCAGTATGGCGCGATGTCTGTTGCTTCGGCGCCCGATTGGCGTAATTTCTGGACGAGGTCGGGGAGGAGTGTCCAAGGTGGGTTGCACCAGTTGGTCTCTGCGGCTTAGTGGTTGTCGGGAAAATGGAGGCAGTCCACGGCTTCGGAGGTGGGGTCTCGCCAGCGCGAGTTGTAGCGGGGAAGCTGCGAGTTGCCGTGCGTGGCGAACCTGTCGATGGAGTGGGGCCCCACATGGAGTCCAGGTAAGTGAAGATGCGGAGGTTGAGTTGCCAGTCGTCCTTGTCCGTTTCGCGGCTCAGTCTGTCGGCCCATACGTTGGCCGCGGATCGAATATAGCGCGCGCGTATGCTGATTTTGTTGGTGTCGATGAGTTCCCAGAATTTTCGGAGTTCGTCCGTTATAGTCGGCGACCGGGACGTGAGGTGACTGAAAACTGAGACTATGAGTGTTGCTGTCGTTTGCCCAGTCAGCGTCGGCAAAGCCTATGAGTTGGAGACTGTGGTCCGTGCCCCCCCCCCTACGTCAGGCGCATGTCGATGGTGCCACGGAGGTATCGAAGGACCTTCTTCAGAGCCTGCAGGTGGGCGTCCGTGGGGGAGGCTTGAGCGGAGCCGAGGATGCTCAACGCCGTGGAGATATCGGGGCGCGTGCAGACGGCCGCGTACTGGAGAATTCCCAGGAGGCTAGGGTAAGCGTCCTTGGCCACGCCGGTGAGAGAGGGCGAGGTCATGTGAGCGAGGCCGGCGAGGAAGCCGGGGTCCATGGGAAGGGACGACGGTTTAGAGTCGGTCATGCCGTACTTGGCGAGGATCTCGCGCAGGTACTTGGATTGGTCCATCGAGATGGTACGTGCCGAGCGATCGCGGGTGATGTGCATGCCGAGTAATTGGGAGAGGTCGCCGAGGTCCTTGATCTTGAACCGTGCTCCGAGCTGGGCCTTGAACGATGCAAGCCATGCGGTATCACTGCGGGCTGCAGGGATGTCATCGACGTACAACGCGATCATGGCGAAGACGTGACCGGTGCGGAAGATGTAGATGCAAGGGTCGGAAACGCAATGTTGCCACCCATGGTCGACGAGACATGCACGGAGGAGCATGTTGAACTCGCGGGGGGGCTGCTTCAGGCCGTATAGACAACGCCTGAGGTGACACACTTTGGATGTGCCATCGCTGAAGCCGAGGGGCTGGCGGATGTACACGTCTTCCTTAATGGGTGCGTAGAGAAACGCTGTGTCGATGTCAAGTTGGCAGAGCTCAAGGTCGCGGGCGGCTGCGATGGCCAGGAAGAGACGCATGCTGGCCATACGGATGACGGGGGAGAACGTCTCCGTGTAATATGGTCTAGCGCGTTGGCTGCACCCATTGGCGACGAACCGCGTTTTGAAGGCGGGAGACGTCACCGGCGGTGTCAGACTTGACTTTTTAGATCCACATGTTGTTAACGACCATGCGACCCGGGGGAAGGTCAACGAGCTCCCAAGTGCCGTTGGCTATGAGGGAGGAGTACTCATGCTGCATAGCGGCTTGCTACTGAGGGGCCATGGCGCTGTCCAAGGCAGCCCGGTACGATTTCGGTTCCACACACTCCCGGGCGGACAGGAGGGCGACGGGCGCCCGCCGGCGGCGCAGTGGAGAGGGGTGCGCTCGCAGGCCCGTCGGCACCTAGTCACCTACCTCTACCTCCACGCGATGGGCGCTGGTAACCCCATAGCCGTGCCAGGCCTGGCACGGTAGGGGGCTAAACGAGATACCGAGAGTTGCGATCCGGTGGATCAGCAGCTGTCGGGAAGCCCGGTACGGAGGGTTTTGGAAAAATATGATATCCGTACACCGGCACAAGGATCTCCCGCTCGGCCAGTCCGATATGTCTTTTCCGCGACTAAATACTCGCAAATACTCTCCCGACGATGGGGCGGGGGCGGCGTCTGCGAATTGTTTTTGGCGAAGAAGGTTACAAGACGGATCGGTGGAGGGACGAGGGTGTTGGAGCTGGCGGCGGACATCCAGGAAGCAGCGCTAGGGCACGGCGCTCGCTAGCAGTCGCCAGCCCTGCGAGAGCCTTAAGTATCCTCTGGGGGCGAGGCATGATGCTACGCAGGACGGAGGTGGGTCGCAGCCGGAGGAGCGGCACGATGTGGCGGCGGCGGTCCTTTGGATCACCCGCCGCCGGAAAATCCCGGTACGGGGGGTTTTTGAAAAAATTTCCGTACCCATCATCTTTTGAGGACCGGCGACTTGATCCTTGTGTTCTTCCAACCCCTTCCCTAGTCGGTACCCGGTTATCGATAGGCTGCCTCAGGCACTGTGGCTAGGGTTATCGTAACGGCACACTCCTCATAAAGGCGGCCCCTTAACAACGTAAACCAACGGGGGGGGGTAAGGACGGCCACAACGCGATCAGATAGGTGTTAGAAACAGGAAAACACCGGGAGGCAGTCCACGGAGTCCGGGGAGGAAAACTACCGTCACTAAAGACAATAAAAAGATCCAAAGTACTACTTAAGTACTACTGAACCACATCACGGGGATGGGTCGGTAGCTCGAATGACCAACGCCGATCGTCTTCGCTCTGGGCTTGGCCTCCCATCGAGCGACAGACTGGTGGACATGGCCGTAGAACTTCTGGCACCATCCACCTCTCCCCACCCGAGCCTAGCTCACCAAGGTCAGTGGATCCGTAGCGACACCAGACGGTACACACTCAAAGGCGCATATTTCAGAGATTTAAATTTCATCTCCCCGACAGCTATCGCGCCACCCAACTCGAAATCCGACCATATACCCGCCATAGTACTACGAATGAACAATCACACCCATCGCTTACAAAACGCTCCCCCCCCGGGGAGCGGCGTGCCACACCGCGCCCCTCCGAGCGTCCGGACGTTCCTGTCCGCCGCCAACATCCAACAAACCCAGGTCCCATCGGGCCTGGTCGTGTGCCGCCAACACACGCAATCCACTCGAAAACCCACTCGAAAATACTCAACTAGCCCCCTTGGTTCTCTCCCCTACTCGGAATCAAGCTCGATCGATATGTCCTCGACCCCTACCCCCCCCCACCTACAGGCAGGCGCTTCTGCGGGACCCCCCGGTCCACGGGCGCTACACGGACCTCTGCGATCCCAGAAACCAACTCGTGGGCCACCCGCTGACCCCGTTCCTCATTGTTCCCCAACTAACCCCTGTCCAACAGAACATGGGCACAGCTCTTGACCCCTTCCCTATTCGACGTGGACTCCAAACCCCCCTGGTCCCAGCAGCCCCCCGGTCAACCACGGACCTTGGACAGGCCGACGACTTCTCCACCCGCATGGTCGACTCATACCTCCTCATAGGCAAGTACTCGACCACCCACTCCCACCTTGCTCGATTCAAGATTCACGGCGTCTCCCTGCCGGATCCGACCCACCCCTCGGACCCGATAACTTCGGCATGCTCGGTGGCCCGCCGCTGGCTCCTCGAGAGCCTCAACTGCCTCGCCGACCTCCCCAACCGCATCAAAAATATAATCGGACGGGAACTCGCCCAGCACACCCGATGGACTGCGAACTCCACCCGCACCCACCACCCAACGGCTCCTAAAAGCTACGACACCACACCCCTGCCTGTCGAATTCCGAACGGGCTTTCATGAAATTCGCCTTGTTATCCCCACCTCCTGCGTAGCGGTCGGCCTATTATACCAACTCGCTTCACGCTAGCGTGAACTCCGCTCGGCCGGTCCAGCACCCTCCTCCGCAGCCTCCTCCCCCTCACTCATGGCGAAACTCCGACAGCAGAAAATTCAATTCCTACGAGACGCCTCAGTCCATGCAGTCTCAGGCCGAAGGGTGAAGATCCGCTCCCCCATGTTCACTGATATCACCGGCCAAGAAACAGTCGCCCTCCTACATGACCTTCTCACCTCCAACCTAGCGATCGCACTCACCTCTGCCGGATCAGCCCCCACGACCGACCCCGACCCCTTCTCCCTATGGGTGGATATCCTCCACCTGCCCAATAACCCCATTCTTTCACAATCTGGCCCAGTATCCCTACACATATTTTCATATTCACTTCACGAACCCGTACCCCCCAACTACCACCTTCACACCATCACCATCACCCCCCCCCCAGTCACAGGCCATGTTCCATGCACCTCCTGGGCAGACACATGCCTCACTACTGTCCTCATCCAGTCCCGCCAATCGCTCTCCCTCCCTTGCATCAACACGGAAGGCTCCATTCCACCCACTCACTTGTTATACACCCTATTATCTCAAACAGCCAACGAATACATTACCCATCACACCCCCACATCCACCCCCCTACCCACTACCCCCTCAACCTCTCTCCCTACACAACCCTGAAAAAGTTTCCAGATGGCTCCTACTTCCGCTCCCACCCCTTCACCTCCCCCACCATCACCACCAGCATACAAATATCCCCCAGCACAGAAATGTACTGCATCCTCGTCTCCACCAACGGCACAGCCACCATCCCCCTCACCCAAGCCATCACCCACAGAGGAGCACACACACAGCCAACCTGCACCCTCAGCATCACCCCCCACCACTACTCCACCTTTGGTAGGGCCCGTCTATCGGACCCTATCTTCACCACAACCCCCTCCCCACCTCCCCTCACACACACAAAACACTACACCCTCTACCGCAACCCCCCCGCCCTCCTTTTCCAATGGACCCGCCACCTTCAAGACAACCACATCTCCGACCATTGGCTCCTCGAGCCCTCTGACTTCCACATGCAAGCTTATGATGACCTCCCCCTCGACCTCTCCTCCCTTCCCGAAATCCAGCTATTCTCCACCACCCCGGCCCCCACCCCTTCCCACCCACAGCCACCCCACCGCTCCCTCACCTCCCACCCTGCCTCCACCTCCTCTTTCCACGCCAACCCCTCCCACACCCCTACATCTCCCCCCAACAACCCCCTCCCCACCACAGCCCCCACCCTCCTTCCCATCATCACTGGGGACTCTTCAGAACCCATGGACTCCTCTTCCTCTCCCACCCCTCCCCACAACCACACACAACCCCTCCCCCACTCCATCACTCCCCCCGCCCCCACACCCGCCCTCTCCCCCCCTCATCCACACCTACTACCCTCCCCACACCCCCCACCTCCCCCCCAACCGACCATGCGGAATCCCCCCCCTACCCTCGTCCCCCCACCGGCCCCTCGCTCAAACCCACAACCCAGGCCGGCATCGCCAAACACTCCCGCCCCTCCCGCAAGAAAACCTCCCCATCCCCTCCCCCACGCGCCCCCCCACCCCCTCCCCCCCCCCCCCCATCCTCCCACACCACACATCCCAACCACTCCATCTCATCACCCTCAACACCCGCGGCCTCCTCACCTCCATTATGGATGTCGAACACCTCTCTACCACGCACCACCCGGATGTCCTCATACTCACCGAAACCAACCATGCCACCCACAAATCCCGTTGACGTATCGCCCTCCCCCAATACCACGTCAAAAGCTCCCGACCCTACCACTCACCTGTGCCCCTACCCAACGCAGGCGTTCTCTTCGCGGTCCGCAGAGCCTCGTTCAAATCTGCCATTGTCCTAACCCCACCCCCCCACCTCATCCCCCATATCGCCGGACTAAAACTCGTCCCTCATTTAGGCACCCCCTACCTCCTCCTAGGAGCATACATGCCTCAGCTCCACACCCCCCAACTGACCCGCTTATATGCTGAAGCCGCAGCATGGGGCCTCCGCCTGGCAGACGCCCACCCGCACCACCGTGCCCTATGGGGAGGAGACTTCCAATCGGCCACCACCACAGGTGCAAGTCACCTTGCCTTCACCTCCCTACTAGAGTCCCACCTCCTACCCCTCCAAAACCCCATCCCTACCTTCCCCCGCAGCAAAGGCTGCCTTGACCACTAGCTCACCACGCCCCCTACACCTCTCACCCTCCCACCGTCCTCTTGCTCGATATTCCCCTCCCCCTCCCACTTTACTGACCACTCTGCAATCCACCTCGTAATTCCCGCCCCTTTCTCTCTTATGGCACACCCCCCCCTCCCCATACCCACCCCCACACACACCACATGACGCGCAAACTCAACTTTTGACTTCCCCTCACACCCGACCACATACAAGCGTACCAATCCGGCACCCCCGACCTCATCAACCAAACGGCATCCCTCCACGTTGATATACTTAACGCCCCACATACCTCAGCCTCCTCCGACACCCTCGACACCCTCGCCTCACAATTCACTACACTCCTCTCCCAACACATGGACCACGCCGCCACAGTTTGGCCTCTCCTCCCCGCCAAAAAAATCCCGCCCACCCCAGGAGTCCCTTGACCCTATTTGGCTTACTAAAAAAACACGCACTCACATACTCAAACTCCGCAGATGCAGTACGAACAGCGGCCCCCTCCCCTTCGCCCAAGCCCTCTTAAACACAGCCGAATATCTCACCCTTAACGCCATCAAACAACAGTGCCAAGCACGCATACGCCAACTCCTACGCGCCACCACCACAGATAAGCTGAAAAAATAAAAACTCGAGCCAGTACGGCCTACGACACATGCCCTAAATCCTCCCACCGCCGCTTGAAAATTAGAAGCGGCCTCCTACCCCCCGCCAGCGCCACCTCGACCCTCCACCGCATTACCAAACCCGATAAAACTACCGCAACCTCTCCCTCCGCCGTCCTAGAAGCGGTACACTCTCTCTTCGCCACCGAACTCGGCCGCGCCACCCCACACGAACTACCCACCCCCCGTGGGAACTCTCGGACAACCCAGACAACTTTACCATCGAACCCCGAGGAGACCCCTCTCTCACCCTCGCCGACATGATTACCCGCGACACCTTCGATAAAACCCTTAACTCCCTAGGCACTGGCAAAGCCCCCGGCCCCGACGGTATCCCCAATGAAATAATCAAATTCTTACCACCGGCGACCCGCTCCGCCCTCTTCTCTCTCCTCTTCCTCCTCGCCCGCAAGTCCTACACCCCTCCTGAATGGTGCCACAACACAACATGCCTGCTACACAAAAAGGTGACCCCTCCCTCCTCGACAACTACCGCCCTATCGCCCTCAAGAATAACCTCCTTAAGCTATGGACCGCACTTATCAAAGATGCAGGCTCAAAATACGCCAAAACCCACGGCATTCTCAGTGACCAACTAGACGGATTCCGACAACACCGCAGCATCCACGACGCCCTCTCCTCCCTCATTATGACGATGGGGGACGCGAAACTCCACAAAAAGACATCTACGTCATGTACGCGGACTTCAAGGGCGCCTTCAACGCCGCAGACCACCGCATCATGTTCAAACACATGCGTCAGCTCGGTATGCCCCCCACCTTTGTCGACACCTGCGAACACCTCTACGGGGTCTCAACCACAGACTATATTACACCACATGGCCCCACCCCTTCCATAGACTTAAATCGCGGAACCCTACATGGAGACACCCTCTCCCCATTTCTATTCACCCTCTTCCTTGAACCCTTCCTTCGATGGCTCACGGTGAGAAGCCGGGGCTATCGCCCAGGCCCCCCCGCCACTAACGTCGACCCCACAAAACCCACAGCCACATACCCAGGACACGGCATCGCTGACGACCTCAGCCTCGCCACGGGCTCGACCCCCAACATGGTCATCCAGCTCAGGAAGCTCTCTCTCTTCAGCGCCTACACGGGCATGACCGTCAACATCCGCAAATGCTGCATCACCAGCGCCCTCTGGCGCACGGGCAACGCCCTCACCCTGGCCAGCACTGCCCTCCTCGCATCCCATCTACAAACTCAGTTCATCACCATCAACTCCACCCCGGCCCCCATCCCCTCCATTGGCCCCTCGGACACATACCGCGTCCTCGGGGTAGAACTTAACACCTCCCTCACCCTCACCAAACACTGGCACGAACTAAAACGCACCACTGCATCCCTCATCACCGCCCTTTCCACATCTCCACTTACACAATCCCGCAGAGTCAGGGTCATCCGCGGCCTCCTCATCGGCAAACACTTCACCCTCCAGCTCGGCCTCTTCACCGACTCCCAACTCGATACTCTCGAAGGCCAAATCTGCCGCGCACTCCGCTCCGCCGTCTCCTCGGTACGTAACCTTCCCCGCACCGCCCTCCACCGCCCTACCTCCGACCTCGAATACGGCCTCCCCTCCCTCAAAGCCCACGCCGCACAACTCACAGTCTGCCACCTCCATAAAATCATGAACAACTCAGGATACCGAGGCCACATGGCCCGCGCACACATCCGCACACATCCGCACCATATCCACCACGTACTCCCACTACCCCTCCGAATCCATCATGTCAACCCGTTACACCCCACCCACACTCAAATGCTTAGTCAGAGCCCAACGCGATGCGGGCACACTATTCCACAACATCCCTCCACTCTCCCTCACCAACCCTATCGCCTCCACTCTCCGCGCCCATTTCACCACCCAAGACAACACCCTCCTTGCCTTACTCCGAGACAAAGCCACACGCATCACCGACCCTCACACATATAAGCAAGCATACCGCGACTTCTCTCCCCGCAAAACACACGCCTCCCTCCTCCCCCGCCTCAACCCCCTCTGGACAAATAGCATCACCACATGGCCACAAGTCCTCCTCAGAGCCACCTCATCCTCCTTCATCCTCAAATTCTGCAAATCCATCTACACACTCACGGGGTCCACCACCCCACTCTCAGTCCCCATCCGCCTTCTCGCCGCAATCCTCACCGAACCCTCCAATACCATCCACAACCGCCTCCCCATCACACAACTCACCCCCAGGCAAGCATCCCCCTCCACCATTGTCTACCCCTCCTGGATTCCCCTCCTCTCCCCACACCTCCCTCGCTCACCCCCCACCCTCTCGTCCGGCATCTACACCTCCCGCACCAAACACTCCACCCCCACTGCACCCACCACGCACTTAGACACAGAATACCTCGCCCCCTCAGACCACCACTACCCCCCCTGCGACGTAACGCGCATAATTTCCAAACACAAGGACACAGAATACGGCCAAACGCAGTACATGGTAGAGTGGGCCCCGGAATACCTCACGGAATGGGACATTCAGTTACAACTCGACGACGGCTTCCGCCTCATCTCCTCCATCCCCACATCGGTGGTCCTCCCCACCCCCTCCCCCGCCGCCTCCATCTGTCATGACCCACTGCACAAAGAACCCACCTTCACCTGCTGCACATGCCCGCACTTTGCCATACATATTCCCAATGCCGCCCAACTCAGGGACCCGCCACATGGCAGTGCGATTGGTGTGCTTGCGGCCAACAACACGACCTAACCCGCCTCCACGAGGTCCAGTGGGCCCCATGCCTACAACTACACGACACCATCAGTGAGACCCCCTCCGGCCCCGCCGCCCTCACCGCATTTAACTCCGGCTTTGTCCCCTCTACCACACCCATTCTGCCAGAACTCGGACCCCCTCCCTGGTCACACCCCCTTATCACCTTCAACCACGACCCCATCCACCCAGACTTGAACATACTCCCCACCGATTAATTCGCCATCCACACACACCCATCACTCCATGACACCACCGTGCTCTGCACTCCCGACGGCCGCGCGGTCACCACCCTTAACGGCCCCCGCGTCCGCCACCTCTTCCAACTCTTCCGCCCCGACCTCTCGCAGCACACGTTCGAAGAGGAGGTCTACCACCTCCTCACTCGCCTAGGCTCCCGCTCAGAAATCCACTCACCCACACCCGTCACCACCACCCGTAATGGATGGGCCACTAGAGACGACCTACTCACAGCTCTCCGCCACAAATTCCACATACAGACAGAAATCTACTCCGACCCCCTCAATAAATCCCTCCACTCCACCACCTACCACTCCCTATACCCCGAAGACATAGCCTTCTCATCTAGCGGCAGTAATGCCCCACACACCTGGCAAGGCACCAACATCGCCAACCCCGAATACGACCACGAATGCATGCGCCGCGCCATGGAACACGCAATCACTAGCGCACACCTCACAGCCCCTCACATACCCAGCGCAACCATCCTCATACTCCCCCGATGGGAGCACACACCCTACCGCCAATCCAAATACATCAACTCCCCATACACCCACCACCTCTACACCCTCCCCAATGACGCGAACACCTTCCTACCCCCCGACCAAAACACGGGCAAACCCACCCCTACCCCATTCGGCGCACGCTGGATGGTCGACATCTACCTCGTCGCGAACCCCCTCGCACTCTCCAACCTCCCATCACACACAGCCATGACCGCACTACACAACACTCTCGAGTCTATCTACGACACTCACCTCCCCAACCCCACCGTCACCATCCCTCCTCCTCACCACACGTGCTCACCCCACTCGGCAGGCATATACCACCTCCCCCCAAACCCAACTCACCCCATCACATATCCCCTCCATGAACGCATGCAACTAACTTACTCCCCCACCATAGGTACTCTCGCTTGGAACTGGAATGACTTTGTCTACACAGACGGCTCGAAATAAAGAGGCTCGTCCCCTCTAGGAGCAGCAGCCACCCACCCCGCCTCGGACACCAGAATCAAAATCCTTGTGACCTCTACCCCTCCCTCGCACACAATAAATCGAGCTGAATTGGCTGGCATATATATAGGCCTCCAACTTGGCCGCACCCACCTCCTTACAGACAGTGCGTGCTCCCTCCGCCTCATACAAGGATACTTAAACTGCCCTTTTGCTTACAGACACAACATCCACCGCGACACCCTCCTTTCCATCACACACACCCTCCAAACCCGCTGCGACGCAGGCATCCGCACACACCTCGGCAAAGTTAAAGCACACAACCACTCCCTAGGTAACGACCTCGCAGACACCCTCGCCAACCAAGTCGCGGATGGTCACCCACCCGACACTACATACACCACAGGTTCAAAGATCACGATATGCCACTGGACATGGCCATACACCCTCATTCCATAAACCCTAGGGGAACCCTAAACCCTAGATGTACACCAACCTCAAAGCTGACGCACACACCTACAGCACCAAACACACACACACACACACACACACACACACACACACACACACACACACACACACACACACACCCCTCTCGCAAACAACCAAACACGGAGCCCTCCTCGCCCGTGCCGCGGAGGACGGCGCCGACTTATCTTTTCACAAAAACACACAACCCTCAGAAATATCTAGTTTACCCACAAGCAAGAATTCTTTTGGGGAGTTCACAACACCCGCCTTCTTACCCACAACCCCACCCTACGCTGCCCCCTTTGTGGTCAATTCACTAGCAACGGCCACATGGCCGGTAACTGCCCCACCATGTCTGGCCTAAGACATGACGGACACAACAGCGCGCTGCAACTCCTACTCTCCCTCCTGGAACGCCAAAACGGAGGACGCTGGGAAACCATCACTGCAAACTTCGGTAACAAACCCATAAAATCATTTGCTTCCCCCACTTCTGCCCACACTCCACTTGACTGTCACCCACCTCACCCCACCCACATAGTCACCCGCCTTGTTGGTGCTGACGAAGGTCTCTCGCCCGACTCCCTAACCTCGTGCCCCGCCATCCTCCTACCTGAGATTCTCCCCCCCTCGCTACGACCCTCGGCACACAAACCCGATTTCATCCGCCTCCTCGAAACTCGATTCATCGGCCACTCAAACGGTCGCCGCCGCTACTCGTCTATCAAACAGATGATAGGGGAGTGGAAGTATTGCACGGACAATAACCTCTCCCAAACAGCTGACCTCATACATGCCAAATACACTCCCCGTGCAAACGCCCTCCGCAGCCACTGGCCAGGCACAGTGGTAGACATACTTCCCATCGTCATGAGCCGCACAGGTACACCGCACTCCTCCACCATCACGAGTCTCACCTCCCTACTCACCGCCCGCACAGACCCTCCTGACAAACTCATCTCCAAAGCGCGCCTCGACACGTCTCGAATCCTTGCACACCTCCACACGCATACTGTCCAATGGCTGCATCATCTCCTACTCATATACCGCATCAAATCCCGCACGACCTCCCGCCGCGCCTCCACGCATTGCCCCTTCGCACGTCCCTGAATGCACGCCGCCCTCGCCTCGTCTTGCACAACTCCCCGGGGGGGAGGAAAACCCCCGAACATCCATGGAGAGGTTGGATTTAGGTGGTTAACGGTATAGCCCTGACTTGTAAGTTCCCTATATGGCATAGTTGGGAGGGCCGAGAGACAGCAACCGGCGCATACGGTGTTTGTGTAAACCGGCGCATGCGGTACATGTTGTAAACAATTTCAATTTCAATTTCAATTGATAGAAACAGACGGAACAAGGACAAGGGACGGGAGAAAATCTGGTTCGGAGGTATGAGAGCCAGCCGGACATCGTCTGCAGCCTAGTTTTTTTCTCTTCTCAGCCCCTGAAGGAGGAGAGAAGACTCGGCTAGGTGGCGCGCTGCGTCGGGAGGAGCACCTAATACTCGGGCGGGGTTGAGCACGGATCGAGACGGGACCGACGACGACCTGAGCGAGGGGGGTTTTTCACTTGCCTTTCCCCCCTGGCTCCGGCACGATTGGAGTCGCACATGAGCCGAGGTCAGGCAGGTTCGTCTCGACCAGCTCAAGCTGAACGGCCTTGCTGATGAGCGACCCCGCAGCGGCTGGAGCAGGCCGCGTATCGTGGAGACTAGCGACATTTATATTTCATATTGTATCAAAAAAAAACACGTATAGATAAAAAATATTAAATACCAGGTTATCTATATGTTTTAGACGGTATCGTCACTGCCAATGGAGATGTTGGGATTAGTGGTTTACGGTCTACTCCATCATATAAGTCCACAAATAACTGGCGTTGAACGGGGGGGCCCAGAGACTCCACCCGGTCTATACTGGTATTGATGTAAACAATTTCATTTCATGAGGGCGACGGTAGTAGGCGACGTGCCGGCATGTGTGTGGTGGGGACTAGTGATAAGGTCGGGAACGTGAGGGCCCATAACATGTTAAACCGTGCATACACGGAAGTTGCATGAGTGGGGTTAGAACCCACGCCTCCCGGAACGGAACTGTACGCCTTATCCAACTACCGCCCCAAAAGTCGGTACCCGTTAGGAACATATTGTGCATATGAATTCCACGCACCATGCAAACACATGCGTCCACCTATAGGTGGAGGGCCAAGACTCCCCCGGAGTCATGCGTACATATGTGTCCATTATCAGATCCACTAAGGGATATCAACACTCCCCCTTAATGGACATCATTCCATGAACTCCGGCCGGTAGCCCTAGTAACCCCGCAGTAAACGCGGAGGGCCCATAACATTTTAAACCGTGCACACACGATCAGAAAGGAAGATAAGTAACGCACACGTAGTTACAATCACAGTCACGCAAAGGGAAAGTCACGGAGACAACCAACCCGAGGCGTGGTGTCGGGACAACATAAGTGTTACAGCTTTAGCCTAGCGACAGCTATGTACTAAAACAAACAGGTTATCGGTATGTCCGATCTAGACATGTACTAATCATATCTAGAATAGCTTATAATAGCTATCTGCAACTAATAACTATAAGGTATTACTTACAACAAGGTGCCGCTATTGAAAGGTGGGGGCCGCCGGCCGCCGATGAAATGTATGCTAACCCCGTGACGAATACAACCTAGAACTTGCTCGCTCGCGCCTAGTCGCTTCCGCTCTGACGCTCTGTTCCGCTCGCGGTGACGCATAAAGTTGCAACGGTCGCTGTTGGACGTGGCGCGGCAGGTCACACCGTCAGGCGTTCTTATCTGGGTTCTTGGATTTCGTGTCTTTGGTGTCGGCCTTGTCTCTCGGTGGTGGCTTTGGCTTGGGTTGGGGTCTCGGGGTCGGGGTAGGGGTCGGACGGTCGGGGGCGGGTCGGTCCGGTGTCTTGCGCGCGAAGGGGCGCCCGCCGGCGGCGCAGCGGCGGCGGCCCCGGAGGGGGTTGCGCCCGCAGGCCCGTCGGCACCTACCTCTACCTCCACGCGGTGGGCGCTGGTAACCCCATAGCCGTGCCAAGCTTGGCACGGTAGGGGGCTGAACGAGATACCGACAGCTGCGATCCGCGGGATCAGCCGCTGTCGGGAAATCCTGTACGGAGGGTTTTGGAAAAACATAATATCCGTACACCGGCACATGGCTCTCCCGCTCGGCCAGTCCGATATGTCTTTTGCGCGACTAAATACTCGCAGATACTCTCCCGACGACGGGGCGGGGGCGGCGTCCGCGAAATATTTTTTTGGCGAAGCGGGGTACGGACGGATCAGCGGAGGGACGAGGGTGTTGGAGCATATGGGAAGCAGCGCTAGGGACGGCGCTCGCTAGCAGCCGCCAGCCCTGCGAAACCTTCTGGTCTCCTTCTGGGGAGAGGCCCGAAGATACGCAGGATGGAGACGGGTCGCAGCCGGAGGAGCGGCACTATCTGGCGGCGGAGGTCGGGAGGATCATCCGCCGCCGGAAAAACCCGGTAAGGGGGGTTTTCGGTTAAATATTCCCGTACCCACCATCTTTTGAGGATAGCCGATCCCTAGGCAATATCCGTTCCCCCTCCCCTAGTCGATACCCGGTTATCGACATGCTGCCTCATGCAGTGTGCCCCGGGTTATCGCAACGGCACACTGTTCGTATAGGCGGCCCCTTAACAACGCAAATCACTGGGGGAGACAAGTGCGGCCAGCACAGCGCGATCAGATGGGTGGTGGAAACAGACGGCAAACGGACAGGGGACATGAGACATCTGGCTCGGAGGCATGAGAGCCATCCGGACACCGTTTGCAACATGGCTGTTTCCTCCTCCCAGCCCCCGCGGGGGGGGGAGAAGGCTAGACTAGGTGGAGGGTCGCGCCGAGCAGAGCGGCCACTATCTCCGACATCTCGGACGGGGTCGAGCACGGATCGAGACGAGTCCGACGACGACCTGCGCGAGGGGGGCTTTCCACTTGCCTTTCCCCCTACCTCCGGCACGACCGGAGTCGCACAGGAGCCGAGGTCAGGCAGGTTCGACTCGACCAGCTCATGCTGACCAGCCTTGCTGATCGGCAACCCCTCCGCGGCTGGAGCAGGCCGCGTATCGTGGAGACTAGCGACACTTTTTATTTCATACTGTATCCAAAAAAATTAAATAGGTCTAGACCTGAGAAATAATAAATAAATGGATACGGGTATGTTTTAGACGGTATCGTTACTGCCATTGGAGAGGTTGGGATTAGTGGTTCACGGTCTACCTCACGCTTCTAAGTCCTGTATGGCATAGCAAAAGGGGGGGCCCAGAGACTCCAGCCGGTTTTTACTGGTATTGGAGTGTTTAATTTCAAATTTCAAATTTGCGCGCGAAGGAAGCTCCAACGGCGGCTTTGGCATTCAAGTGTTTTATCGATGACCGCCCGGTGTAGGTGTCGTATTCGGAGGAGGCAACATCCGGTCGCGGTTTGAGAAAACGCTCGTAGGCGAGTTCCGCGAAAACACGGTCCGAATTGTTCGTCTCCCCTCCGCCCTTGGTGTGTCGGATGTCGGATATCCGCACACGGGCGGCCTCCTCGAGCGCGCTGTGGGTGTGGTTGCTTTGACGCAGGGCAATGACCGCCGCCGCGAGTTCCGGTGAATCCTTGGGGTAATTTTGAAATTCTTTCAGAGCTAATATGCTCGCCGTGTTAGTGTAGGCGGCGTAGGCCGCGTGACATGCCGTGGCGCGGTATTCTTCGAGCGTGGCGTTGTGCCGGCGGGCGGAGAGGTGGCGGTAGGTGTCACATGTAAGCTTCCAGATTTGTGGGCCGTCGAGATGCCGGGGGGGTAGCTCGAGGCCGGGGGCAATGTAGGGTCCCCATAGCTCTGTGTCGATGTGGTAGTCCTCATCTATTAGGGCTGTTGGGGGTTCCGTCGTCGCTGGGGTTGGGGCCAAGGATCGCACGGTGGGGTTGATCGAGGGTCGCTCGGTCGGCAGCTGTGCGCTACGGGCGTCGTGCTCCGCAATTCCACCCTTCGGCGTGTCGTCTACGCCGACGGGACTGGCTAGCTATGTGCTGACTTGTTTGTTGCTATTAGTTGAGTGATGATGGTCGAGCTAAGCGTGGCCGTGAGTTCGGTAAAGGCTTGCTGAAAATGGCCATTAAGTCGCTCTTCAGATGCGGCATCGTTAACGAGTAAGCGTCGCTCATGTTGTTTGAATTAAACTGGTGTAACAAATTCCGGTGCGTCGCGAATTTCGTCGACGCCTTGTCTATCTGTAGCCATCGTATTTTGAGGAGGGTAAACAGTCTAGGCCGTGTTAGACGCGGTCGATTGTACGATGTCACCTTGCGCAGCTACGAGAGCTACGATGCATGTTGCGCGAGCCGAATGGGCGAGCGCAAAGGCAAAAGGTGGCTGCTACCAGCTAGAGAGCTGCTTTAGAGGTAAAGCAAGTGGGCGTCCGCCGCGGACAATTTACTGCGCTTGTGACGCTTTGTCTCCGCGCGTTGCCTTTGGCGGACTCAACATGGTACGTTAATTAACCGTTAAACCCCAACATTCTACCAATATAAGAAGAAGCGGGTATGGCAGATACAAGTACGTGTGATATTTGTACTTAACTATTTACATTACATACTATATTATTAGAAATTTCATTATCGCTATTTATATGGCCAGATTGATTTGAATATAGAGGTTTGCATATCCAATTTCCATGTGTACGGGACAGTGACACTAGCGGTTATGAAATGAAATATTTTGAAATATTTTACTCCAATACCGGTAAACCGGCTGGAGTCTCTTGGCCCCCCCTTTTGCTATGCTCAACTTGTTGTTGGACTTCTAAGCGTGAGGTAGACCGTGAACCACTAATCCCAACCTCTCCAATGGCAGTAATGATACCGTCTAAAACATACCCGTATCCAGGTATTTATAATTTTCTGATCTATACGTATTTTTTGGATACAGTATGAAATAAAAGATGTCGCTAGTCTCCACGATACGCGGCCTGCTCCAGCCGCTGCGGGGTCGCTCATCAGCAAGGCTTTTCAACTTGAGCTGGTCGAGGCGAACCTGCCTGACCTCGGCTCCTGTGCGACTCCAATCGTGCCGGAGCTTGGGGGGAAAGGCAAGTGAAAAACCCCCCTCGCTCAGGTCGTCGTCGGTCCCGCCTCGATCCGTGCTCAACCCCGCCCGAGGTATTAGCCGCTCCTCCCGACGCGGCTCGCCACCTAGCCGAGTCTTCTCTCCTCCTTCGGGGGCTGAGAAGAGAAAAGAACTAGGCTGCAGACGGTGTCCGGCTGGCTCTCCTGCCCCCGAGCCATATTTTCTCCTGTCCCATGTCCTTGTCCCGTCTGTTTCCAACACCTATCTGATCGCACTGTGGCCGTCCGTGCCCTCCCCCGGTGGTTTACGTTGTTAGGGGGCCGCCTTTACGAGCAGTGTGCCGTTACGATAATCCTAGGCACACTGCCTGAGGCAGCCTATCGATAACTGGGTACCGACTAGGGGAGGGGTTGGAAGAACACAAGGATCAAGTCGCCGGTCCTCAAAAGATGGTGGGTACGGGAATTTTTCCAAAACCCCCCCGTACCGGGCTTTTCCGGCGGCGGGCGATCCTAGGGACCGTCGCCGCCAGACCGTGCCGCTCCTCCGGCTGCGACCAACCACCGTCCTGCGCAGCAACATGCCTCGCCCCCAGGGGAGATCTAAGGCTCACGCAGGGCTGGCGGCTGCTACCGAGCGCCGTGCCCTAGCGCTGCTTCCTAGCTGTCCGCCGCCAGCTCCAACACCCTCGTCCCTCCGCTGATCCGTCCGTACCCTTCTTCGCCAAAAAATATTTCGCAAACGCCGCCCCCGCCCCATCGTCGGGAGAGTATCTGCGAGTATTTAGTCGCGGAAAAGACATATCGGACTGGCCGAGCGGGAGAGCCATGTGCCGGTGTACGGATATTATGTTTTTTCCAAAACCCTCCGTACATGGCTTCCCGACAGCTGCTGATCCCGCGGATCGCAGCTATCGGTACCTCGTTTAGCCCCCTACCGTGCCAAGCATGGCACGGCTATGGGGTTACCAGCGCCCACCGCGTGGAGGTAGATGTAGGTGCCGACGGGCCTGCGAGCGCACCCCCCTCCGGGGCCGCCGCCGATGCGCCGCCGGCGGGCGCCCACTAGCGGTTACTGTTACCGTTAATAGCGGCGCGTCGGACCTGCAGGGCAACCACCTCGCCTCGGCAGTTAGACGCAACCAACGACCAACGACTTCCCCAACGGTCAGCTCTAGCTAGCCCGTGCCTTATAAGCCGGAACTAGCCACGAGCCTAGGCACTCTCTGCTTTCGCGCTCAGCCAATCTAGGCTTCGCGCGAATGCAGTCTCGACTCTCGTAGTCGAGCATGGTGTCAGTTTACCATCGTCCCTTAAGCACTCGAGCATCACGCGACACTTCCCCTCGTTCTGCTACGCAGTTACGCATCATACAGCCTGAGCATTCTACATCCGCCGCAGCGGCCGACCCTCACGCTACCTCGATCGAACAACGCACAGCCGAACAGATTCGTACGGCAGTTTTGACTTCGGAACAACGTATTACTGAACAGTTTTTGGCGGCTAACGCTGCCTTACGCGCACAACTGCAGCAACCGACAGCCACATAAGCTACTACCGATCAACAACAGTCCATTCCCGCCAACGCGACCCTAGCGACGGAGGGTGGTAAGGCGGCCCCTGAGCCACCTATCGACTTGCTTGACGACGAACCCGAACCCTCCGCGTCCGAATTCGTCGACTTCTCCCACTACGGCGAAGTCATCCCGGCGTAGTTGTGGGGTAGGAGGGTAGCATGAGGGGGAGGGGGGTGTCGATGAGAACTGATCAGGGCGGTGGTTAGTGCAGGGGCAAGAATAAGGCATGTAAAGTTTTTTTCTCGGATTAAAGAAAACGACTTTCGAGGTTCATGATGTTGCATTATTGGTCGAATTTCAAAGCACTGCGGCTCGGAAGCACTAAGGTGAGGGAAAGGTATCGATTTTAGTGCGCTGTTAACGATATTATCAGCGTAGGCTAGCGGGAGGAGACGGGGGGTGCTAGACTGGTCCTTACTGTGGGACAGAGCGGGACGATCGTACCGGTACGGGTCGTCTGTGTGAGTCGGTAAGTTAGCGGCCCGTCCCAGGTCAGTGGTTGACTTGGGGGCGGCGAGGACCAGAGGCGTCCGGAGTCCTATGACATGTGAGGGTTCCAAAGCCGTGCCCAAGTCTTGGGCGGCTGGGGGTGGTGGGGGCACAGTGTTGAGTAGAGCGGGCGGATGTCCCGCGTGGTAGCTCCGGGGGTTGTAGGGGTCCGCGGTGGGCGCATTCGCGGGCCAATCCCGCAATGGCATATGTTTGTACGTGGGAGGGTGGTGAGAGTTTGAAGACATATTGACCAAGTTGGGAAGTAAAGTCTGGTGTGTAGTGGAGGGTTCCGAAGCCGTGCCCAAGTCTTGGGCGGCTGGGGGTGGTTGGAGTACAGAGTTTAGTGGAGCGAGCGGACGTCCCGCGTGACGGCTCCGGAGGTTGTGGTGGTCCGCGTTGGGCGCATGCGCGGGCCGATCCCGAAATAGCACATGTCTGTATGTGGGAGGGTGGTTAGTGTTGGAGGACACATTGACCACGTTGGGTTTTAAAGTCGGGTTTGTAGTGTGGTTTCGAGTGGGTTGCGTGTGTTGGCGGCACACGACCGACCTGATGGGACCTGGGTCTGGTGGATGTTGGCGTCGGACGTGAACGTCCGGACGCTCTGAGGGGCACGGTGTGGTGCGCCGGTCCCGAGGAGGGGGGTTTTTGTAAGCGATGGCGGATTGTGAGGGTCCGCAGTACTGCGGCTCGTATGTACTTTGATTTTGAAGTGGGTGGCGCGAGGGTTGTCGGGAGGACATAATTCGAATTTTGGAAAGCTGCGCCTTGCTCTGTGTACCGTATGGTGTCGCTACGAATCTACTGACCTGGGTGAGCTAGGCTCGGTTGGGGAGAGGTGGACGGTGCGTGTTGTTCAACGGGCCCTATGTCCACTTGTCTGTCGCTCATCGGGAGGCCAGGCCCGTAGCGAAGACAGTCGGCGTTGCTCATTCAAGCTACCGACCCATCCCCGTTATGTGGTTCAGTCGTACTTTAGTAGTACTTCGGATCTTTTTACTGTCTTTAGTGACGGCAAGATGCGTTTTTGGTGGGGCCGTCGGTGTTGTAGCAGCCGCCGGAGTTGTTTCGTGGCAACTTGTTGTTGGTGGTAGTGATGGGCAAGGAGATGCCCGTGTTGCTGCCGGGGACCCCTTGGCACCTGTTGGTGGTATTTGGCGCTCGGCCGTTGCTACCAACGTCCATGAGCACATGGTTGCGGCGAGTGGTGTTGTAGCTGTTGTTACTGCTACCGATGTGGGACTTGCGGCTGCCGGGGTTGGCTCGCGCCGAGCAGCTAGTGTTGGTGATGGTGCTTGTGGGCATAGACAAGTGGCTGGTGGTAGGGCCGCTGGTGGTGCTTATGCACGTGCCTATGCTGGCCCGCGCCCGGTTGCTGCTGCATGGGCTGTTGGACAGAGAGCTCTAGCCGGTGATGGCGCTGCTAGTGGTGCTCTTGCAAGTGCTGGTCAACGAATGGCCGATGCTGCCGCGGCCCGTGGGCAGAGGATTGACAGCGGTGCCGGTTTTGCAGCTGCTGGTGCCAATGGACAGAGTGCTTTTGCTGCTGGGCGGAGGGCTGGAGCTTGTTGGCGGCGAGATGATGCTGTTGGAAGCCGGCGAGTTGCGGTTGCTACAACTGGTGCCCATGCCGGAGCTTTTGGGTCGGAGCCGGGCCTAAGTGCATCGGGTGTTCTATCCCCGTCGCGGGGGGAATATTACACTTGCGCCCCGTGTGGCATACGGTTTGCTGGCCGTAAATGGCGCTCTAATTTCGCTAGACACACAAACATGTTCATAATTGGCAATGGCCCTCTACTTCCGCACACCGTCGCCAAGCTCGCCACCTTGCGACCTCCTCTCCGGCCTTGTTTTCCTTTGTGCCTCGGGCGACCACCTTCTATCTGCCACCCAAGCTCGCCCTCTTACCGCTCCATGCCTACACGGTGTGGCCGCTCCCGTTTCTCCAATGTTGCCTCACGACTATGATGGCAGCTCCCGTCCGCCGCTCATTGGACCATGCCCCCTCCGAATAGCTGTCACCCCCCCACCATGCTTGGGGTGGACTCCCACCCTTGGCTCCACTCCCTTCCCCACCCCGGGCCGAACCGGAGCTTATCCCCCTCACTCCCCCCCTCCATATGATGGACCCCCGATACCTCATGGACAAGCTTTTATGCCCTAATCTGCCGCCGCACTCCGCCGAGAGGCTGCTCTCCGATCCCCCCCTCGAGGTGCTACTCTTGCCTTATGGTGCTCTGACAACGACCATGTCGCTTGTCTACCTGAGCTCAGACCTGTCACTGCGGCCCGAGGGGTTTGTGCGACAGCGAGAGACGACCTACGTTCTGCCCTACAAGACACCGTCGAACATGCGACCTCCCTTCCCTCAACGGACTCTCGGGCCGCTGGAGCGTTTTGGCAATCCACCTCTTTGGCGGCCTCCTCCTCCGACCGTTCCCGGCGGCGGCCGGTGCTCGCATCCGCTCCCTTGTCTAACGTCGAGTCCGTCTCTGGTTCTCTACGTCCGGAGAGGACGGACTCACGGGCATTCACACCCTTCTACGTGATATTCGAGATGAAGGTGAGCTTGCACGTGCGTGCCCGGGGGCTTCTGCGCCTAGACGCCCCGGCGGTCGGGGCCGGGGTGGGGGGGCTCTCGTCGTCGCCGGGCCTTGAACACTCAACGGGAGCAGCACCACCCACCGACTCGCCTCTCTGAAGGTGACCTCCGACGCCGTGCTGCCTTCCGTCGGGCCCGTGAGCTAGTGGAAGTTGGCCAGTTGCGACGGGCCCGTATGACCCTTGACGGAGCCGACTTCGGAGTGGTGGAGGACGCGGACGCGGCTTTGGCCGCTCTTCATCGGCTGCATCCTCCGCCCGGTCCTCCCCACCAAGACTTTGATCTCCCCGAACCCATGCCCCCCCCGGCGCGCCCACCCCTCACGTATTTAGATGACAATGACAGCCTCAAAATATGGGAGGAGTCTATGCTCCTTGTCTTGAGAAAAGCACCTCGCTTGTCAGCCCCCCAAAAATGCATCCTACCGTCACTAAAGACAGTAAAAAGATCCGAAGTACTACTCAAGTACTACTTACCCACACAAACGGGATGGGTCGGTAGCTTGAATGAGCAACGCCGACTGTCTTCGCTCCGGGCCTTGCCTCCCGATGAGCGACAGACAAGTGGACATAGGGCTCGTTGAACTACAGGCACCGTCCACCTCTCCCCAACCGAGCCTAGCTCACCCAGGTCAGTAGATCCGTAGCGACACCAGACGGTACGCACAGCAAGGCGCGGCTCACAGAGTTTTGAATTACGTCTCCCCGACAGCTCTCGCGCCACCCACTTTGAACCCCGAAAATGTACCCACTCCATTACTACAAATAGCCCGAATCAACCATCGTTACAAACCCCCCCCCTCTGCAGGGGCGGCGCGCCACACCGCGCCCCACCGACGTGCGGACGTTCACGTCCGCCGCCAACATCCTCCAAACCTAGGCCCCATCTGGCCAGGTCGTGTGCCGCCAACACACGCACCCTACTCGAAGCCACAATATAACCCAACAAAACTCCAAACCACTCTACGAATTCCAAACGGTCACTATGTCCTCGTCCTTTGACCTCCTCCCCACTAACAGACCGGTGCTCCTGCGGGACAGCCCGGAGCATGCGATTCATGTGGACCTCTCCAACCCCAAGACTCGCCTCGCGTGACACCCGCTCGCACCCTTCCTCACGTTGCCTCAGCCACCCCCGGAGAAGCACATCTTAGGCACTGCTTTGGACCCCTCCCCCGGTCAAGGACTCCAGACCCCTATGGTCTTGGCGCCCCCCCGGTCAACTTCAGTCCTCGGGCCGGCCGACGACCTCCCTTCCCGTATGATCGACTCATACCTCCTTACACGCCGATACTCCACCTCCCCCCCCCACCTCGCCAGCTTTTGGCTCCATGGTATGTTCCTCCCGGACTCAACCCATCCTCCGATACGGTGACCTCGGCCTGCTCGGTTGCCCGTCGCTGGCTCCTCGAAAGCATCAACCGGATCACCGACCTCCCTCTCCGCGCAAAAAACTCGATTAACCGTGACCTAGTCCACCACTCGCGATGGACGGCGCGGGCCACCCGTACTCCACACCCATCAGCACGTCCGTGTCACGACATCACCTCCTTGTCAAACGACCTCGTATCGGACTTTCATGAGATACGACTGGACATTCCTACCTCATGTGTCGCGATCGGTTTTTGGTACCAACTCACTTCACAGCAGCGTGAAATCCGCTCGCCCGGTCCGACACCGCCCACCGCAGCGCTCTCTTCCCCCTTGCTGACAAAACTAAAACAGCAGAAAGTCCAGTTCCTCCGAGCAGCTTCGATCCCTTCAACCTCAAGACAACGGAGTAAGCTCCACTCCCCCTTTTTCACTGATATATCCGGCCGAGAAGCGGTCGCCCTCCTACATGACCTCCTCATCTCGCACCTGTCAACCGAGCTCGTCCCCGCCGGTACTGCCCAGACGACCCCACCCCTTTGCCAAGTGGAAGATTTGCTTGAATCGGTCAAATTCCTTCTTCAATTCGCGGACGCGATCCAGCCAGTGGATGATCCCACTCCGATCGAGAGCGACCCCTCCTCTCTGTGGGTAAATATCCTCCACCTCCCCAATAACCCCATCTTTTCACAATTAGGCCCGGTTTCACTGAATCAATTTCCTACTTCACTTTCACGAGCCTGTACCCCCCATCCCCCATCTTCACAAAATCACCATCACACCCCCCCAGTCATTGGACACGTCCCATGCACCTCCGGGGCCAACACATGCCTCACCACAGTCCTCATCCAGTCCCGCCACACCCTCTCCCTACCCTGCATCAACGCTGACGGCGTCATTCCAGACACACACAGGCTATACACACTGCTTCACCAGACCGCAAAAGAATTCATTGTCCACCACACCCCCTCCACGTCCCTCCCACACACCCCCTTCGACCTCTCACACCACACGTCCCTCCAAAAATTCCCGGACGGCTCCTACTTCCGCTCCCACCCCTCCCCCATCATCAACACCAATATACAAGTTTCCCTTACTACATAAATGTATTGAAATTGAAATTGTTTACAACAATACCTGTATAAACCGGCTGATGTCTCTGGGCCCCCCTTGTACTATGCCTAACTGGACTTATAAGCATGATTAGACCGTGAACCACTTATCCCAACCTCTCCATTGGCACTGACGATACCGTCTAAAACATACCCGTATCCAGGTATTTATAATTTTCTGATCTATACGTATTTTTTGGATACAATTAGAAATAAAAAAGCGTCGCTAGTCTCCACGATACGCGGCCTGCTCCAGCCGTTGCGGGGTCGCTCATCAGCAAGGCTTTTCAACTTGAGCTGGTCGAGTCGAACCTGCATGACCTCGGCTCCTGTGCGACTCCAATCGTGCCGGAGCTTGGGGGGAAAGGCAAGTGAAAAACCCCCCTCGCTCAAGTCGTCGTCGGTCCCGCCTCGATCCGTGCTCAGCCCCGCCCGAGGTGTTAGCCGCTCCTCCCGACGCGGCTCGCCACCTAGCCGAGTCTTCTCTCCTCCTTCGGGGGCTGAGAAGAGAAAAGAACTAGGCTGCAGACGGTGTCCGGCTGGCTCTCCTGCCCCCGTGCCAGATTTTTCTCCCGTCCCATGGCCTTGTTCCGTTTGTTTCTAACACCTATCTGATCGCAGTGTGGCCGTCCGTACCCTCCCCCGGTGGTTTACGTTGTTAGGGGGCCGCCTTTATGAGCAGTGTGCCGTTACGATAACCCTAGGGACACTGCCTGAGGCAGCATGTCGATAACCGGGTACCGACTAGGGGAGGGGTTGGAAGAACACAAGGATCGAGTCGCCGGTCCTCAAAAGATGGTGGGTACGGGAATTTTTCCAAAAACCCCCCGTACCGGGCTTTTCCGGCGGCGGGTGATCCTAGGGACCGTCGCCGCCAGACCGTGCCGCTCCTACGGCTGCGACCCACCTCCAACCTGCGCAGCATCATGCCTCGCCCCCAGGGGAGACCTAAGGCTCTCGCAGGGCTAGCGATTGCTAGCGAGCGCCGTGCCCTAGCGCTGCTTCCTAGCTGTCCGCCGCCAGCTCCAACACCCTCGTCCCTCCGCTGATCCGTCCGTACCCTTCTTCGCCAAAAAATATTTCGCAAACGCCACCCCCGCCCCATCGTCGGGAGAGTATCTGCGAGTAGTTAGTCGCGCAAAAGACATATCGGACTGGCCGAGCGGGAGAGCCATGTGCCGGTGTACGGATATTATGTTTTCCAAAACCCCCCGTACATGGCTTCCCGACAGCTGCTGATCCCGCGGATCGCAGCTGTCGGTACCTCGTTTAGCCCCCTACCGTGCCATGCATGGCACGGCTATGGGGTTACCAGCGCCCACCGCGTGGAGGTAGAGGTAGGTGCCGACGGACCTGCGAGCGCACCCCTCTCCGGGGCCGCCGCCGCTGCGCCGCCGGCGGGCGCCACGGAAATGTGTTGCATCCTCATCTCCATCAACGGCACAGCCACAATCCCCCTCCGACACACATTCATCCACAGAGGCGCACACACCCAATCCTCATGCACACTCACCATCAGCCCCCACCACTACTCCACCTTTGGAAGAGCCCGCCTCTCGGACCCCGCTTTCACCACTACCCCCTCTCCTCATCCAAATGAAATGAAATTGAAATTTTTTATAACAATGCTAGTTTAACCCGGTTGCTATCTCTACCCCCCCCCTGTGCTACGCCAATCTGAAGGACTCATAAGGGGGGGTGTAGGACTTGGGAGCGAGGAGGGAGAGGAGAGAGAAGAGGGCGGAGCGGGTCGCCGGTGGTAGGAATTTGATTATTTCATTGGGGATACCGTCGGGGCCGGGGGCTGTGCCGGTTCCTAAGGAGTTACGGGTTTTATCGAAGGTGTCACAAGTAATCATGTCGGCGAGGGTGAGAGAGGGGTATCCGCGGGGTTCGATTGTAAAGTTGTCGGGGTTGTCGGGGAGTTCCCACGGGGGGGTGGGCAGTTCGTGCGGGGTGGCGCGGCCGAGTTCGGTGGCGAAGTGAGAGTGTACCGCGTCAATGACAGCGGAGGGAGAGGATGCGGTACTTTTATCGGGTCTAGTAATGCGGTGGAGGGTTGAGGCGGCGCTGGCGGGGGGTAAGAGGCCGCTTTCAATTTTCAAGCGGCGGTGGGAGGATTTGGGGCAGGTGTCGTAGGCCGTATTGGCTCGGGCTTTGATTGTCTTAAGCTTATCAGTGGTGGTGGCGTGAAGGAGCTGGCGTATGCGTGCTTGGCACTAGTGCTTGATGGCGTCAGGGGAGAGATATTCAGTCGTGTATAAGAGGGCTTGGGCGAGGGGGAGGGTGCCGCTGTTTTTGCTGCATCTGCGCAGTTTGAGTATTTTAGTGCGTGTTCTCTTTGTAAGCCAAGTGGAGTCAAGGGACGCTTGGGGTGGGTGGGGTTTTTTGGCTGGGAGAAGAGGCCAAATTGTGGCTGCATGGTCCATGTGTTGGGAGAGGAGTGTAGTGAATTGTGAGGCAAGGGTGTGGAGGGTGTCGGGGGAGGCCGAGGTGTGTGAGGTGTTGAGAATTTCTGCGTGGAGGGTGGCCGTTTGGGTGACGAGGTCGGGTGTGCTAGTTTGATATGTTTGTATGTGGTCGGGTGTGAGGGGCAGTCGAAAGTTGAGTTTGCGCGTCGTGTGGTGTGTGTGGGGGTGGGTATGGGGAGGGGGGGATGTGCCATGAGGGAGAGAGGGGCGGGAATGACGAGGTGGATTGCATAGTGGTCGGTGAAGTGGGAGGGGGAGGGGAATATCGAGCAGAAGGACGGTGGGAGGGTGAGAGGTGAAGGGGGTGTGGTGAGCCAGTGGTCAAGGCAGCCTCCGCTGCGGGGGATGGTAGGGATGGGGTTGTGAAGGGGTTGGAGGTGGGATTTAAAGAGGGAGGTGAGGGCAGGGTGACCTATACCTGTGGTGGTGGTCGTTTGGAAGTCTCCTCCCCAGAGGGTGCGGTGTTGCGGGTGGTCGTCGGCCATACGGAGGCCCCATGCTGCAACCTCGGCATATAAGCGGGTCAGCTGGGGGGTGTGGAGCTGGGGCATGTAAGTGCCTATGAGGAGTTAGGGGGTGCATGAATGTGGGATGATTTTTAGTCCGGCAATATGGGGGATGAGGTGGGGGGGCGGGGTTAGGACAGTGGCAGACTGGAAAGAGGCTCTGCGGACAGCGAAGAGAACGCCTGCGTTGGGTAGGGGCACATGTGAGTAGTATGGTCGGGAGCTTTTGAGGTGGTATTGGGGGAGGGCGATACGCCAGCGGGACTTGTGGGTGGCGTGGTTGGTTTCGGTGAGGATAAGCACGTCAGGGTGGTGGGTGGGGGAGAGGTGTTCGACGTCCATAATGGAGGTGTGGAAGCCTCGGGTGTTGAGGGTGATGAGGTGGAGTGGTTGGGATGTGCGGTGTGGTAGGATGGGGGAGATGAGGGAGGGGGTGGTGTCGGGCGTGTCGTCGGGGGAGCTGTCGACGGGGGGATTTTGGAAGGGATGGGGGAGGGGAGGAGGAGATGGGGGGGAGGGGAGGGGTAGGGGGTGGGGAGAGGGGCGGGGGTGGGAGCTGGGAGGGGGTAGGTGGAATTGAGGGGTGGAGGGTGGCGAGTAGTTGGGGGCGGCCTTTTGGGAGGGGTGCGGAGCGGAAGGTGTAGTTCCAGAGGAGGGTATGGAGGGAATATACTGAGGTACGGGGGTCGAAGGAGGGGGGGTTGTATTCCTTGTCTGGGGGGGCTGTGAGGATTAAGTAGGTGTGTAGGAGGGCGTGAGTTCCGCACGACCAAGGACGTTCTGGGTCATTTTGCCGTGGGGGGTGAAGTGAGCGAAGGGCGCCGACGGGTGGGGGGGGGGGGGGGAGGAGTTCCAGTCTGAGAGGAGATTGAGAGAGCGAGCGAGGAGGTCTGGCGGGGGGGTGGTGGAGAGAGTCAATCAGGGTGGCTGAGGAGTGGGTTAAGTGAAGGAGGCCGAAGTGGGAGTTTTGCCATGTGAGGACGAGGAGGGAGTGGTTAGGAGTACCCGGGCGGGGTGGGGCGCCGCGATTAGAGAGGTTAGTCCATTGGCAGGGGTATTGGGAGCTGTGGTGGTGATTGTCTACCTCGTTATTAGTGATGATTGTGTATGAATTGGAGGAGGTGGAGTGGAGTTTAGTTAATGTTGTGGCAAGGCAGTAGAGGTTGGAGAGGTCCTAATATTGTCCCCACTAAAAGGAGAGGACCGCAGAGGAGTCGAGGTATCCGATGGGGGTAGGAAGGCCGTATTCGAGATTGAGGTCGAAGAGGTAGTTATGTAGGGTTGTGCAGCAGGTGCGGGGGGTACAATGAGCCGGGAGAGTTGATTGTAACGCGGTGTTTACAGTGTGAAGTCGGATATCGGGCTGAGGGGGGAGGGGTTGGGTGTGGGGTCTAACCTCGGGGGTGTCCTGTGGGGGACTAATGATGATATTCGGCCAGGGCGGCCGGGGGTGACTTGTGAGGGCTGTTGGTGCCCTGGGAGGCGGGGGTGGCAGCCGGGAGGGGTCGGGTCTCCTCTAGGTCTTCCTCCTGTAGGTCTTCGTATTCGTCGAGGTCGTAGTCATCGCCGTCCGGGGGGGAGGTGGGAAGGGGTAGGAGGGAGGGGTCGAGGGAGCAGTGGGGGTCGATAGGTGAAGCCGGTGTGGGGTTCGGCGTTGGGGAGTGAGAGGGGGCATTATGTATTTGTATGGGGTGGAGGGAGGGGTGTGGGGGGGGGCGTGGGGGAGGGGATGGGGAGGTTTTCTTGCGAGAGGGGCGGGAGGGTTTGGCGATGCCGGCCTGGGGTGCGGGTTTGAGCGAGGGGTCGGTGGGGAAACGAGGGTAGGGGGGGGTTCCGCATGGTCGGGGAGGGGGGAGGTGGGGGGGTGTGGGGAGGGAAGTGGATTTGGATGAGGGGGGGTTAGAGCAGGTGTGGGGGTGGTGGTAGTGGAAGAGTGGGGGAGGGGTTTTGTGCGGTTGAGGGGAGGGGTAGGGGAGGAGGAGGAGTCCATGGATTCTGAGGAGTCCTCAGTGATGACGGGAAGGAGGGTAGGGGCTGTGGCGGGGGGGGGGGGGGGGGGGTTGGTGAGGGGAGTTGTAAGGGAGGGGGAGGGGTGGGCGTGGAAGGAGGATGTGGAGGCAGTGGTGGTGGAGGAAAGTTGGATGTCGGGGAGGGAGGAGAGGTCGAGAGGGAGCTCGTCATCGGTGTGCATTTGGAAGTCCGATGGCTCGAGGAGCCACTGGTCGGAGATGTGGTTGGTTTGGAGGTGGCGGGTCCATTGTAGAAGTAGGGAGGGGGGGTTGCGGTAGAGGGTGAAGTGTTTTGTGTGTGTGAGAGGGGGTGGGGAGGGGGTGGTGGTGAAGATAGGGTCTGGGAGACGGCCCTACCAAAGGTTGAGTAGTGGTGGGGGTGGATAGTGAGGGTGCAAGTTGATTGTGTGAGTGCTCCTCTGTGTGTGAAGGTGTGCTTGAGGGGGATAGTGACTGCGCCGTTGGTGGAGATGAGGATGCACTACATGTCAGTGCTGAGCGATATCTGAATGGTGGTGGTGATGGTGGGGGAGGTGGAGGGGTGGGAGCGGGAGTAGGAGCCATCTGGAAAATTTTTCAGTGTTGTGTAGGAAGAGAGGTCGAGGGGGTGGGGGGTAGGGGGGTGAATGTGGGGGTGTGGTGGGTAGTGTATTCGTTTGCTGTTTGGTATAATAGGGTGTATAACCAGTGGGTGGGTGGAATGGAGCCATCTGGGTTGATGCAAGGGAGAGAGAGTGAGTGGCGGGACTAGATGAGGACAATGGTGAGGCAAGTGTCAGCCCAGGAGGTGCCTGGAACATGGCCTACTGGCCAGTGACTGGAGGGGGTGTGATGGTGATGGTGTGAATATGATGGTTGGGGGGTACATGTTCGTGAAGGGAATATGAAAGGATGTGTAGGGATACATGTCCAGATTGTGAAAGAGTGGGGTTATTGGGCAGGTGGAGGATGTTCACCCAGAGGGAGGAGGGGTCGTCCTCGATCGGGGTGGGAACGTCCAGTGGCTAGAGGGCGTCCGCGAATTGGAGGATGAATTGTGCCGGCTCAGGGAGGTCCTCGAGCCTGCATTGTGGGTGGGTCGAGGGGCTTGATCCGGCAGAGGTGAGTGCGTGCGCGAGGTTGGAGGTGAGGAGGTTCTGCAGGAGGGCGACCGTTTCTTGGCCGGTGATACCAGTGAACAGGGGGGAGCGGATCTTCACTCTCCTCCCTGAAACTGCAGGGGCATAGGCGTCTCGTAGGAATTGGATTTTCTTCTGTCGTAGTTTTGTCAGGAGAGAGGGGGAGGAGGCCGCGGAGGTGGGTGCTGGACCGGCCGAGTGGAGTTCACGCTCGCGTGAAGTCAGCTGGTAAAAGAGGCCGACCGCCAAGCATGAGGTGGGGAGAACAAGGCGAATTTCCTGAAATCCCGAACGAAGCGCGATAGGCAAGGGTGTGGTGTCGTCGCATTTTGGGGCTGTCGGGTGGAGGGTGCGGGTGGAGTTCGCAGTCCATTGCATGTGATGGGCGAGTTCCCGACCGATTATATTTTTGATGCGATTAAGGAGGTCGGCGAGGCTGTTGAGGCGCTCGAGGAGCCACCGAGCAGGCCGACGTGATCGGGTCGGGGTGGGATGGATCCGGCAGGAAGACGCCGTGAATCCAAAAGCGAGCAAGGTGGGAGGGGGTGGTCGAGTACTGGCCTGTGAGGAGGGAGGAGTCGATCATGCGGGTGGAGAAGTCGTTGGCCCCGCCAAGGTCCGTGGTTGACCGGGGGGCAGCCAGGACCAGGAGGGTTTGGAGTCCACGACGAATAGGGGAGGGGTCCAGTGCTGTTCCCAGGTCTTGTTGGACATGGGACAGTTGGGGGACGGTGAGGAATGGGGTCAGCGGGTGGCCCGCGAGTTGGTTCCGGGGATCGCAGAGGTCCGTGTAGCGCTCGCGGTCCTGGGGGTCCCGCAGGAGCGCCTGCCTGTAAGTGGGGGGGGGGGGGGGTAGGGGTCGAGGACATATCGTTCGAGCTTGATTCCGAGTAGGGGAGATAACCAAGGGGGTTAGTTGAGGATTTTCGAGTGGGTTTCCGAGTGGGTTGCGTGTGTTGGCGGCACACGACCAGGCCCGATGGGACCTAGGTTTGTTGAATGTTGGCGGCGGACAGGGACGTCCGGACGCTCGGAGGGGCGCGGTGTGGCGCGCCGCTGCCCGGGGGGGTAGCGTTTTGTAAGCGATGGGTGTGATTGTTCATTCGTAGTACTGTGACGGGTACATGTTCGGATTTCGAAGTGGGTGGCGCGATAGCTGTCGGGGAGATGAAATTCAAATCCCTGAAAGCTGCGCCTTTGAGTGTGTCCCGTCCTGTGTCGCTACGGATCCACTGACCTGGGTGAGCTAGGCTTGGGTGGGGAGAGGTGGATGGTGCCAGTAATTCTACGGCCTTGTCCACCAGTCTGTCGCTCGATGGGAGGCCAAGCCCAGAGCGAAGACGATCGGCGTTGGTCATTCGAGCTACCGACCCATCCCCGCTATGTGGTTCATTAGTACTTTAGTAGTACTTTGGATCTTTTTACTGTCTTCAGTGACGGTAGGATTGGTTTTTTCCGAGGGGGAGATCCCTATGCCGGTGTACGGATATTATGTTTCCAAAACCCCCCGTACGGGGCTTCCCGACAGCTGCTGATCCCGCGGATCGCAGCTATCGGTACCTCGTTTAGCCCCCTACCGTGCCAGGCATGGCACGGCTATGGGGTTACCAGCGCCCACCGCGTGGAGGTAGAGGTAGGTGCCGACGGGCCTGCGAGCGCACCCCTCTCCGGGGCCGCCGCCGCTGCGCCGCCGGCGGGCGCCCCCTAATTGCACTCTATCTTCACCATGCATCGCACCCTCCCCGGGGGGAGTAAAACCCCCGAACACCCTTGGAGAGGTTGGATTTAGGTGGATAACGGTCTAGCCCTGACTAGTAAGTTTCCGGTATGGCATAGTTGGGAGGGCCTAGAGACAGCAACCGGCGCATCCGGTATTTGACGTAAACCGGCGCATACGGTACATGTTGTGAACAATTTCAATTTCAATTGTCAGCCCCCCACGTTGATGGCTGGCGATGGGAACATGTCCGTGACTTGAATGTTCCGGCATGGCGTAAGTGGGTTAACCGCTACTCGGCGGGAAACATTCTTGAGGCTGCGGCGGACTTTTTGGCGAGTGCGACCAGGTGGGCTCTTCACAAGCAAACCGGGGTCGACCGCGACGCCACTCGCCTTGGGGTGAAGCTCCTAAAGTTCGGCCGCTTGCTGCGGGCGGCGTTCTGTCGCGGTTAGGTCATTGTCACGTCATAGCGCGGATAGCGACCATCGCGGCCGACCACCTGGGCCATGTACAAAGATCGGATTTCACCAAAGCGGGTATCGAGCGAGCCATTCGTACCACTCGCATTGGCCTACAAGCTATTCTTGATTGCAGCCTTCTAAGCTTGGACCTCGAGAACGCCTTCAACACCATTTCCCGCCGGAGTTTCCTTGCGGAGCTGTACAAGAACCCTTACTTGCATCCCATTATCCCGTTGACTGAGATTATATATTCACGGGACTCTACGGTGTATTATTTCGACCCCAACGATGCTTCGCTCTTACACGGCACGGTTCAATCTCGTACGGGCGTCCGACAAGGAGATCCTCTTGGCCCGCTTTTGTTCAACTTGGCGATAAGCACCCCCCTCCGGAATATTTGAGAACGGTGCAAGGATTCAGCGGCGATCCAAGCGTTTTCTGACGATGGCAAGTACTTGATGAGAACGCCTTTTGTCCCGACTGTGATTACGGTGGCTACGGAGGAATTGGGAAAAGTCTGCTCGAATGTTCAACCAATCAAATCTTCGTGCATGGTACCTCCGGATACGGCCCTTGAACTTGTCGAGGTGATTCGGGCGATGGTCCCCGTTGTCACGGGCACTGGTAACCTTGGAGCCCCTTTGGCGATGGACTTCTCGATGGCCGACGGCCCTCCAACGTCTCATAATGAGAACTATGTTCACTCTTGGCTGCAAGACACCCTTGATGCTCATCAACTCCTCTTGGACAAGATCGTTTGCTTTGCTATGTCGGACTTCGGAGGGACACATGTCGCTGTCCGCTTGATGATCACGTGCGCGGTACGCCGCTATGGGCTCTTGCTCCGCACCCTCCCCCCAGATATATGCCGACCGTACCTTGCTACTGCAGATAGGGCCGTTCGTGTAGCAGTTTACCAAATCTTGGGCGTTTCTCTGGACGCACAAACACTCGATCAACTGAATTGTGCTAAACGACAGCTCTCCCTCCATGAGGAGTTTGGGGGGCTTAATGTACCGTCCCTCAAGCTCGACGCCGAACCTGCTCACTATGCTTCATTCACTGCGACCCTCGCCAACCTAATTAATGATTACGAGTCCGAGTCGCTAGGTCCTTTGTACGATCTCATCCGACAGGAACTAATGAATGTTGCCACTTCTACTTTACCGTGGGCGGTCCAATTGCGCAATTCGTATGATTCTATCTCCACTATGAGCGGGTTTTCGGAATTGGATCTTGTGTTGTTGACTAACACACTGAACCAAACCTTTCCGATCATGCCGGGCCTGATGTCGAGTTGATGGTATCTACGGTGAACAGTGCGGTGGTACCCGCTACCCAAGTGACTAGCCTACAACTTCCGACTCCCGATGCTCTCACTCGCTTGGGAGATTCCGGGGGCCACATTCAACGGGGCATTTCGCGCATTCTTCGTGCCCGGGCCTACCTTGACCTCTTGGCGTTCTGCAGACCTTCCCCACCGGACTATATGAGGGTGATTTTGGGTACGGGTCGCGGGGCTTTGGCTCTCTTTATCGCTTCACATGAGTCCAGTTTCAAGGTGCCATCCGATTGCTATACGATGGCAGCCCACCGGGTGCTTGGCTTGACTGCGAAGCACGCCGCTCATGTTCGAAAATGCCCTCGGTGCAATGAGGCTCCTTCAGAATCTCGCGGGTATGGATCTTCGTCGACGGTATCGAGCATCTTTATGTCGGATGAGCGCTCAACAACCGCTATGCTCATGGGCCATTTCCCCCGGTGCCCGTGCTCTTGGTATATCATTCAACTCCACGACCGTATTGTCCACGTGCTTGAAGAGCTCATGCTTGAAGCGGGGGCTACAAAGGGCCGGGACTTGCGGTCGGAGGTTGGCCGTATTCGGTCTGGAGCTTCACGATATCGCCCTAGGGATGTGGTTTGGTTAGACTTCATGGCTCCGCACCGTCATCTTGTTGTTAATGTGACGGTTACAAGTGCTCGCACGAACACCAATGTTCCTCGTATAGGTGCTCGCCTCCCACTCCTTGGCAGCCTTGCATTGGGGGCTCAGCATGGCAAGCTTGATGCGGACCTCCGCACTTCCGCTTTGCTTGGCACGCCTTCGGTTCAGTCGGTCCATGACTACTATCTGTTTACCCATGTACACACGGAATGGCATGCAAGGGGTTAGAACCGCCGCTTCCCGGAACGGAGTTGTACGCCTTATCCAAGTACCGCCTAAAGTCGGTACCCGATAGGAACATATTGTGCATATGAGCCCATTGCATCGCATCGCGAATGAGCTGCGAACACCTATAGCGAACACCTATAGGCGGAGGGCCAGGACTCCCCCGGAGTCTAGCGTGCATATGTGTCCATTAGTAGCCCTACGGAGGGATATGTAAACACTATCCCTTCGCCATGGAGGATGGGGGGCGGTTGGCGCCGATGGCGGCTGAGTTGGTTGATCGCTTGGCTATTTTGGTGGCTGTTCGTCGCTTCCCTGGCATGGGTGCCGCTGACTCTCGTTCCTGGCGTTCCGATAGTTATGTCCGTATGCAACATTTTGTCCGTCGATCTACTTATGTTCCGTTTCGGCGTTTTGGGGGGGATGTGCGACGTGAATTCATGCAACGTCTTTCTGCTGCTCTTCATGGCACTCTAGGTTCCTATCTCCGCGACGCTTTTCATGAGGGCAGTGTTGATGCTTTGGCATGCCTTCATGTTCCTCGGGCTTAGGTTTTTTCCAGAGTTGTGCTGAAGTCACTTCAGTTCAATCGACTTCATTAGTTCAGCCTAAACTAAAGTGACTTCAGTTGAGTTTGAAGTCTCGGCAAAAGTGGCATGAACCCGACCGGACTGAAGTCAGCCTAGATTTGAATTTTTTTAATCCGGCGAGCTGTCCCTCTTTAATTTGGCGATATCCGCCCATTGATTTGGCGATATCCGTCGAGAAATACTGCGTACCGTTATTTGTCACCCATTTGTGGCCGTGTTGCGATGCACTGAGTAAGTGCTGATAAATAGTATATTTGTATCATGGGATTACATAAGGCCTTATGTATGGAAATTCGTACTTTTCGGGAGCTCGGCGGGGTCAGGGTTTATGGTTTAGGGTTGTAGGGTTTGTTGGGTCAGACGGGGGTCAGAACGCTTCAGGGGGTTCTTCAGGTCACTTCAAGCGGGCCTTCAATATGAATTCTTGACCTCAACTCATGATGTGTTTTGTTCATGGCATGAATTCAGCTGAACAACTGAACTGAAGTCACTTCAGCCTTAATTCATGTCATGAAGTCTCAACTGGATTCAAGCCTCAACACTGTTCGGCTGAATTCAGGTTGAAGTCCCTGAAGTGACTTCAGTTCAGTCTGAATTCTCAAGAATAGACTTCAACGCAACCATGTTTTTTTCCTCTTTTCCTTTTTTTTGCTTGGTGGCCTCCACTGCTTTTTCTTGTAAGAAATTGTTTTTAGGTGATCAGTTGAATATTACGTGATTCCTGTTCCGTTAAAAAAAATAAAAATTAAAAAATTGCGTGATTCTTGTTCCGCTGATGTCCCCAAAGCGGGAATGGTAATATACTTATATGATATTTGCGCGCACCGCACTCCAATTTTGTAATCAATCCTTTTTGTTCCTTTCTTGTCGTGGCTTCTTCCTCCTCGGGCTTCTGCTCCGCCTTTCACCTCCGCGGGCTGCCTCTTGCTCGGTGCCCGGCACCTCGGTTGCCCGGCCGACTGTCATGCGCGCCCGCCATCCCGGCTGCGGTGCCGCAAAGCCCCATCCCGGCCGACTGCCATCCATGATGCGCCCCACCCCCCCCCCCCCCCCCCCCCCCCGGCCGATTGCCATACCGGCTGCGCCGCTGAGCTGCCGCTACACCCCGTCCCGATTGCGCTGCCGCAACGCCCCATCCCGGCCGACTGCCATCCCGGCGCGGCGTGTTGCAACGTCGGCCGACTGCTAGTACCCGTACTGCTGCGCGTTCGGATTGTTGATTCGCGCGGCACCTCCGTCCCGGCGTGATGTCGCGCGTTGAGATTGCTGCCCCGCGCGGCACCTCGGTCCCGGCGTGCTGCAACGGCTAGTACCCGAACTACCGCGCGCTCGGACACCTGCCAAGCATGTCCCCGCCACTCGCGCAACTCGGGCGACTCCTTGCCGCCACGACCCATCCGGGCTGTCGGCCGACTGCCAAGCGCTACCGCGCCGGCCGACTAGCATGCGTTGCCGCAACGCCCCCCCCCCCCCCCCCCCCCCCCCACTAACCCGGTACTATGCACCCGGGTACCTATTTCTTGTCACTGAATGGCACAAGTACCGGTGCGAACGCAAGCACTCGCGGCACACCGGGGTACACAGCATCGAGTACCATGTCATGTGGGAAGCTCACTTATTGGTTATATGCCTATATACCACCTACACCCCTAAAAGTATGGCAAACTTCTAAAGTAGCATGGTACTTTGTAACTTGGTATTACTCTTTCTTTGCGCGGAAAAAGAAAAGAAAGGGTACCGGTGCCCGGTGCGGACGCAACACCTCATGCCATACCGGGGCCGCCACAAAGTGATTAAGTACCAGCTTGCACCGCAGGCCGGACCGCCCCGCCGAGCGCCCACCGACCGCCACCGCCGAGGTTGCACCGCCCGCCGAGCGGCTCGCTCGCCGACCGCCTTGACCACCACCGCCGACCGCAACCACTCACGCCACCGCCGTGCGCCACCGGAGAGCGCCGATGGTGCACGCACGCATGCCTCCGCCCTTGCCCATGCAAAGACGGAGGGGGCCGACCGACCGACTGACCGCCGATAATGCTCGCCCCGACCGCCACCGCCGACAACAGCCACTCACGCCACCGCCGAGCGCCGATGGTGAACGCCCCGACCGCCACCGCGCCCCGCCGACGGTGCACGCCCCGACCGCACCGCACCGCGCACCGCCAACCGCCCCGACCACCCTGACCGCCCACGCCGAGCTCCTCGACCGCAACCACTCACGCCACCGCCGAGCGCCGATGGTGCACGCCCTGACCACCACCGCGCACAGCACGTCACCGACGCCGCCGCACCCCTCGCTCGCCGCGGGGGCCGGTGTCGCTCGCCGCCGCTACACGGGCCGGTGTGCAAAATGGCGCACAAGGCGCGCCGAGACGGAAACTTTTGCAGTTGCGACGTTCTACTCAAATAAATGCGTGCGCCCGCCGCGAGTAGCGACGATTCAATGTGTGAATTTGAAAATATTGATTAGAATGGGCCCCGTTCACTCGCGGAAGCTGTCGTCGCTCACGATGCGTAGCCTCGAGTAGCCGCGCACTTTTTTGTTGTTGATGGACTTCTTAGCTGAGGTGACGCCGAGCTCGGACCGGATTATGGCGCCCAACTTGGTGCTAGAGATGACCAGCCCGCGCTCCTTCGCTGCGGCGGCGACGTCACGGCAGCTCACAAAGTCTCCCGGGTTGCCAAGCGTTAGCCAGTCGCTCACCCCCTCCGCCGCGTCCTCGTCCCCCTGGCACAGTATCTTCGTGTACTCGACGATAGGCGGGCTCAAAGCCGGGCGTTGGTCCACGCAAGCGTGGCAAGGAATGTACGCGAAAGCCGGACCCACGTCCGCGCGTTGAATGAATTCACCAATCCCGGGGTCCCCCTTAAGCACGCAGCTCATGCGCTTGAAGACCTCGTACTTCTCGTTCAGCAGGTAGCGCTCCGTCATCTCGATGAACACCACCCGGTTATGCGCGGCGTCGTCGGTCTTGAGGTTCATAATCTCCGGCATGTCGTTGGCGACCGCCCACGCCGTCCCTTGCATCTTGAACTCCATCTTGTCCATGTGGTTCTGCCGCCCGCAGAAGGTGTCGCCGCCGCTGGATAGCTCCTTGACGGTGTTGTTGTCGATATTGAGGCCCGACCCCATTTTCAGCTCCGGGGTGGCCAGCATGCGGTGGTTCCGGGCCGCCACCATCCAGGACATTGCCTTTGTGGTGTCACCGGAGCTGCTGCCTGAGTAGATGAGGTTGGTGCTTGCGATCGAGCCCTTGTAGTCGCGGAACACTTTACCATTCAGCTCCATCCATCCCGATCTCCCGTTGTTGCCGTTGCCTACGGAGAAGAAGAAGCCCTTGTCCTCCACGGCGCCGGCGTAGCTCCGCGCGGTGCTATGTAGGACGAACTCCGCTGTATCGCCCCACAGCCGGTCCACTATGCGCTCGTGGACCTCAGCGACAACCGCGTCCACCTTGCGCCGGGCCTCGTCAGTTGTTGGGCAGTCGTGGCCAAGCTTGTAAAATATGACAATGTCGGGGGAGAAGGCAGCAACGTTTGCGTGCGGATGTCATACACCCCGTTGTTCCACGCGACGCGGGCCTTCCCCGACACCTACGCGTCAAGCATTAAGCGGGAGTCCTCCGCAAAGTCGTGGATGATGTCTATCACGCAGCGGATGTTGCCGGCGAAGCGCGCGCACGCCGACGTAGGCCGTCGCTCTTTCGATGAGCTTGCGAACCCCTCCAAGTTCGTCCGGTCGCGGTAGCATCCGTCCGCGGGGTCATACACGTACACCGTCCCGCCGCTGCAAGTCACCGCGCGGTAGCCGTTGTCCTCCAGCCACTCAAGAAAGGCGTGCGTCGCATGCACGTCGTCATGTCGCTTGAGCGTGGAGGAGGCCACTATAGACCAAGCGGCCGGCTCTTTCGCCGGCGCCACAGCTTTCGCCTTCTCCGCCGCCGGCGGGGACACGGCGAAGGGGAACTCAGAATCCGGCGCTTGGCTTGGCCGGCGGGCGGCCATCGCCGCTTTGCACTCGCGCGGCGAGTTGACGGCGGCCTAGTAGTAGAGGCTCCCCACGCCGACAGAGCTGCCGCGCCCGGCGTCGGCCGATATGTACACCTTTTTGCAGTCGCGCGCGTCGAACTTCGCCGCGCAGCCGCGCGACCGCTCCTTGTACACCTCCAGCCCGTCCGACGAGCGCATATGGACGCCGTCGAGCGCGAGCCCCATTCGCAGCCACCGGGACCGGTCGTTCACCCGCTTGATCACTGGCGACGTCCGCGAAGCTGGCCTCGGGTTGTTGCTGCGGGCTGCTCGCGACCGGCGGGCGGCGGCGACATGCGGCCCAACACATGCCAGTCCTCGTCCACCCCCTGCGCCGCGTAGTCCCTCACGTCGTCGTCCGGCCGCTCCATCGTGAGCGGCCGCGCGTCCGCCGCGTCCTTCCGGTAATTGACGCACGCCATCAGCCGCCGCCGCGAGTACACGGACATATCCCACGGGATGTGCTCGTGCGGGCGATTCGCGTACGCCACGTCTAGCAGCCTCGGGATTGACGTGAAGGGCACGCTGAGGCCGGAGAAGAAGGGGCGGAACGACATCTTGTAGCGGCCGTCGGGCGTCTCGCCGTGCCGCGTCGCGATCTTTAACGACAGCTCCAGCTCCACCGCCCCCGCCCCCGCGAGCCCGCTGACCATCATCTTCGCCATCTCCCTCTCATATCGATGCGGCGCTGCTCCTCCGTCGACGGTTCGGCGTCGTGGTACTCCTCGTAGTCCGGAAATAGCTTCGTCTCGTAGCCGTCCTCGAGCAGCTCGCGCCGGATGTTTTCTGGGTAGAGTTTCTCGGTGAGCGCCGCGGTCGTCGGCGGCACCGTCTCCACCGGAGACCAGTTATTCATGGTCATGAGCTTGACGGAGGGAGGTATGGCGGCGGCTATACACGACCTCGGAGAAAATATTCGGTGGTTGCACCGAACGCAGCGGCCCCCTCTCCGTTACACGGACTCCTCAGCCTCCGCCTCCGCCGCCCGCTTTTGCGCTTGCTTCCGGTGGTAGCGCTCCAGGTTGGTCGCCTTTAGCTTCTCCGTGTTGCGCTGGTAATAGCGGCGCGACCGCGCCCGGTCTTTCTCAAGGTGCGGCAAGTGCACTCCCGCGATGCGCAGCAGCTCGCCGGCGGTCAGCCGCTCTACGCCATCGCTCGCTCGGTTGCCCCCTAGCGAAGAAAAGTAATTCTCCCGTCGCGCGTTTCCGCCGCCCCCAGGACAGAAAAATACTAATATCTTGAATCGCCGCCGTGTCCTCAAGGGGATAAAGCCAAACGCAAAGACGCTCGCCGCCTATATGTGGGGTGAGCGCGAGGTGAACCGCATCCGCGCGCTGGACGACACCTACCGCACCGTGCTCAAGTACGCCCACGGCGTCGACTGGAAGGCGTTGTACGCCGGCAAGACCGCGATGCCGCCCATCAACCTCCCGCGCGTGCAGGTCGCCGCGGCGCCGACGCCGCCGCCCCGGCCCCATTACCCTCAAGACCTCCAAGATACGCCGAAGAAGGGCACCGGCACGCCCATCTATTGGGCGAATATCGACACCTTTTGGAGCGCCGACCTGCAAAAGCACAACATAGGCAACAACTTCGCGCGCAAGGTCATGCGCGACGGCCGACTTGTCGCGGATGTGTACTGGGGCTGCGCGCCGCGAAGGGCGTGACGTCGTGGCTGCGCGCGAGGAACTCCAAGTCCGCCGTAGAGGTGGAGATCGAAGCTACAGTCATGGACATCGCTGCCGGCGCAGTGGCCGGGCGCGATGACGACAAGAACGAGGAGGTGTCCAGCGGAGCGGTGGCCACCTGCGTCGCCAGCGCGTGCTCCCGGGCGCGCACGAAGTCGATGGAGCTCAAGGAGACGCAAACGTACTCGGTCAAGCTAGGCCACATCACCTCGACCTTCAACGCTTGGGGCGCCTTCTAGAACGTCCTCGGGACGGACGTCTTGCAAACGTACCAAGGCGGGTTCGGCGAGGGCGAGGTGGACCATCCATGCGGACACGGAGGTGCTAGCCAAAAAGCTGAAAATTGCCTTGCACGCCGTCCCGTCCTACGAGATGCTCGTCCGGTACCTCCCGCGCGCCAAGACCGCGCTCGGCCACACCAGAACCTAGCTGGCCGCCTTTGTGCAAGTGAATAAGGACTGGACCTGGCTACTTCTTATTGGTGTCGGCTCCACGGCTATTTCAATTTTCAAGTTCCGACTCTTGTGCAAAACCGCAAAAAGGGGGAATTGACTTGGCAAATCTTCAGATTTATGGAACCGGATTACGTTTAACCCCGAGTTTTAGGGACCGGGTTGTACAAGGCTTAGCTTTTTCAGGGCAAGATTTGCGTAAATACCTATCCTTTTAGGGACAGGGTTGTATGAGGCTCGGTCTTCTGAGGGACCGGACCACGAAAATTCCGGTGATTTCAAGTTTCCGAAGGCAAGTACATGAACACGACCAATTTCTTGGTTCCGTTGGTTTCATTGGGACCGTGATCCGACAAGGAATCGGCGATTCTCATGCAGGGTGGAAAAAGTTGTGCAATTTGGGGCAATGTGGGCATTTTTGACCATTTCGAGTTTTTCCCTATAACTACACTTTTTACATATTCTTACTAATGGGGGTTTCCGCTTTTTTCAACTAGTGCTTTCCCACTGCATTTTATATTCTTGTTGATTCATAAAGATTTTTCTATGTATATAATCAGACCTCATTTGAATCCCATATAATGAAGAAACGTACATTTCGATTCCATACTAAATGCAATGTAAACAACATTTTAGTACTTGCTAGTATGTCCCATACAATCTGACAAATGCTTTTGATCCCTCCGGCAAGTGCCACAAGCAATGCGAGTTTATAGCCCTCCGACTCAAAAAGAGACACTCGCCATCACACGGACTAGAGGTACTTGAGATTTTTTTTCACTTAATGCCGTAACAAGTAATGCCAAATGGTTTATCGCATGGCCAGTGCGAGTCCACCAAATGAACATTAAATGCGCAACACTATTAAGTAAAGTAGAAATAAATGGAAGGAAACAAATTGTTACACGGGATTTACAGTCCTTCGAATTCTAATTACAGTCCTTCGGATTGCAGTCCACGGATTCTAAATTTCTTATAGGTTATTTACTTGTTGTAAGTAATTCCTAATGTAGATTAGTTACAGAGAGCTAATGTATGCTCTAATAGAAGTCCTTATGTACAGGACATCATCTAGAGTGCATGTGCACGATATCACGAACTAGCCTATAGACAGCTAACAGCTATAGCAAACTCCACTTCTCTTGTCTCAGCACCAGCCGTCACCCAAGGCTGGTTGTGTAGCGTACCTGTAACCAGCACACCGCAAGTTACAGTGTCTTCCTTATCGAACCGTGCATACCACGTTCAACAGGTTATGGAGCCCTCCACCTGAAGGATACGCGAGACAGCAGTGTCATTCGGCGTGCAACTTGGAAACTCGCTCGAAGGCAACGCCAACCATATTTTTTAAATAACAATACTTTAAACCTTACTTTACCTGTACTATTATTTCTTCACTTTTTAATTCTGTTCTCCGGAACAGTCCCGCTACCTTCGGACCTACTCTAGCCTACTACGGCTATATCCTACTCTACGCCTCGACGACCTAGCCAACCGCACAAGCGCACTCGCTTGTGCGGACAGGGTGCATACAGGTCCAAGCTGGAGTGGGGAAGGGGGGAGCATTGTGAGGGTGAATACCCATACACGGGGTGCACGACAGCATCAGCCGTAACTTAGCGCAGCGGACATATACACCTGCCTGTTATTGCCTCGGCTGTCACTGTGCCCCACACTGGGTGGAGGATACGGAAAAGGTGCTCTGAGACACCCCGGGGCTACAGGCCGAGGGGTCGGTGGGCATCAGGCCGTCTCTTTGTATACCGCCGTTAGGCACAGTTACCGCTAGTGGATTTTTCCACTGTCCGGTTGGGTACTTGTCTTTTCTTGGAATGGCGCCAAAATCAAAAGCGGCACCTACCGCATCGGCCGCCGACTCGGCTGCCGACTCCGGAACGTGCGACACTCCGTCGGTCGACTCAGCCGGCGATAGTATTCGACTGGTGATGGAGCAGCTGCAACTACTCCACGCGCGTATGGACGACCAGGCCCGAACACAGTCGGAGCTACTCCGTCGGGACGCACTACGCGATCACCCGACCGCTATCGACTCGGGGGGGAACCAACCTGCAGACGGCCCATATAGGCCTACTGGGGCCTTCGTGCCTGCTCCTGTGCAAGACCCAACACATTCTGGGGCAATCGGTCGTCGACACACGATCGACCCGGGATTTGTTGCCATGACGGCTGACTGGGGTAATAACTTCGATAGTGACTCGTTTTCGCGGTCATTTCGTTTGGAAGCTCCGCTAATGCCCAAGACGGGGGAATTTAAAACATGGAAGCGCGACTTTCTGTCGTTCTTGTCTATCAAGGGGGCCGCGCTGATTCCTCAGCTGGCTCTGTCTTCCTCCGGTGTTCCCCTGAATCCAATCGCTCAGCGGTTCGCGCACGCCATGCTCGTTCAGTGCTGCAGACATAATAAAGCTGCTGCACAGGCAATCGCCAGTGTTCCAGCTGGACGCCCTGAGTGCGAAACAGCTGCCTGGGAATTGCTGTGCGAGAGACTGGACGCGCAGTCCATATCCCGGACCCTATCGCTTTTGGACCGTATTATGGTGCGTCAAGCTTCCGGACAGTCAGTCTCAGCGTACGTGCACGCAGTAAAGCAACACTTTGACGAACTAAACGAGTGCCTGCAACTGAAGGATGGTTCAGCTGCGATTCACCCGCACGTACTCGCTCTAGTCCTGATCCGTGGACTTTCTAACGTTGGGCAGTATGGCCAGGCTAAACAGTGTGTTATCAACGCATTTGACACCGACTTCATCCTGTCCGCCGACAAAGTGATGAGCAGCATCATTCACCAGGCACAGAATCTGGACGCTGACGTCCCTGGTCATACTGACAGTGCTGCTGCGGGACATCCAGTCAATGCCTTCCTTGCGGATCGGAAACGCCAGGGTGGCCGTGGGATTGGCGGTTGGACCTCGGACAGGAAGAAGTCCAAGTTTGCCATGAAGTGCGGGGCCTGCGGGGACCCAAATCACGTCAGGTCTACCTGCAAGGCACCAGATGCTGATGCCCTCCGCTGGACACTGGCCAAGCGCAAACAGATTGCTGAGAAATACGCCGGGCAGCCGCCTCCCACCGCTCACCTCAGCGACATACCTACTGAGGGAGATCATGAGGCGGGGGATGCTGGTGCTGAGGACGTACTGGAATATGACATGCAGGACGAGTACGACGACACAGAGGTCGGTACATCCTTTGCCTCTGTTGCTTTCGCGTCCGCTACAGCTCATGTTGCTGATCTGTCGGATTACTGGGTTGTCGACTCCGCGTGTTCTGTCAACTTAACGTCTTTTCGATCGGATTTTTCGGAATTTCGTCCCTCGATCCGCAACAGCACTGTCGGTGGAGTCGGTGTCACAGTATAGGGCAGTGGAACTGTTCGCATTCCCATTTGTCTGATTTCAGGTCGTACAGTCTTTCGGCGCGTTCATGCACTTTATACCCTTGATTTGTCATCTCGGTCTGCACAGCGTATCAGTCGCTTACTGAGCGAAAACACTCGGGGTGTGAGTTTTCTTTTCCCACCAACACTGACTCCGGCATGCTGTTGGTCACCACAGGAATGGGGATGCTAATCCCGTCGGGAAATGGACTAGATCTCCTTCCGAGGTCGCACGCTTGCGCGGGGCTGTCCTCGCGTGCCGTAGACAGTTTTAGACAGAAATCTGTCGCACTTGCTGCTGGGTGTGACGCTGCTTTGTGGCATAGTCGGATGGGTCATTTGAACATGCAGAGTCTTCAGGCTCAGCACTCTCATAATACGGCATCTGTGCATGTTATGCCTAGTTCTGTAAATGATCTCTCCTGTGAGTCATGCCACTTGAACAAAGCTGTGTCTGCGCCTAAAAATCGCACAACATCACAGAAGCCAGCTGCCCCCCTCCAACATCTGTCATGTGACTTGTGGGGTCCTGTCAGTGTCCCATCGCCTTACGGTCTGAAGTATTGCCTGCTGGTCATTGACCATCACACAAACTTCATGTGGGTTAGGTTTCTGAAATCCAAGGATGAGACATGCGCTAACCTCGAGACCATTCTCCTGGACGCGCGGCACATCCATGCCAGATTTCACTCCCAACACCATGCTTTTGCGCCGTTTCTGAAATTTGACTCGGACTCGGTGTTCGAAGCAGCGAACACGCAGCTCATGTGCACAAGATTGGGGTTCAGCACTCAGTTCTCTGCCCCATACGCGCATCACATGCTTGGGAAAGCGGAACGTCCGTGGCGCACTCTGCGCGACTGCGCGTCCTCCATGCTTCATGCGATGTCTGTGCCAAATAGCATGTGGTCATGCGCGATCAGCACGGTAGTACATCTCCGTAACCGCACGTACAGTCGTGCTGTTGGTCCATCCGGAGGGGTTCCTCTCACACTTTTGACAGGCGCGGTTCCGGATGCGTCTGTCTTTCGAGTGTTCGGGTGTACGGCATTTGCAAAAGTACCAGATAGTCTGAGACGGAAACTCGGCCTAAAGGCGTTCCGAGGGGTGATGGTGGGGTACTCGCACAACTCACCAGGATATCGGGTCTACAACCCTGCGACCAGGCGCATCACCACGTCTGTTCATGTCAAGTTTGAGGAACTTGTGCCCGGGTTTGGGTCATCCCACGCCGTCGCCTCGTCGATCGATGAGTGTGCAGATGCAGAAACTATGCCTGTTACCCCTGCCAGTCACCCACTCCCAGACCTGCACATGGATGCGGAGGACTCTGTGCCTGTGACTGAAGTCGACAGACCCACTCGTCTGCGCGCCCCGCCCGCCCATTTCGAGGACTTCGTTGCTCACGTGTCAACTGTGCCGCGGGTGTGTGTCACTGACTCGTGTGAGACCGACCTGTCTGACCACATGGACGACATCTTTCCTCTTCCAGATCTCTCCATGATGGTAGCTCACCCTCGTCATCAGGGCTGTGAAGGACCAGTGGGAGACGTCGCCCTGGTGTCCGCGAGCGTCTGTGTTGAACCAACATCCTACAAGGATGCTTTGGTTAGTCCACAGGCGGTGGAATGGAAGCAGGCTATGCAGTTGGAATTCGACTCTCTAACGTCTAATCAGACATGGGATCTCGTTCCCCTGCCTGCTGGACGCCGCGTAGTCAACAGCATGTGGGTTTATAAGGCCAAAACAGACGCTTCTGGTGCCGTGTCTCGGTACAAGGCGCGGTTTGTCGCAAAGGGGTGCAGCCAGCGCGAGGGGATTGATTACACGGAGACGTTCTCACCCGTCATCCGCCTCGCTAGCCTACGCGTTTTCTTCAGTATCGCCGCGGCTCGTGATCTAGAGCTGGGCGGTCTCGACATCGACACGGCGTTCTTGTACGCGCCCATTAAAGAGGATGTCTACATCAGACAGCCCCTTGGGTTCGATGACGGGACCACCAATGTCTGTCACCTGCGCCGGTGCCTCTACGGCCTGAAGCAGTCCCCCCGGGAGTTCAATGAGCTGCTTCGCGACTGGCTCGTCTCTCAGGGATGGCGCCAGCTGATGTCCGACCCGTGCATCTACATCTTTGAGGCAGATGGCGTTTTCGCCATGATTGCCCTCTACGTGGATGACATTCCGGTGGCGTGCAACAACACCGCATGGCGAGTGGCCTTCACCGCCTTGGTGCGATCCAGGTTTGACATCAAGGACCAGGGCGACCTGTCGGACATCATAGGCATGCACATTACACGGGACAGAGCTGCGCGCACCATCAGTCTGGATCAGAGCAAGTACGTGCGTGAACTGCTCGACAAGCATGACATGGTGGACTGCAAACCCTCGTGTCTGCCCATGGATCCTGGCTTCTTGGCTGCCATCGCCAAACAGACACCAATACCTCTCACGGGCGCGGACCGGGACATCTACCCGAGCATGCTTGGCAGTCTGCAATACGCCGCCGTTTGCACTAGGCCGGACATTTCAACCGCGCTTAGCATTCTGGGCTCTGCGCAGGCTAACCCCACGGTGGCACATATCCAAGCCCTTAAGAAGGTGCTGCGCTACCTCAAAGGGTCTCCCAGCATGAGCATGACGTTGGGAGGGGGGCGGACAACACTCTCCAACTGACAGGCTTTGCTGATGCAGACTGGGGCAATGACTGTGAGACACGCCGTTCACGATCGGGTTTCATGTTTACACTGGGCAGAGGTGCAGTCAGCTACAAGTCGAGGAAACAGTCCTGCGTCGCACAGTCAACATGCGAGGCAGAGTACTACTCCGAAGCGGACGCAACCAAGGAGGCCATACATATTCGACAGATGCTTTCGGAAATCTTCAGTCAACCTGCCAGCGGGACGACCACCATCTGGGAAGACAAACAGAGCTGCATTGCCTATTCGCAGAATGCACTGGTGAGCGAGAAGACCAAGCACATCGACCTGAAGTATCACTTCGTGAAGGACCACGTGCAGCTGGGGACTATCAAACTACGGTACCTACCCACAGGTGACATGGTTGCTGACATGCTGACCAAGCCACTGCCTGGACCGTGCATACCACGTTCAACATTACTATCAAGACACTATCAACACACTGTCAAGGTCTCAATCTTGGTTCCTTCTTGACCGCGTCGCACATTCGTCCCGCACCATATGCAATTACTCGCATGCTGCACAGCCGCAGCGACTGCAAAAAGCGGAAGCATAAAAAATTCAGCATCAACAACAGAGACGATCAACCTGTGCATCACGACAAATAAGCAACATCAAGAGTAATACAAACAGTAGCCACCACAATTACAACAAAGAGAAGCAAAAGTAACACAAACAACACCCACCACAACTACATTAAAGGTAGGGGGTTTAGCCGCAAACCTAAACAAAAGGCGCGTTCACAACAGAAAAAACATCAGCATCGTGAAGATAGGCATTATTGGACATTTTTAGATAAAACAACTATCAACGCTATAAGGAATAACATAAACAATCTCCACCACAACTACCAACGAACACAATGAGCAACTGCAGCAAAAACTGATAGTCGCTCCGCACCCACGCACACACACACAGATACACAGATACACACACACACACACACACACACACACACACACACACACACACACACACACACACACAATCACACACTCCGCTCCTCACACGCACACACACGCGCGAACACACACACCTATCCACGCCGACACACATACTCTTAAAACAGAGGGAACGACTGCAAATAGCACGAGCAACTACAACAACGGGGGCATCGGCAAAATAGTAAAAGCCAAGCCAGCAACGGCAGGACTACAACGGCAATGGAATTACCGTTAGGTAGCATGTGCATCAACCAAAGCAATGACGGCAAGAGCAAAGTACCAATATCAACAGCAAGTGCAACTGCAACAATTGAAAATGCGGTATGAATAATGTCATCAGCAACTGCAACACTACAACAATACCATAACGAGCCGCCGCAAATAGAAGCAGCCACAACAACTGCACCACATTGGAACAACGACAACAATAGCAAACAAATCAGCAAAACATCAGAAACAGCAAAAGTACCATAGCAACAAGCAACATGTGCAACATATACTGAATAAGCTGAGACAGCGAGAACAACATAGCCCATTTCAGCATCGACAACAGAAAATACAACACATAACATCACGAGCAACCGCAAACAGAGCTGCAGTCTAAAACAACTGCAACAGCGGTAGTAACGGCAGCATGGATACAACCGTTGAATTATGTGCTTCTTTTCAGCGTTTTTGATGTTATGGGTAGGTTAACAAAGAGATAACTAGCCCCTCCATCCCCTCGAACAATGTTGTCGAGCGCGACTACAGTCCACGCTCGCGCGCTTTCCCACAATAACAACCGCGAACTAGAGGCGTCACCTATCTCTCTCATGAAACCCATATAAAACGAACACGGACCGTAGCTTAACAACCCATTCCTTCGAACAAACAAGTCAGTTACAAAATGAAGCTTAGTGAATGTCGAAAGGACCTGTGTTTAAACAACGAAATCGGGCAACTCCGATGAGCTGTCCGCACATACATAGTGAGTAAACACAACATGGAACGCTAACAACTAGCACCGTCGTGAAATTACTAACGCTTTAAAATACCTTAGAATAATCAAAAAACAATTGTTTTCATGAGGCTTATGCGTTTTGCTCAACGCAGATCAAGCAACGCTGAAAATCAATCACTGACAAACCCGGTAACTACACATAACAGATCGCGCGAACATCCAACACCGCCTAGAAAATCAGCGTGGTAAACTCGGGAAATTTGTAACGGCGTGGGTGTGTGATGATTGCGATAGGGGTTTTCGTTGAAAGGCTCATAAGCTCTAATATTTTAGTCTTGTCGTCAAGGTCAGCACATGCTTTAGTATCATACGCAAATATTCAAACAAAGACAGAAAAATGCGGGCAAGCTTATGGGGCAATACATGAAGGGCACGAACGAGAAGAATATCGCGTGGCCACACGCCATCGCATGTAATGGCAAGCACATCCTCACTTCCAATTATAACATTTACATGTGCTTGGGAAAATGCGCAAGCAGCATTCCTCATACGGTCTAAAAATTACACAGACGGTGGCGCCTTGCCCACCCTATTCATCCGTCCCCTTTCCCCGACTTCCCCGCTTTTCCGTTCGAAAGGGAGTTCCCCTTCCCCTCAGTCTCCGGCCTCCCCACACTCATGGGTGCAGATCCCACAGGTCTCGCGGATGAGGCCACTTCGAGGGCATTCTTTGGTCGAGGGTGCGAGGCATAGACGGCTTCCCTGCTCCCACTTGATGACCCCACTGCCTGCCGGTCACCTGCGTGCGATAAGACGAGCGGCTGCTGAAGCATGCCCTGCTGTGGCATAGTCACCCAAGTGGCACTGGACGCCGGAATCACGAGGAGCTGCCCGTTGTGCATCACCTGCAGCGCTTTCATTTCTTCCTGGGGCCCATTTCCAAACGTAAACGGCGGAGGCGGGGCGGTGGAGGCGGGATCGACGCGGTGAAACTGCGCGGCAGGTGCGTGAGCTGTGCTTGTGCTGGCTGTGGGCATCATCTGCGCGGTGACTAGTCGCTGCTGACCTGAGATCAGGGGCTGCTGGTGCCGAGAGAAGGCCATTGCCCAAGGACGCTGGGCAGCAATCTTAGCGGCAGAAGACTGTCGAGGATGCGGCTGTAGCGCCCCGAGTGAGGTAGCGCTGTTTGACGGTTGCCCCGCATCAGGGAACAGCACTCGTTGGTGGGGTTGCAGCTGCGCAGACCGTTGCTCCCCTAACGCCGCAATCGATTGTATTGTCTCTAAAAACTCCTACAGCGCAGCACACCAACGCAGCCCCCCACGAAGCAATCAAACAGACCGGTTTGGTGAGGATCAAGCCGGGGGGAGTCGAGCCCATCAGCAGCAGTGGGTCGTACCTTGAGCACCTCTCCTTCTTGCTGTTCATACAACAGAGTGGGATCCACCGCTTTGCCGCCAGATGTGGTGGCTGCCTTCCCGGAAGCCTCCCTTTCGGGCAACAGCTCCTCGGTGCTTTCGTTGCAATACAACGAAGCCTCAAGTTGCTTATCACCCTTCCTCTCACCGTCCTCGCCTGCTCCGCCCGTGGAGCGAGGACGGCTGACCACATGCGCGCTTCGCTCCGCCTGCGCTCCAGGCGCCAAATCATCCGCTGCCGCCCCCTCCGCAGTGGCCTTACAAGCTTTCGTGGCAACCTCGTTGGCTGCAAATACGAGCAGCTTGCACAGCTCGCCGATTGCGTCCGGTGTCAGCACCCCCTGCTCACCGGAGAGCAGTAGAACAGATTTGAGCAGCCAACAGGGACCATATTCACCCCAGCAGCGGAGAATAGGGTGAGAACGTCACTCAACTGGATACACACCTGCAGAACCCCAGGACGTCTTGCAGTAGCACTGGTGTGTCTGCCTGTGCTGCCCGGAGTCGCACGCCCCCCACGACTCTGTTTACCGGCATCTGATGCGCCCTCCGCGCGCTGCCGCTTGCTGGGGGTAACGCTCTGCCCCTGCTCGCGGACTTCGAGATACTGAAGCACGTTGGCTCTCTGCGCACTCCCGTCGAAATTCTTGCAGTCGATGCATTTGCAATTGTCCGAACAAACGATGCCAGCCTAGAGACACCGTGACACAACACACAGGACTGCTCATCCCAAACACGCCCATATCCACAACCAGCTGCACAACCCCAGCAGGAGATGCACAACAAACGCCAAGCACTGCCCCCGCTTTCACGACATGCTCACCTGAAAGCACTCGCAATACTTCTTAAGGCAGCCGCTCTTTTTGCAATTGCACCCTTTTGAGTGTTTTGAAGACTGGTCGCCATCCTGAAGCCATCAACGCGCCATTCAGAGACTGGCCGGCATTCGTAAGTGAAAGCATGAAAGAAAAGGGGGTTGAGCTGAAATGGCGGGCGAAACTTTCGGACTCTTTACTCACCGGAACTTTCGGACGAAAGGCATGCGGGTTGCGCTCCAAAATCTGCTGCACAGCTGCAGTCCGCTCAACGCTGTGCGCCTCATTGTTGAAGCACTTCGAACAGTTGCAGTGGTCACAGAACCGTCCCGAGGCGAAGCACTCGCAATAGCTAAACATGCAGACAATGGGGAAACGGACGATGTAAATCACCAGAGCCAACTCATAAAACACGGTGTGCGCTGTTCTAGCACTGCCGAATGAAATGTTGTTCTGCGCAGGGGACTGGCTGGGCGCACAGTTTGAGGCAACGCGAGTTTTTGCAGTTGCACAGCTTCCTGGCGGTTGCCTGACTTATCTGCTTCCCATATGGGGAGAGAACCATGACGCAGCCCTGGCATGCCCAAACAACAAAAAGCAACACCATCATTAGTTCGTCGAGGGGATGAAGCACTGTGTTAAGAAAGTGGATGTGCATGGATGTCACACCCCCAGATTCGAAGGTTACCACAAGATAGCTTACCTGTCACAGCAGCCTAGAGTCATACAGCACAGGAACACTGCGGAAGCACATGAAGCTGAGTTCAGGAGCCTGCCTGCCTCAGATTGAGCTTAAATGATGTGCGACTTTCTTAGAAACTAGACGGTGGCGGTCCAGGGTGTTACCTAATTGTTCACAGCTCTGTTGTCTAGGCAGGCGCAGTAAGTGCGAGGGGAAGGTGGCTCAACAAGGCTAGTGCGACTGGGGAAGTCCTCCTGCGTTTCCCTGCACCAGGGGATCATGTGAGGGCGCAGCTTCAGAAGCATACTGGAGGATAATCGTGAGAGCCAAGCTCTCTCCACTCTTCCAGGTGGTGCTAGGAAAAGGGAGTAGGCAGCAGGTGACACGGGCAAACTTGAAAAACCGACGAAAACCACGTTGCGACGGTGGGACGCAATCCACATACTCTTCAACAAGAGGCGAAACCAGCCAGAATTACTCCTGACTGACATAATCTGGGATGGAGTATTTTCACTTGCCAGGAGCGGCATCGAACGGCTAGATTACGACAACAGCGCGAGGGTATCGAGGTGCGCGCTGTGGTCTGTCGCGCGCGAGAAACCGAGTTGCGAGTAACATCTAACAACCGCGGCCACCGGGCGATAGGGCGAACAGGAATTTAAATCGAAAGTGAGCGAGCAGAAAGTGCTGAGCTGTATTTACATTCACAACCGCTCGGTGGACTTTAGTCTGTTCTGTGTATGGAAGCGTCGCTTCGAGAGTGGAGAGCAGCGATGGCGGACACATGGTGGTGATACCCAGGTTTCAGCATCGTTTTCCGAAGTGCAGCTGTCGGGACTGTGTGTGGCCCAAAATCCAAGTCCGCACATTCAACCCCTTTCCTGAGACGGAAACATATAGCTAGACTGGTCTGCCAAGTTCTGAATTATGAGTCCGAGCAACAACAGCGCCAGTGTGACACGGTAGCGTGCTTCACGCGGGGCGCCCACCTGCCCGGCTCTAGGTAATATCGCTTTCAAAAGAAATAGTAGTTTACACAACATGTAGCAAGGAAGCACTCTCGGGGGGACGTGGATGATGTTACCTGCCGACGCCCCGAAAGGATTCGCGTTCACAATAAGTTGTTGCAAAAAACATATGCCATGGTTAAAAATGCTGGAGTCACACACCTGTCTCAGCTACAAGGGATGTACTCGGCGGGTTGTCCGTGCCCTTCTGAGAGCGGTTTGGCGGCGCGCATGGCCGTTGGTCCCAGGCAGGTTAGGTTCGGTCAGTTGAGCAAAGAAATTTCAAATTCGGGGATGTCGGAAGTCGGATGAACGCGCCCGGAAGCTCCAGCTCTCCTCTGTCAAAAGCATGAAAACAAAATCGAAAATTTAAATTTATATTAGCAGCGACTCTTTGATCTCTCTGTCTACTTGCCCGTATCTGTACATGTACCTCTGCCGCTGTGCTGCCTTGTAGTATATAAATGGTTGATTCACCGGAGGGTACGTTTTGCCAAAGATAGGACTAGGCTTACAATTTTACCAGAAGACCACCACAAGCTTGGCCTATGGGAAGATTAGTGCTAATTATGGGTTGGATGGGTGGGTTGCACGAGCCAGATGGGCGAGCGCAAAGCAGAGAGTGCCAGTGCTCGGGGGTTGCACCGGCTTAAGGGTTGCCGCTAGCTAGTGTTGTTTGGGGCAAGGCTTGGGGCGTTACGCGCGGCGTTTCCCCAGTCCTCGAGGGTTACCTCGTCGTGTGGGTAAGACGCACCGCTTTTACAGTAACGCTTTACCGCTAGGGTGTGCGTTCTGTCATATGTGTAAGTAAGTTTTGCAAATCTCTAGATTTAAAACAATCTGACTATTTACCAGAGGTCAAGTTTTGCCATTATTTTATAAGCCGAAGGCTTGCGGAGCCTAGTTTTAATGAAGCGGTCATGCTAGGACGAGCTAGCCGAAGAGTTGCCACGCTGCCGAAGATGGGGTCATGGTGGGGTCGATGTATTTTGCTTCAGTCACAGAAATGTTCTTGGCCCAACCGCCCATGTATTTGACGACGCGGAGTGGGGCTCCGATGCATCTATCAGCGGAGGCGGCACCTTTGCGGAGGCTATGCGATGTCCATTTGAAAGCATTTGGGGGTGCGGCTCCGATGGCGGTGTAAGCGGCGAGGAGCCAGGCGGAAAGAGTTGAAGCCGCTTGCCAATCACCCGAATTCTCGTAAGGTGCGAAGCTCCATATCACGGATGGAGGGGGGCTGTTGTAGAATTTGCCGCAGTAGGCGATCCGTTGACTGCAATACCATTCCAGTAGGTCGGCAAGGGAGGAGTTGGCGTTGATCGGGATAGGCAAGATTGGTTTGTCGGTCGCGTCGCGACGCTAGTCGCCTTTGGCTTTCCGGATGAACAGCCAAATTTGTCGTGATGGTTGATCGATAGTTAGGTCCTAGGTTAGGCTGCGGACACTTGATTCCGCTATGCAAATGAACGCGTAGTTTCTACACACCGCGAGCATTGCCCGAAATATAGCGATGGGGTGTCGTGTTGGCGGTGTCCACGTCGAGTGTTTGCGGATTCGGCCCGCGGCATCGCGGCAAGGCGAGGGCCAAGGGGGCATGTAACGGTAGGCGTGGGTCCGCCACTAGTAGTCGTTGTTGATGCATTTCGAGTCCGCGTCGTGCGTCTGCGAGTAGTTCGCCGACGGCTATCGGCTGCCGTTGGTGGTCGCGGAAAAACTTGCTGACTGCCGAGTACTTTTGTTGCAATGAGGCTGCAGCGACGGTTCCTTGTAGTCCGAGCCAGGCTGTGTAGCGAACGATTGATTGCGTGATTGCTTGCAAGGGGTGAATGCCTTCCTCGTGGCACAACGCAGCGAGATGGCGCATACCGTTGTCGTAGTTCGCACATGTTGTCGGTGCGAGGGAGATGCTCGCGAGGTTGAGCGCTGTGGTCATGATGTGGTAGGTTCCCAGCATAGTGCGGAGTTGGGTGGTCATATTAGCTGTCCACGGCGCGTGGGCGTCGGGTTCGCGGAACTTGTAGCGGGCTGGTCGCGCTCGTACCGGTGGTCTGTAGGAGAGGGGGCGTAGGTCCGCGATGTTTGGGAATGTGGTCCGTAAAGTGAGTCTTATTGCGCCTCGGCGGGTGTGTAGCCAAGCCGGCGTGGAAGTCGAAAGGCCGCTACGCTCCACCCTAGTCGTCCGACCCCTTCGCGCGAGCCTTGCCGTCCGGGAACAAAAGGTCGAATGTGGCGGGATATTGGATGGTTTCGGTGCCCATGTTGTGTAGCTTTTGGAACCACGGTTTGTGGGGCCAATAGGGTGCAATGACGGTAGGTGCTGCGCCCGAGTGGTGCAACTTTGGGCAAAGGGAGAGTAGTGCGTCCCAAGGGGGGTTGTAGTAGTTTGCTTCGCGTTGCCCCGCGGCGATCGGTAGGTGTAGATAGTCTATGTCCTCGAATTTGGGGTCCCGCCATTTGGCGTTGAAGCGAGGGAGCTGTGAGTTTTCCATCGATGCGAAACGGTCGATAGAGTGTGGTCCCCACTCTGCTTAAAGGTAGCTGAATATCCAAGGGTTAAACTACCAATCGTCGCGGTCGAGCTCCCGGCTGGGGCTGTCTGCCCAAATGTTCGCTGTCGAGCGAATGTACATGGGTCGGCTGTTGATGTCGTTGACGTCTAGTAAGTGCCAGAGCCTTTTTGATTTGGCCATCATGACGAAGGAGCGTGTGGTTAGCTTGGACAGCGTATCCACAACTGCGGGGTTGTCTTCGTACAGTAAGACGTTGCGTCCCCGTAGCCGTGGTAGGAAAGACTCGGTCGTAAGTCGCACGGCTCGTAGCTCCTTCCAAGAGATGTGTTGGTGCCGGTCGTCGTCGTACCAAAACCCACGCGCCTGAAAATTGGGGTTATCATTCGTTTGATACGGCTCTCCATCCGTAATCACTTCAGTCGGCGCGGAGATACGCCGTCTCGATTAGCTTGTAGATTGAGCGCCCGTTGTGCATGTCGGGCATTGTCCGCCACCACTCGAGGTCTCGCTTTAGGTGGTGTGTCATGCGGACTCGGCCGCCCCATGCCTTTCACGTACTTAACACGGAGTGGAGTTAGCGTAGGAAAAAACGTGCTGGCGCGATGGCGAGGTAGAGGGACTGCGCTTTCCTTGCGAAAGCGGATAGCTGTCGGGCGGGTAGCCATCGGGCGGTGCTCGTTGCGGGGCCGAGTAGTGCTGAAGCATGTATGGAGAGGGTGTGGAGTTTGTCGATGGGGGCTCGAAATACGCCGTTCTAGAGGTCGATTGTGAGGCCGAGGTGGTCGCCCATCTGTGTGGGTTCCCATAGGCTCTTCTTGGGGTTGCGTTGGAGGCCGAGTTGGTGTAGCAACACCTCGACGCGCGGTCGCGTATGAGTAGTGCTGCTTTGTGCGAGTGGGCCATCAACATGAAGTCGTCCTTGCCGGGTAGTAGTCGAATCCCGCGCCAACGGATGTTGCGCAAAAATCTTCTGGAGGGCTTGTAGGGTGCCGCCGTCCTTGCGATCGGGGACGTCGTTGGACGCCGGAGGTATTTGGTGAACGCCTGCGTGAGCTTGCAAAAGTAGTAGGTGGACCCGGATCAACCCATCGGAAGGCACGCGAGGCGCCATACTTTGACCATGTAGTTCACCGTGAAGAAGTCGCGGTCTTCCTCTCGGATGCCGAGTGTGTAGTAGCCGTCCGCTGGGTCGAGTGAGACGAAGTAGTCGCCATGTGGGATAGGTGGCGGAGGTGCTTGAGGGTTTCGCACGACATGACGAACTCCGCGCAGTAGTTGTTGAGTTCGCGTAAGTCGATTATCAAACATCACTTGTTGACACCGGGCTTAGGGACGAAAAACATGCGGGAGATGTAGCGGGTGTTGTAGGCGCGCTCCCAGGCTCCGCATGCTTCAAATCGTGGCTGAATGGCTTGGTACGTAGGCCGTTTTTGAATTTGACCAGCACGCCATGGTAGATCCAATTTACGACTTAACCGCTCGCGCCGATGTGCTCCCACTCCCGCCATCTTAGCCGCACGCGGTGACGCATGTAGTTGGATAAGGGGGAGCAAGAATCGGCGCGGTGGGCCAAACCATCACTACTTCGTAGGTGGCTTGGTCCCGTGGCATGGCTTAGTTCCGGTAGCAGATGTTGTTGGTGCTGCGGCTGTGGCCTTGCGTTTTTTGGCTGCCGCCTTCTCGGCCTTGGCGTCATGTCCGGGTGGCTTATTTGGCGTTGCCTTCGCCAACGCTGCTCCATCTGCCGCCTTGCTGGCGGCATGCAGGCTAGCTTCGAGCGTATGGTCGACGAATGCGTGGCGCAACTTATCCAATGGGCCGGAGACCGCGGGAGGGCGTGGGCGGCAGGAGCGCTCGTGGACGAGTTCGGCGAACACTCGGTCCGAATTCGAGCTCGTCTGACCGCCCTTGGTGAGGCGGAAGAAGCCCAATCGAGTACGGGCGGCTTCTTCCGTCGCTGCGTGAGCATGATGACCCGCTCCGATGAGGGCAACGGTTGCCGTCTGCTCCATAGATTAAGGAGGGCCGGATAACAGCGCGTTCATGCCCCCGTAAATTGCCGTGTTGGCGCAGCTGTCGAAAAAGGCATAGCAACCAATGTAGAGGTACTCGTCGTACCCCGCTTGATGAGATCTCATGTCGTTAAGGAAAGGCGCCGTGTCGTCCGTCAGCGTCTAGATGCGGGGCTCGTCAATGTCGCGTGGGAGGCGTCCTAGGCAGGCAAGAATGACAACTCCGTACGCGGAGAAGTCGACGAATTCGCGCTCGAGAAGCTCGGAGTCGTCGTTTAGGATGTCGATAGGTGGCTCCTGAGCCGCCTTTCCACCCTCAATCACAATGGTCGCGTCAAGGGGAATGGATTGCTGTTGATTCGTGGGCACCGTTGAGCATGTTAAACGCCTATGTTGTGCAAGTAAGGCGGTGTTAGACCCCTGAATCTGCTCAGAAATCCGGAGTTCGAGGGCCGAAACTGCAATTTGAATATGTTCGCTAGTACGTTGTTTGTTGGCAGCGGGTAGAGCGTCGACTCCATACGCGGAGGTAGACTGCTCATGATGCATGTTTTTAAACGGCGACTTAGAACGTGGGGAAGTGTCTCGTGACGCTCGAGTGCGCATGAGACGATGTAAATTGAAACCTTTCTCGACTACTAGAGTCGAGACTATAATTGCGGGAGCCAGATAAGCGAGCGCAAAGCGGAGACTGCCAATGCTCGGGGGTTGAACCTGCTTAAGGGTTGATGCTAGCTAGTGTTGTTGGGGCATGGCTTAAGGCGTTGCGCGCGGCGTTTCCCCAGTCCTCAAGGGTTACCTCGAGGTCTAAATAAGACGCACCGCTTTTACATTAACGCTTTACCGCTAGGATGTGCGTTCTGTCACATATGCAAGTAAGTTTTGTTAGCCTCTAGATTTGAAACAATCTGACTATATAAGCTGCCACTACCTACAAGTACATGTACAACATCTACTTCACCGTCTCATCGCTATGTCAAACAATACTACTCGATGAATACGGGTATGGGCGGATGACCCCCGGGGACGGGTACGACATACCCTTTCAACGTGGTCAATGCATGGCTTGCATTCTTGCTTGCTTGCATGTTATTAGAATGTTTTCATATGGCTGGACTCCAACATTGGCCTCAAAGTAGGGCTAGCGCAGTGCGTTTCGCTTTTCGTTCAATGGTACGTTGTGCACTCACACGATGACACGCGCGTCACCTACCCGGGAGCATGATCCATATTATGAGTTTACAGTTTTTTAAAACCTTACATTTAAGCCTTCGCATCAAACATAGATGTATTCATGGGATCATGATGCATCTGCCGCATTTGCCGCATAAATGCGCCCATGAATTAGTGCCCTATCTAATCAAGGCATCCATGAATTAGTGCCTTATCTAATCAGTGCGTTCACGAAATAGTGCTCAGTTTATTAATCAACACGTCATTGAATTAGTGTCCTATTTAATCGATGCATCCATGAATTAGCACCCTAACTAATCAATGCATCCATGAATTAGTGATGTATTTAATCGATGTACAATAAATTACCTATATAATTCCGGGACATCGGTAGCATCGATGCATCTCATTTGAAGTCTCGTTAATGCATGATTGTACAAGCCAATAACAATGTAGTCTTGCTAAACTATATACACGGCTACCATCCGGTAATAATCCGGACCATCATCTCCTTACAAAATTGTATGTGCGAGGAGACCGATGTTCATGCATCAATGCAATCTTCCTGCATTACCCGTATCAATGCATCCATGAATTAGTGCCCTAATCAATCAATGCGTCCATGAATTGTTAGTCCACTATTTAATCAATACGTCCGCGAATTAATGCCCCATTTAATCGACGCATATACGAATTACTTACCTATTTAATCAATGCATCCACGAATTAGTGTCCTATTTAATCGATGCGTCCGCGAATTAACATGATAATAAAGCGGTCGCTGCATCAAAGTTTGATGTATTGCTGATGATGCTTGATCTTCAATTTCTGAGGCTGATGCGGATGCTTACTGACATTCTCATTCGTGCTACTAGCAAAAAACCGCTCGTAGAGGGTGCCAATGAGGCTTCACCAGCCAATCCCATCTCCCACGGGCGAAAAAAAATGCCACCAGGGTTCCCTTAATAAAAACGACAAGGAAAGTGATTAAGCATAATACCGATTTAAAGGCTATTGAATATAGGTGTTCCCGTACGTACAACCATCGAAGTCTATCACGTTTTGAGTTTGCCCGTGATCCGCCTATTCCAACCTCTCCGTTGGCAAAGCAACACAAGAATATCAAACATACAAGTATGGCATATAATTTTGTCGCTATTCTCAAGATATGCGGGCTCCTCCCGCCGCTCTAGGGCGTTAATCAACCAAGCTGGTCCGAATGCATGTGCTTGCCGAGTCATAACAACATAGCCTCTAATCCTTTGCAACTCCGGTTGTGCCTCAGATAGTGGGAAAAAGTAGGCTAAAACCCCCTCTCTCAAGTCAACGACGGTCCCGACTCGATTCGCGCACACCCTCGTCCGGGATAAGGCTCCGAATCATATATCGATTAATGATCAATAATTGATGCATCGGCGTTTTTTGTGATTAATCAATTCTCGATATTTAGGCACTATATTTATCGGATGCATCGATCTTTAAGGATTGACTTATCAAATGCATCGATGTCTAAAGGCTTGACTTATCACATGCGTCGATATTTAAAGACTTGACTTTTCAGATGCACCAATCTTTAGTGCCGCGATTTATGAGATACATCAATATTGTTTTCATGTTGTTTCATTCTTGTATCCCGCGTGAGCTTAAATCGAATAACAATTCGCTTTATATCTACATTGACCATCTGAAAATCTAGCATATCAATGAAAATTGATAATTCACACACAAGTTGAATGTTTTTGTGTCATCGACAGTGACGAAAATAAGGAGAAGGCGTTCAAACATAATTGCATTATTAGTACTATACTCAAAACAAAATGCATCTATGGCCACCGTTGGTTCCTTGATATATCAACGGCCAACATGAGTCGAGGAAGGGTTCATGGATTGACCAATCAGCCACTCGTATCAATCATAAAATGGATCATGGTCTCGTTTCCATGCTTTGACGAGACGTGGTGACGAGGTGGATCGGCGCCGATGACGGTCCAGAAAGGGATCATTGGTTACGAAGATTTTGATCGACGGATGCGATGTCTCGCTCTTGGAAAGACTCGGGAAGCGTTTCATAAGTTAATTATATACATAGGTATGTTTTTGAATGTATGAACCGGCGGCAGCTTAAACTCGATGATATCATCCGCGTGCCTTTCAAGAATGCCGAATGTACAAAGTGAATGGTGTTCATGCACTGAACTAGTTATGTGTTGTGTAAACCGTATGCCAAGTATAAACACGGAGGAGCCGAGAATATTTGAAGATTCGCGTAAGTGGAAAATAATTTTCCGTATTGGAATCGGAAAACGCCGATCTCATTATGTCTAGTTTCCGTAGAAAGCGCGGCAGACCCGTCAAGCAACTTCCATGTTTCACACCGACGATCAAAGCCCAAAGATCCGGTGATGGTCCGTTACGCACCCCGCGCAGCTTCGCAGATCCTGACGCGCATAAGTCCGAGTATGCCGTCCATGAGATCGTTCTCAAGAAGGGCGCCGACTTCTACGGTGCGGCGGACAGGGCTTGACGAACGAGGTGACACCGCCGTGCCGGTCGCGCATCTGTCCGACGTTGCGTCAAATACAAAGATACAAGCATACTGGGTCGATCGCGCTGCCTTGGAGCCACCGTCCAAAGTTGTGCGACTCGCCGAGGTGCGCAGTGGGGAGTCCGTTGACGAGGGGGGTCAACATATGACACCATTCATCTAGACGGAGACTCGTCTGCGCCAAGACATGCCATAAAGCACTCGGAGATATCTCCATTGTGGAAGTTTTTCTCTCCAAAGTTTCAAGATAGGCACGGCAAGGCGGCGAGTATTTGTAATTTCTGTCATGAACAACTATCAACACCGAACACTACCAATATTTGGAACCACCTTGTGAGATATCATTATAGTACGTTAGTGAACGAATCCGTGGACAGTCATAAGGTATTCCGGTCGCGCCCAACTATGTTTTGTCACCAACCCACAGGCTTACCGAGCTCTCCCGATATTTTCCCTGTCGAACCTCCATGTGGTGATAATACCCCCAACTGCGACGTTCCCGACGATTGATAATACTACAATAACTGTTGTCAGGATTATTTGTAGCACTTAGGTTCTAGTGTATGTGTTGCTGACTTGATGTGTAGGTGTCGGTCGGGAAGACCCTCGGCCAACAACCCCAACCCACCAATGGTGTCAAACCTACCGCTTTGCTAACATCGTCGCCAAGCTCCACCATGCTTCGAAGAGAGAGTTCGACAAAGCATGTGCCAAGTAGATTGTGAAAAGCAACCGTCCACATTCAATGCCGGAGGACGACAAGGCCTTTCGCGACTTCATTAAAACCACAACACACTGCCGATACTCCCCTCCGGCTACTCCCACAGTCAATAAGATCGTCATGGACATGTCTCTTGAGTGTCATGAGCAACTGAAGGTACGAAGTGGCCTAGTGTCGTGTAAAAGAAAAAAAACAAATTGTTATGCCATTCAGTTTCTAAAGCTACACGGTGTTTAATTATTTTGTCTTTAGGACGATATCACGCGCTTACGTGCGGAGGGCATGTACGTCGCTTTGGCAGCTGACATCTGGGGTGAGAACGGAATCGCCCTTTTCGCCGTGCTCGCGTACTGGATCGACAATGATTGGGCATTGCAAGAAAAGCTCATCCTCTGCTGACCCTTCAATGACGTGAGTCGCCATACACTCATTGTGAAGGCTGACAAATGTGGGTTTATTTCAACTCTTTCTTAACATTCAATCGTCGATGCCTATTGTCAGCAGGTTGATTACACTGCCGAGGCAATTAGCTCAGCTTGCAAGGAAACGTTGGCCCGCTTTGGTGTAGGTGAGTACGACCACGATCAAGGAATGGATACAGTTGGCCAAGAAGCATTCGGCGCAGTCATCGACACAGGAAGCAACATGGTGAAGGCATTTCAAGACTTCGAGGGTGGCCCGTGTGTGGATCATCGCCTCTCGAATGCTCTCAAGGATGCTCTGGAGAAGTCAAAGATTTGCGAAATTGTCTGGTATTGCGAAAGGTGTGCACACCAGTGTTGTGCTGAACTCAATGCAGTTCAGTCGAGTTCAGTAGTTCAAGTTCAGTTCAGTTCAAAACTGAACTGCCTGAATTCATTTCAGACTGAACTTTCAGAAAAAATCGACTGAATTGACCCCTACTGAACTACGTACCTACCTATCTGACCCCTACCTCAAATTTCATCCTAGCGATAGCTCTATGTGCTCCGCTGTCGATATGACAGATATATGCGCACTCTTTACCACATGCGCCGTACAACGGCCGCGTAATCCTTAGCCTCCTAGCAGCCACCCACAACACACAGCAGACACACAATGCCTTTCCACTTTCCACTCCCTAGTTTCCACTTGTCGTCTTCTATGCCAACATGCTCCTGCAACGCGAATCTCCTCACAAAGGTGAGGACGACGACGTGTTGATCGACGCTGACGGTAATGGCGGAAATGTGGAGGAGCAATATGGCGGCGCCGCTGCAACCCCGGGCAACACAGCCGGCCGCCGCCCTCGCAGCAGCGGCGCCTCGTATGCCCACCCACGCGGTCTGCCCACCCAGCTTGAACTGTCACAAAGCCAGAATAACAGATTCCGTCTGAGGTGCATCACGCCCAGCAGATTGCAACAACATGCGAGGAGCAGGCGCGGGACAGTGAGTGTAAGGGACTAGCACTTGATCGTGAGCTTGCAGCGAGTGAGGAGCTAATTCGCGATCTAGAGTTCACAGCTGGCAGCCATGGCAGCCACTTCATGTTTTGATGCATTGAATGTAACAAAGTGCATATGGTAGTGTTAACACTAGCATCCCGTTGCCTAGTACTTATGTGCATGGTAGCTATTTGTCATCCTAGTACTTAGTGTTGTGTGAAAGGTAGCTATTTGTCATCCTAGTACTTAGTGTTGTGTTATTAGCGGTACTCTATTCCCTATTAGTGGCGGTTGGCCGGCCATGCCGGTGCCTTCGCCGGCCGCCATCTCTCTCCTCACACCTCTCTAGTCACCACACATGGCCCCCATGTGGGGCCGGCACGACCTCCGTGTAACTATCCGTTCCCAACTCTAATAGGTTATGGGCCCTCCACCAAGTTACACTAGAGAAGAGCGTGTGTAAAGCGCTCGGCGCCACGTTACTCCTACCTACTCTCACGTATAAAAGAGTAGAGCGTGTGTAAAGCGCTCGGCGCCACGCTAATACTTCATCGTTCAACCGACACCACGCTTCGCCTTCGAGCTTGTTGTCCGCGATTGTCCTACCATCTTCCACGTAATAAAGAGAAGAGCGTGTGTAAAGCGCCCGGCGCCACGCTCGCCCCACCGAGCTTCCAGTCTTACTTAGCCTTCAATCTACCGGGTACCAATGCTCTCGACCGGATCTGGTTTTTTAAGACCGACCCGCGAAAATTCGGCCCGTGCGCACTTTAATTAGTAATGCTGTTGTTTTTTTCCCGAGGCAATGCCGCAACGCTCACCTAACTTAGCGAGGAGCTTAACTTTCCCACGGCGAAAGGGGGGAGTCAACACGAGCGCCCGCCTATGGTTTTGCGTGCCTACACGCTCCTAACGGCCTTGTTGGCTTTGCTTCTTCCTCGCCGGTCGCTCTCATGCGTCGGTTAATTCGCCCGTGGACAGTTTTTTCCGCTACATTTCAGAATAGTACATTACGCATTACATTTGGAACCGTTTCTTATGGGTAACTCGCCGGTAGCGGCACGTTCCTGTGAGCGCATGTAGCTACACCTACTCGGCCTGAGACACACGCTACAAGCACTACACCTTCGACCAAGATGGCACCTTCCTCGACGCAAGCTAGGACGACGTCAAGACCTCGGCTACCTTGAGGGGGGTGTTAGAACTAGCATCCCGTTGCCTAGTACTTATGTACATGGTACCTATTTGTCATCCTAGTACTTAGTGTTATGCTATTAGCGGTACTCTATTCCCTACTAGTGGCGGTCAGCCGGCCCTGCCGGTGCCTTCGCCGGCCGCCATCTCTCTCCCTCCATTTCTATAGTCACCAAAGCCGGCCCCCTTGTGGGGCCGGCACGACCTCCGTGTAACTATCCGTTCCCAACTCTAACAGGCCTACCTTGACCTCTTGGCGTTTTGCAAACCTTCCCCACCGGACTATATGAGGGTGATTTCGGGTACGGGTTGCGGCGCGTTGGCTCTCGTCTTAGCTGCACATGATTCCATTTTTTTAGGTGCCATCCGATTGTGATACGATGGCAGCGCACCGGGTGCTTGGCTTCACTGCGGAGCGCGCCTCTCATGATCGGAAGTGCCCTCGGTGCATTGAAATTGAAATTGAAATTGTTTACAACATGTACCGTATGCGCCGGATTTTCACCAAAAAGCCGTATGCGCCGGCTGCTGTCTCTGGGCCCTCCCAACTATGCCATACAGGGAACTTACAAGTCAGAGCTAGACCGTGAACCACCTATGTCCAACCTCTCCAAGGGTGTTTGGGGGTTTTACTCCCCCCTGGGGAGGGTCTGATGCGGGGTGATGGTGGTGTGCAAGGAGGGGCTTGAGGAAGTGCATTATCTGGAGGCGCGGCGAGAGGTCGTGCGGGATTTGATGCGGTAGACAAGGAGGAGATAATGCAGCCATTGGACGGTGTGCGCATGGAGTGTGGAAAGGATGCGAGACGTGTCGAGTCGTGCTTTGGATATGAGTTTGTCGGGAGGGTCGGTGCGGAGGGTGAGGAGAGAGGTGAGACTAGCGATGGTGGATGAGTACGGTGTGCCCGTGCGGCTCATGACAATAGGGAGGATGTCGACTTCGGAACCTGGCCAGTGGTTGCGGATGGCATTTGCGAGGGGTGTGTATTTGTCTCTAATCAAGTGGGCTGTGTGTGAGAGGTTGTGGTCGGTGCAGTACTTCCACTCCCCTATCTGTGTTTTCTTTATAGATGAGCATCGGCGGCGGCCGTTGGTGTGACCGACGAAGCGGGGTTCAAGGAGGCGAATGAAATCGGGTTTGTGCGCCGGGGGTCGTAGCGCGGGCGGGAGAATCTCGGGGGGGAGGATAGCGGGGCACGAGGTTAGGGAGTCGGGCGAGAGACCTTCGTCAGCAGCAACAAGGCGGGTAGGCATGTGGGTGGGGTGAGGGGGGTGACAGTCAAGAGGGGTGTGGGAGGGGCTGGGGTGGGTGAAAGATTTGATGGGTTTGTTACCGAAGTCTACAGTGATGGTCTCCCAGCGACCTCCGTTGTGGCGTTCTAGGAGGGATAGTAGGAGTTGTAGCGCGCTGTTGTGGCGGTCGTGCCTTAGGGTAGACATGGGTGGGCAGTTACCGGCCATGTGGCCGTTGCTTGTGAATTGGCCACACATGGGCCATCGCATGGTGGGGTTGTGTGTGAGGAGGCGGGTGTTGTGGACTCCCCATATGAATTCTTGCTTGTGGGTGAATTGGGTGTTGGTGAGTGTTGTGAGTTTTTTGTGGAAGGTGAAGTCGGCACCGTCTGCTGCGGCGTGGGCGAGGAGGGCACCGTGTTTGGATGTTTGTGAGAGGGGTGTATGTGTGTATTTACAACTGTGGGTGTGTGCGTCGGCTTTGAGTTTGGCGTATATGTAGGGTATGGGTTCCCCTTGGAGTTGTGGTATGAGGGTGAAAGGCCAGGTCCAGTGGCCTATTGTCACGTCCGAGCCTGAGGTGTATGTGGTATCTGGTGGTTGACCATCTGCAACTTGGTTAGCGAGTGCATCTGCGAGGTCGTTGCCTAGTGAGTGATTGTGTGCTTTAATTTTGCCGAGATGCGTGCGGATGCCTGTGTCGCAGCGGGTTTTGAGGGTGCGTGTGATGGAGAGGAGGGTGTCGCGGTGGATGTTGTGTCTATAAGCGGAAGGGCAGTTTAAGTATCCTTGTATGAGGCGGAGGGAGCACGCACTGTTTGTAAGGAGGTGGGTATGTCCTAGTCGGAGGCCTATGTCAATGCCGGCTAGTTCTGCTCGATTGATAGTATGGGAGGGAGGGGTAGAAGTCACCAGAATTTTGATGCGGGTGTCCGAGGTGGGGTTGTTGTAAGTAATACCGCATACGTATTAGTTGCAGATAGCTACTGTAAGCTATTCTAGATATGATTAGTACATGTCTAGATCGGACATACCGATAAACTGTTTGACTCGGTACAGAGCTGTCGCTAGGCTACAGCTCACTCACTTCTGTTGTCCCGACACCACGCATGTAGGCTGGTTGTCGCCTTAACTGTTCCGTTTGCGGGACTGTGACTGTAACTACGTTTGCGTACGTTATCTTCCACACTAACTGTGTTTGCATGGTTCAATAGGTTATGGGCCCTCTTCCACACTAACTGTGTTTGCATGGCTGGCCGCTCTCCATTTCCGGGTGGCCCACCTCTACTCTTCCATGGACATCACTCTTCCCTAGCCAAGCGTGGCGACCACACCCCCCGTGGCCGTCGTCGCCCCACCGTTGACCCCATAGTCATCGGGCGACCGACACACGCAACCCCCGACTTTGACCCAAACGTCCACCCCAGTCTCTTGGGCAGCCCCCACTACGCCCCCGTCTGCACGCGCCCCGCTCTCTCCCCGGTCTTGCGCATCCTTGGCTCCGCCCAAGCCTCACCCACAGAGGCACATTGGCGCGCTTTGCAAAAGGTCCTCCGCTCCCTTCATGGCACCATTCACATGCGCCTGACGTTGGGGGGGGGGCCTGGACCACAACCTCCAACTCACAGGCTTTGCCGACGCTGCCATGCTCACCAAACTCCTCCCAAGACATGCACTTGCAAGACACCGAAGTGCGATCATTGGAGGACAAGACCCAATGCAACGCTTCATCCCGTAGCTACCTGCAGGGGGAGTGTTGTAAGTAATACCGCATACGTATTAGTTGCAGATAGCTACTGTAAGCTATTCTAGATATGATTAGTACATGTCTAGATCGGACATACCGATAAACTGTTTGACTCGGTACAGAGCTGTCGCTAGGCTACAGCTCACACACTTCTGTTGTCCCGACACCACGCATGTAGGCTGGTTGTCGCCTTAACTGTTGCGTTTAAGGGACTGTGACTGTAACTACGTTTGCGTACGTTATCTTCCACACTAACTGTGTTTGCATGGTTCAATAACCTATGCAAACACAGTTGCATGGTTCAAATGGTTAAGTGGCGCGCTTGACAGCTCGTTTCGACTTGCAGTCGGCCGCGGGTGCTGTTGCTGCTGCGGGTGCTAATCCGCACCCCCCAGTCGCACAGCGCCGCCACGATGCGCCCCGCGAGCCCGCGCGTGCCGATGCGCACTACGACCCCTCGCGTCACGCCATCCGGGTTGATCACCTCCCACCACCTCCCCCCTTCCCCCACGCCGGATATGCCCTTCACCACCCCGGCCCCCATATCACGGAGGCGCCCTCTCATCTCATCCCCCCCTACCGTGACCACCCGCACTCGTACGGCCCGCCGCGTCCAATGGCTGGCCGCTCTCCATTTCCGGGTGGCCCACCTCTACTCTTCCATGGACATCACTCTTCCCCAGCCAAGCGTGGCGACCACACCCCCCGTGGCCGTCGTCGCCCCACCGTTGACCCCATAGTCATCGGGCGACCGACACACGCAACCCCCGACTTTGACCCAGACGTCCACCCCAGTCTCTTGGGCAGCCCCCACTACGCCCCCGTCTGCACGCGCCCCGCTGTCTCCCCGGTCTTGCGCATCCTTGGCTCCGCCCAAGCCTCACCCACAGAGGCACATTGGCGCGCTTTGCAAAAGGTCCTCCGCTCCCTTCATGGCACCATTCACATGCGCCTGACGTTGGGGGGGGGGCCTGGACCACAACCTCCAACTCACAGGCTTTGCCGACGCTGCCATGCTCACCAAACTCCTCCCAAGACATGCACTTGCAAGACACCGAAGTGCGATCATTGGAGGACAAGACCCAATGCAACGCTTCATCCCGTAGCTACCTGCAGGGGGAGTGTTGTAAGTAATACCGCATACGTATTAGTTGCAGATAGCTACTGTAAGCTATTCTAGATATGATTAGTACATGTCTAGATCGGACATACCGATAAACTGTTTGACTCGGTACATAGCTGTCGCTAGGCTACAGCTCACTCACTTCTGTTGTCCCGACACCACGCATGTAGGCTGGTTGTCGCCTTAATTGTTCCGTTTGCGGGACTGTGACTGTAACTACGTTTGCGTACGTTATCTTCCACACTAACTGTGTTTGCATGGTTCAATAGGGGTGGGTGGCTGCCGCGCCGAGGGGGGAGCTCCTTCCTTTTTTCGAGCCGTCTGTGTATACGAAGTCCTGCCAATTCCAAGCAAGGTTTCCTTTGGTGGGGAAGTATGTTAGTTGTATGCGTTCATGGAGGGGGTAGGTAAGGGGGTGAGTAGGGTTGGGGGGGAGATGGTAAATGCCTGCGGAGTGTGGTGAGTAGGAGTCGGTGAGGTGTGGAGGTGGGATGGTGATGGTGGGGCTGGGGAGGTGTGTGTCGTAGATAGACTCGAGGGTGTTTTGGAGTGCGTTCATGGCTGTGTGTGAGGGTAGGGTGGGGAGTGCGAGGGGGTTAGCGACGAGGTCGATGTCTACCATCCAGCGCGTGCCGAATGGGGTAGGTGTGGGGTGGCCTGTGTGTTGGTCGGGGGGTAGGAAGGTGTTCGCGTCGTTGGGAAGGGTGTATAGGTGATGTGTGTAGGGGGAGCTGATGTATTTGGAGTGGCGGTATGGTGTGTGTTCCCAACGGGGGAGAATAAGGATGGTTGCGCTGGGAGTGTGTGAGGCTGTGAGGTGTGCGCTGGTGATTGCATGTTCCATGGTGCGGCGCATGCATTCGTGGTCGTATTCGGGGTTGGCGATGTTGGTGCCTTGCCATGTGTGTGGGGCGTTACTGCCGCTGGATGAGAAGACTATGTCTTCGGGGTAAAGTGAGTGCTAGGTGTGCGAGTGGAGTGATTTATTGAGGGGGTCGGAGTAGAGTTCTGTCTGAATGTGGAATGTGTGACGGAGAGCCGAGAGGAGGTCCTCTCTAGTGGCCCATCTGTTACGGGTGGTGGTGGCGGGGGTGGGTGAATGGATTTCTGAGCGGGAACCTAGGCGAGTGAGGAGCTGGTAGACCTCCTCTTCGAACGTATGATGTGAGAGGTCGGGGCGAAAGAGTTGGTAGAGGTGGCGTACGCGGGGGCCGTTAAGGGTGGTGACCGCGCGGCCGTCGGGGGTGCAGAGTACTGTGGTGTCGTGGAGTGATGGGTGTGCGTGGATGGCGAATTTACCGGTAGGGAGCATGTCGAGGTCGGGGTTGATGGGGTCGTGGTTGAATGTGATTAGGGGGTGTGTCCATGGAGGGGGTCCGGGTTCTAGCAGAATGGGTGTGGTGGAGGGGACAAAGCCGGAGTTAAATGCAATGAGGGCGGAGGGGCCGGAGGGGGTCTCAATGATGGTGTCGTGTAGTTGTAGGCATGGGGCCCACTGGACCTCGTGGAGGCGGGTGAGGTCGTGTTGTTGGCCGCGAGCGCACCAGTCGCACTGCCATGTGGCGGGACCTAGGGCGGGGGGGCATTGGGAATGGACGGCAAAGTGCGGGCATGTGCTGCAGGTGGAGGTGGGTTCTGTGTGCAGAGGGTTGTGGCATATGGAGCAATCGGCGGGGGTGGGGGTGGGAAGGCATACCGAAGTGGGGGTGGAAGAGATGAGTCGGAAGCCGTCGTCAAGTTGGAGTTGTATATCCCATTCCGTGAGGTGTTCCGGGGCCCATTCGACCATGTATTGTGTTTGTCCGTATTCTGTGTCTTTGTGTTTGGAAATGATGCGCGTTACGTCGCAGGGGGGGAAGTGGTGGTCGGAGGGGGTGAGGTATGTTGTGTCTATATGCGTGATGGGTGCAGTGGGGGGGTAGTTTTTGGTGCGGGATGTGTGGGTGTCGGGGGAGAGGGTGGGAGGGGGGCGGGGGGAGGTGTGATGAGAGGAGGGGGATCCATGAGGGGTGGAGAGTGGTGGGGGGGGATGCTTGTTTGGGGTTGAGGTTGGTGACGGGGAGGCGGTTGTGGACAGTGTCGGAGGGTTCGGTAAGACTTGCGGCGAGAAGGCGAATTGGGATAGAGAGGGAAGCGGTGGACCCCGTAAGTTTGGAGATGGATTTGCAGGATTTGAGAATGAAGAAGGAAGGGGTGGCGCGGAGGAGGACTTGTTGCCATGTGGTTATGTGGTTTTGCCAGAGGGGATTGAGACGGGGGAGGAGGGAAGCGTGTGTTTTGCGGGGTGAGAAGTCACAGTATGCCTGCTTGTATGTGTGAGGGTCGGTGATGTGTGTGGCTCTGTCTCTGGGTGATGCAAGGAGAGCTTCATCCTGACGGGTGAATTGGGCGCGGATTGTGGAGGCAATGGGTTTGGTGAGGGAGAGGGGAGGGATGTTGTGAAACATAGTGCCAGCATCGCGTTGGGCGCGTACTAGGCTTCTTAGTGTGGGTGGGGAGAATCTGTTTGACATGATGGATTCAGTGGGCCAGTAGGAGTATGTGGTGGAGATGTTGTGTATGTGGGCTCTGGCCATGTGGCCTCTATATTCGGGGGTGTTCATGACTTTGTGGAGGTGACAGACAGTGAGCTGTGCGGCATGGGCTTTGAGGGAGGGGAGGCCGTAACCCGGGTATGAGGTGGGTCGGTAGAGGGCTGTGCGGGGGAGGTTACGTACCGAGGAGACGGCGGAGCGGAGGGCGCGGCATATTTGTCCATCGAGGGTGTCCAGTTGAGAGTCGCTAAAGAGGCCAAGCTGGAGGGTGAAGTGTTTTCCGATTAGGAGGCCTCGGATGACGCGTATTCTGCGGGATTGGGTTAGTAGGGAGGTGGAGAGGGCGTTGACGAGGGATGCGGTAGTGCGTTTCAGTTCGTGCCAGTGTTTGGAAAATGTGAGGGAGGTGTTGAGTTCGACTCCTAGTACGCGGTATGTGTTTAAGGGGCCGATAGAGGGGATGGGGGCCGGGGTGGAGTTGACGGTGATGGACAGTGATTGGAGGCGGGATGCAAGGAGTGTGATATTGGCAAGGGAGAGGGCGTTGCGAGTACGCCAAAGGGCTCCGGTAATGCAGCATTTTCGGATGATGACGGTCATACCTATGTAGGCGCTGAAGAGGGAGAGTTTTCTGAGTTGGATGGCCATGTTGGGGGTTGAGCCCGTGGCGAGGCTGAGGTCGTCGGCGAATCCGTGACCATGGTATGTGGCCGTGGGTTCTGTGGGGTCGACGTTAGTGGTGGGGGGGCCTGGGCGGTAGCCCCGGCTGCCCACAGTGAGCCAGCGGAGAAAGGGTTCAAGGAAGAGGGTAAATAGGAAGGGGGAGAGGGTGTCGCCCTTTAGGGTACCCCGATTTATGTCGATGGAGGGGGTGGGACCATATGGGGTAATGTAGTCTGTGGATGAGACCCCGTAAAGGTGTTCGCATGTGTCGACAAAGGTGGGGGGCATACCGAGTTGTCGCATATGTTTGAACATGATGCGGTGGTCTGCGGCGTTGAAGGCGCCCTTGAAGTCGGCGTACATGACGTAGATGTCTTCTTTGTGGACTTCCGCGTCCTCCATTGCCATGATTATGGAGGAGAGGGCGTCGTGGATGCTGCGGTGTTGTCAAAAGCCGTCTTGTTGGTCGCTGAGGATGCCGTGGGTTTCGGCGTATTTCGAGCCTGCGTCTTTGATTAGTGCGGTCCATAGCTTAAGAAGGTTATTCATGAGGGCGATGGGGCGGTAGTTGTCAAGGAGGGTGGGGTCACCTTTTTTATGTAGTAGGCATGTTGTGCTGTGGCACCACTCAGGGGGTGTGTATGAATTGTGGGCGAGGAGGGATAGGAGAGAGAAGAGGGCGGAGCGGGTCCCCCGGGGTAGGAACTTGAGAATTTCGTTGGGGATACCGTCGGGGCCGGGGGCTTTGCCGTTGCCTAGCGAGTTGAGGGTTTTATCGAATGTATATCGGGTAATCATGTCGGCAAGGGTGAGGGAGGGGTCTCCGCGGGATTCGATGGTATAGTTGTCGGGGTTGTCCGAGTTTTCCCAAGGGGGTGCGGGTAAGTCGGGTGGGGTGGCTCGAGTGAGTTCGTTGGTGACGTGGGAGTGCACCGCCTCTAGGACGGCGGAGGGGGAGGTCGCTGTGGATTTATCGTAATGCGGTAGGGGGCTAAGAGGGCCGACAGCTCGATCCGTGGGATCAGCAGCTGTCGGGAAAGCCATGTACAGAGGGCTTTTGAAAAAATAATTTCTGTGCACTACCGGCGCCAGGATCTCCCGCTCGGCCCGTCCGATATGTTTTTTCGCTTACAGATACTCCTAGATACAGGCTTACTTTTAGGAGTGGGGCCTGTACTAGGGCAGCGTTTGATGGCGAGGAGGGTACGGCCGGATCGGCGGTGGGAAGCGGGTGTTGGAGCTGGTGGTGGCCAGCCGGGAAGCAGCGCCGGGGAAGGGCGCTCGCTAGCTATCGACCAGCCATGTGCCGGTCGAACCTTACCGAGGGGTGAGGCAAGACATGGCATAGGCAGGTGGCTAGTCGCAGACGGAGGAGCGGCTACAAGAGGCGGCGGCGATCCTCAAGATCAGCCGCCGCCGGAAAGCCATGTACGGAGGGCTTTTTTGGATACTAAAAATAATGTCCGTACCCGGCGTCGAGCTAGTTGGGGAGCAGCACTAGGGTAGGGCGCTCACTGGCGCGTCGCTACGTCGTCCAGCGTCATCTCCCGGGGGGAGGAGTAAGCTGGGACGGCAGGGAGGACAGTCGCGATGGGAGGAGCGACACGATCTGGCGGCGACGACCCTTTGGGTCGGCGCCGCCGGAAAACCCGGCACGGAGGGTTTTGTTTAATTCCGGGCGCCCGCGGCCCGCCGGATCCGGCTACGGTGACCTGCCCCCCCCCCCTCTTCGACACCCACTACCCCGACAGACCTTCATACTCCTAGGGGTCCTTGAGCGTGGGCCCGGGTGAGCGTGGAGGCCCCCGCTCAAGAAAAGGCTGCTCGGTGGACGCGCGATCAGAGGGGGGAGGGTACGGCCACAAGCCGGAAAACCGACAGGTACCCGGGTACCGGACAGAGAAAAAACCGGGGAAATGAGCGGGGAAAATTCAGGCGTGGAGGCAGGAGCGCTAGTTTTTTCTATGTCTGTGTGTCTCGGTCCCCCCCACCTGTCCTCGAGGTGATGGGGGACCTCGACACGGAGGACCGCCGCGTCGGTGGACGCGGCAAGACCTTGGGGCGGGGTTAACGGGATGGAGCGGCGGGATCGACGAGCGACCGCGCGAGGAGGGTTTTTTTGCCAGCCTTTCCCCTCCTACCTTCGGCAAGACCGAAGTCACGCGGGAGCTAGATTAGGCTGGCCCGTCGTCCCTCCCGAACGCCGACCGGCCTAGGCCGGTCGACACCCCGGTTCGGTGGGAGCGGGCCGTGCATCGTGAAGGTTGAGCAGCAGTTTAGTTTTGCATTTCTCGACAAGTGGATTTATTTTTAGATCTGTTTTTCTTGATTACAAAATTATTAGCTGTTACTGCCATTGGAGAGGTTGGGATTAGTGGTTAACGGTCTACCTCACGCTTCTAAGTCCTGTATGGCATAGCAAAAGGGGGGGCCCAGAGACGACAGCCGGTTCGTACTGGTATTGTTGTAAACGATTTCAAATTTCAAATTGTGGGTTCTGTGGGGTCGACGTTAGTGGCGGGGGGGCCTGGGCGATAGCCCCGGCTGCCCACAGTGAGCCAACGGAGAAAGGGTTCTAGGAATAGGGTGAATAGGAAGGGGGGGAGGGTGTCGCCCTGCAGGGTACCCCGATTAATGTCGATGGAGGGGGTGGGACCATATGGGGTAATGTAGTCTGTGGATGAGACCCCGTATAGGTGTTCGCATGTGTCGACAAAGGTGGAGGGCATACCGAGTTGTCGCATGTGTTTGAACATGATGCGGTGGTCGGCTGCGTTGAAGGCGCCCTTCAAGTCTGCGTACATGACGTAGATGTCTTTGTTGTGGAGTTCCGCGTCCTCCATCGTCATGATTATGGAGGAGAGGGCGTCGTGGATGCTGCGGTGTTGTCGAAAGCCGTCTTGTTGGTCGCTGAGAATGCCGTGGGTTTCGGCGTATTTCGAGCCTGCGTCTTTGATTACTGCGGTCCATAGCTTAAGGAGGTAATTCATGAGGGCGATAGGGCGGTAGTTGTCAAGGAGGGTGGGGTCACCTTTTATATGTAGCAGGCATGTTGTGCTGTGGCACCATTCAGGGGGGGTGTAGGATTTGCGGGCGAGGAGGGATAGGAGAGAGAAGAGGGCGGAGCGGAGCGGATTTATCGTAATGCGGTGGAGAGTCGAGGTCGCGTTGGTCGCAGGGAGAAGGCCGCTTTTAATTTTTAAGCGGCGGTGGGAGGATTTAGGGCTGGCGTCGTAGGCAGTATTGGCGCGTGCTTTGATTTTCTTCAGGATATCTGTGGTGGTTGTTCTGAGTAGGAGGCGTATGCGTGCTTGGCATTGATGTTGGATGTCGGTAGGGGAGAGATAGTCGGTTGTATTATGAAGGGATTGGGCGAGGGGTAGGGGGCCGTTGTTTGTGCTACATCTGCGAAGTTGTCGTATGAGTTTGCGTGTTTTTTAATTTAACCAAGTGGGGTCAAGGGACGAGGAAGTTGGGCCGGGTTTCTTCGGAGGTAGGAGGGGCCATATGGTGGCCGCATGGTCCATATGTTGGGAGAGTAGCGTTGTAAATTTCGAGGCGAGGGCGTCGAGGGAGTCTGGAGAGGCTGTGGAGGGGGGTGTGTTAATAATTTCTGCGTGGAGGGAGGCCGTTTGGTTGATAAGGGAGGGCGTGCTATTGTGATACGTTTGTATGTGGTGCGGTTGTAGTGGAAGTTTGAAGGTGAGTTTGCGAGTGGTGTGGTGTGCGTGAGGTAGGTTTTGGGTCGAGGGGGGGCGGGCGATTAAGGAGGAGGGGGCATGGATCACTAGATGGACCGCCGAGTGGTCGGTAAAGTGTGAGGGTGAGGTAAAGACCGAGCATTCGGGTGGGTTGAGGCTGAGGGGGGATGGGGGAGGGGTGAGCCAGTGGTCAAGGCAGCCTCCGCTACGGGGGAAGGTAGGGAGGGGGGGTGGAGGGGGCGAAGGTGGGATTCGAGTAAGGAGGTGAGGGCGGGGTTGCCAGCACCTTGAGTGGTGGTCGTTTGGAAGTCGCCTCCCCAGAGGATACGGTGGGTCGGGTAGGCGTCCGATAGGCGGAGGCCCCAGGCTGCGACTTCGGCGTACATTTGGGTCAGTTGGGTGCTGTGGAGCTGTGGCATGTAGGCTCCGAGGAGGAGGTAAGGGTTGCCTGAGTGAGGGACGAGTTTTAGTCCGGCGATATGTGGTATGAGGTGGGGGGGTGGGGTTAGGACAGTGGCAGACTGGAACGATGCTCTGCGGACCGCGAAGAGTACGCCTGCGTTGGGTAGCGGCACAAGTGAGTAGTAGGGTCGAGAGCTTTTGAGAAGGTATTGGGGGAGGGCAATGCGCCACCGGGATTTGTGGGTGGCGTGGTGAGTTTCTGTGAGGATGAGGACGTCTGGTTGGTGGGTGGTGGTGAAGTGTTCGACGTCCATGATGGACGTGTGGAGGCCTTTGGTGTTGAGGTTGATGAAGTGTAGTGGTTGTGGGAGATGGTGTGGGAGGATGGGTGAGGGGAGGGGGTCGGGGGGGTTGGGAGGGTCGACGGGGAGCCGGGGGTCGCGGTGGTGTGGGGGGTTGGGGGGGGGGGAGGGGTGGGGGGGGGTCTGGAGGGTTGACCATGGGGTGTTTTCGGGGGGGAGGGGATGGAGGGAGGGTATGGGGAGGGGTGGGGGATGAGGGGGGGGGGGGGTGGAGGAGGAGGGGGGGGTGTAGGAGTGGGGGAAGGGTGCTGGGGGTGGAGTGTGCTGAGGAGTTTGGAGCGGCCGACCGGGAGGGGGGTGGAGCGGAAGACGTGGTACCACAAGAGCGTGTGTAGGGAGTAGACAGTGGTGCGGGGGTCGAAATGGGGAGGGTTGTAAGCGTGGTTAGCAGGTGCCGTGAGTATGAAGTAGGTGTGGAGGAGGACGTGGGTGCCACATGACCACGCGTGAGACGTGTCGTTCTGCCGAGGGGGGGTGGAGGAGGCGTGCGGTAGCGATGGGAGGGGGGGGAGAAGATTTCCAGGAGGCGAGGAGTGAGAGTGAGCGAGTGAGAAGGGATGGTGGGGGAGGGTGGTGGAGTAAGTCCACCCATGTGGCTGAGGTGTGTGTCAGGTGGAGGAGTCTGAAATGGGAGTGTTGCCAGGTGAGGACTAGGAAAGAGTTATGGGGTGTGCCCGGGCGTGGGGGGACGCCTCTGTTAGAGAGGTTGGTCCATTGGCTGGGGTATAGTTGATGATTGTGGAAGTTATCGACCTCGGTGTTTGTGATAACAATATAGGTGTTGGAGGTGTCAGAGTGGAGTTTTGCAAGTGAGGTAGCGATGCAATAGAGGTTGGAGAGGTCTTGGTAGTGGCCTCACTGGAAGGAGAGCACCGCTGAGGAGTCGAGGTGACCGATAGGGGTGGGGAGGCCGGTCGCAAGGTTAAGGTCAAACATGTAATTGTGTATTTCAATGGTGCATGTACATGGTTTGAAGTGTGACGGGAGGGAGGCCCTGGATGATTTGGTTACAAGATGTGTACGGATGTCAGGGGGGGTCGGGGGAGGTGGTATGGGTTCGAACCTCCGGGCTAGGTGGCCCGTCTGTGGTGGAGTTAGGGACGATGGTGGGCCTTGGCGGCCGAGGGGAGGTCAGCAAGGAGGAAGGGAGGTTCCGAGGAGGGGAGGCGGTTCTCGTCGGGTCCCTCTGTGGCTAGGGCTTCGGCCGGTAGGTCTTCGAGCTCGAAGTCCGAGGTAGCAGGGGATGAGGCGGGCAGAGGGAGGGGTGGTTGGTGAGTGAGGAATCGGGGGCTAGGAGGTGGTCGGGGGTGGGGGTGTGGTGGGGTGAAGAGGTGGGGGTGAGGTGTTTGGACGGTGTGAGGGCTTGGGGGGGGCGGCGGTGGGGTGGTGAGGGGTGGGCCTTCCTGAGGGGAGAACGTGTGTGTTTGGTGACACCGGACGGGGGGGCTGGCTTGAGGGCGGGGTCGGTAGGTGGACGGGCTGTAGGGGAAGAGTCCATGGGGTCGGCGGGGGGAGAGGAGGGTGAGAGGAGGTGGAGGGGGGGTGGTGTTGGGGCGGGGGAGATGTCGGTGTGAAGGGGTGAGGGAGGAGGGGGTGGAAGGCAGGAGCCAGGGGTCGGATGGGAGGAAGCGGGGGCGGGTTGTGTGGGGGGGGTGGAGGAGGAGTCCATGTGGTCTGGTGTGTCTTCAAGGATAGCGGGGAGGGAGGGGTGGGGTGTGGGTGAAGCCCGCGTAAAGGCGAGGGGGTCGGTAGGCTGTGAGGGGGGGTGGTTCGGAGTCGGGGTGGGGGAGGGGGAGCGTCGTTTTTTGGTGGAGCGCGGGTTGTGGGTATGGGAGAGGGGGGGTGTGGGAGGGGGCCAGTTGAATGTCGGGAAGGGTGTCAAGGTCGAGGGGGGTATCGTGTGGAGTCCAGCAGGGAGCCATCCGCGGGTTCATGTTGCCATGACTCGTAGGTGTTGGTGGCCTGCAGGTGACCAGTCCATTCGAGGAGAAGGGATGGCGGGTTGCGGAGAAGGGCTTTGTGTTTGGTGAGAGTGAGCGGAGGGGGGGAAGGGGTGGTAGTGAAGACATGGTCCGTTATGCGGGACCTACCGAAGATGGAGTAGTGGTGGGGTGTGATGAATAGGGAGCATGTGGTGTGCGTGAGGGTGCCGCGGTGAATGTAGGTGTGGGGAAGGGGAATGGTGGCGGTGCCGTTGGTGGAGATGAGGATGCAGTACATGGTATTGGTGAGGGAGATTTGGATACTGGTGGCGATGTGGGGGGAGGGGGAGGGGTGGGAGCGGAAGTATGAGCCATAATGGAATTTTTGAGGGAGGTGTGGTGTGTGATGTCGAAAGTGGAGGAAGGTTGGTGGGAGTGTGAGTGAGTGTGTGCGTATTCAGAACCTGTTTGATGTAGGAGGGTGGATAGCCAGTGTGGGGCAGGAATGGAGCCGTTAGGCAGAGGACATGGAAGGGGAAGTGGGTGGGGGGACTGGATGAGGACTGTGGTAAGGCAGGTGTCAGCCCAGGAGGTGCCTGGAACATGGCCTGTGAGAGGGGGAGGTGCGATGGTGATTGTGTAGTTTTGGGGGGTGGGGGGTACTGTGTGAATGGCATTTTGTAGTGTGGCGTGAAAATGTACATGGCCTGATTGTGAAAGAACCGGGTTATGGGAGGGGTGGAGGATATTCATCCAGAAGGAGGATGAGCCGTTGTCGACTTGGGTGGGCTCGCGTGTAGGTTGGAGGGCGTCGGCGATCTGGAGGAGGAGCTGGGTTGGTTCTGGGAGGTCCTCCATGCGGGGGGTCAGAGCGGTGGCGCTGGCGCTCAAGGGGTCGGTAAGTTCCGTGGCGAGTCGATCGAGGAGGAGGGCATGTAGCAGGGGAACGAGGTCTGGGCCGGAGAGATGAGTGAACAAGGGGGAGCTGATTTTAACGCGGCGGCCTGATATTGCGGGAACGGTGACTGCTCTGATTATCTGAATTTTTCTGCTGTTTCAGTTTGGACACAAGGTGGGGGTTTGAGGCGGCGCTGGGCGGTATGGGTCCTCCCGACGGGAGTTCACGCTGGCGTGAAGCGAGCTGGTATAGCAGGCCCACCGCTGTGCATGAGGTGGGTATGTCCAGGCGGACTTCTTGGTGTCCATTTGAGAGTTCGACTGGTAGGGGAGTACGGTCGAGTTGTCGAGGCATGGCGGGGTGTTGGGTGCGTGTGACGGAGGCCGACCAGCGAGCACGATGGGCGAGTTCCCGACCTATTATATTTCTCGCTCGGGCCGGGATATCGGTTAAGGTGTGAACTTTTTCGAGGAGCCATCGCCGAGGGAGGGAGCATGCGGATATGAGCATGTGTGACGAGTATGGTGTGTCCGGGAGGAACACACCATGGAGCCTGAAGCTGGCAAGGTCAGGGGGGGCGGTGGAGTATTGGCCTGTTAGTAGGTAGGAGTCGATGAGGCGAGCAGATAGGTCAACGGCCCTTCCGAGGTCGGGAGCGGTCAGCGGAGCAGTGAGGACCAGTGGCGTTTGTAGCCATGTGCCCGGTGTTGGTTCCAGGGGCGTGCCCCGTCCGCGTTCGGCAGTTGCGAGCTGGGGAGCCGTGAGGAAGGGTGCGAGTGGGTGACCCACCATGCGGTTTCGGGGACCGATGTGGTCGTCCGCGAAGAGGGGTGTCGGGCAGTCGTTGAGGAGGACTTGTTTGTAGGAGTCCGTAAGGTTAGAAGGCAAAGACATGGTGATCGGGAAGTAGGTTGCAGTGGTAGCGTAGCGAAGGTTGTGGATGTGAGTAGAGTGTGGAGTCGGAGTGGTCAACGTGAGTTGGCGGCTCACGACCACGCCTGATGGGACCTGGGTTTGTTTATCGCGGGCGTCGGATGTGGACGTCCGGACGCTCGGAGGGGCGCGCGATAGTGCGCCAGCTCCGTGGGGGGGTGATTTTTGTAATCTATTTGATACGTACGAGTGTCGTAGTATTTGAGGTAGTACTCGAGGTGGTGGTGATGTGGGCGGCTCAGATTCCGGCTTGTGAACCGAATTCAAATTTGTGAAAGCTGCGCCTTGGAGTGTGTACCGTTTGATGTGCCTACGGATCCACTGACTTGGGTGAGCTAGGCTCGGGTGGGGAGAGGTGATCGGTGCCCGTCGTCCGACGGGCCATGTGGTCACCAGTCTATCGCTCATAGGGAGGCCAAGCCCGGAGCGAAGACGGTCGGCGTTGCTCATCCGAGCTACCGACCCATCCCCTATATTTTTTGACGTCAGTAGTACTTTAGTAGTACTTTGGATCTTTTTACTGTCTTTAGTGACGGTAGGATAAGAATCCCCTCGGTGCAATGAGGCTCTCTCTGAATCTCGTGGGTCTGGATCTTCGTCCACGGTATCGGGCACCTCTATGTCGGGTGAGCGCTCCACTATTGCTATGCTTATGGACCACATCCCCCGGTGCCCGTGCTCTTGGTACGTCATTCAGCTCTACGATCGGATTTTCCATGTGCTTGAAGAGTTCATGCTTGAAGCAGGGGCTACTAAGGGGCGGGACTTGCGGTTGGAGGTCCGCCGTTTTCGTTCGGGAGCTTCTATAGATCGTCATGGGGATGTGGTTTGGTTAGACGTCATGGCTCCACACGTCATCTTGTTATTGATGTCACGGTTACAAGTGCTCGCACGAACCCCAATGTTCCTCGTATAGTCGCTCGTCTCCCCCACCCGGGCATTCTTGCATTGGGAGCTGAGCACGGCAAACTTGATGCGGACCTCCGCACTTTTGCTTTGCCTGGCACGCCTTCGGTTCAATCGGCCCATGACTACTATCCCTTTGCTCTGGAGGATGGGGGCCGGTTGGCGCCGATGGCGGCTCAATTAGTTGATTGCTTGACTATTTGGTGGTAGTTCGTCGCTTCCCTGGCATGGGTGCTGCTGAAACTCGTTCATTGCGCTTTGACAATTATTTCCGTATGCAACATTTTGTTCGTCGAACTACTCTCGTTTCTTTCTGGCGTTTTTTGGTGGTGTGCGGCGAGAATTCATGCAACGTCTTTCTGATGCTCTTCATGGTACTCAAGTTCCTATTTCCGCGACGCTTTGCATGAGGGCAGTGTTGATGTTATAGCATGCCTTCGTGTTCCTCGGACTTAGGCTTTTACCTTTTTCTTCTTTTTGCTTGGTGGTGTCCGCTGCTTTTTCTTGTAAGAATATACATCTTGAGCACAATAAAGATATCGACATAACATTGCGCGAGCTAGATGGGCGAGCGCAAAGCATAGAGTGCAAGTGTTCGGGGGTTGAACCGGCTTAAGGGTTGCCGCTAGCTAGTGCTGCTGCCGGCGGGGTTTGGGGCGTTGCGCGAGGCGTTTCCTAAATCCTCTAGGGTTACCTCGAGGACAAGGTAAGACCCACCGCTTTTACAGTAACGCTTAACCGCTAAGGTGTGCATTCTGTCAAACATGTAAGTAACTTTTGCAAACCTCTAGATTTATAAAACAATCTGACTGAATAGTATGAGTATGCAACATTTCGTTCGTCGAGCTACTTCTCTTCCTTTTCGGCATTTTTGGGGGATGTGCGGCGATAATTCATTCAACGTCTTTCTGCTGCCCTGCATGGTACTTTGGGTTCCTATCTCCGCGATGCTTTGCAGGAGGGCAGTGCTCATGCTGTGGCATGCCTTCCTGTTCCTCGGGCTTAGGTTTTTTCTTTTTTCTTCTTTTTGCTTGGTAGCTCATGCTGCTTTTTCTTGTGAGAAGAATATTTGAAAAAAAATAGTATCTGTGGAACATTACATACAATAAACATGGCGCGCGACGAAAATACTATGACGAAGCTACCTACTCTGGATTCCTATCTCCGCGACGCTTTTCAGGAGGGCAGTGCTGACGCGGTGGCATGCCTTCCTGTGCCTTCCAGGGCTTAGGTTTTTTCCTCTTCCTCTTTATGCTTGGTGGCCTCCACTGCTTTTTTGGTCAGATTGATTTGAATCTAGAGGTTTGCATATCCAATATCATGTGTACGGGACAGTAACTCTAGCGGTTACTGTTACCGTTAATATCGGCGCGTCTCACCTGCAGAGCAACTACCTTGCCCGAGCAGTTAGACGCAGCCAACGACCAACTACTTCCCCAACGGTCAGCTCTAGCTAGCCCGTGCCTTATAAGCCGTAGGTAGCCACGAGCCTAGGCACTCTCTGCTTTCGCGCTCAGCCAATCTAGGCTTCGCGCGAATGCAGTCTCGACTCTAGTAGTCGAGTAGGGTGTCAGATTTACCTTTCGTCCCATGCGCACTCGAGCGTCACGCGACACTTCCCCTCGTTCAGCTACGCAGTTCCCCAATATGCAGCCTGAGCGGTCTACATCCGCCGCAGCGGCCGACCCTCACGCTACCTCACTCGAACAACGCACAGCCGAACAGATTCGTACGGCAGTGTTGGCATCGGAACAACGGATAACTGAGCAGTTTTTGGCGGCTAACGCTGCCTTACTCGCCCAGCTACAGCAGACGACAGCCACACCTGCTACTACATATCAACAGCAGTCCATTCCCCCCGACGCGACCCCAGCGACGGAGGGTGGTAAGGAGGCCCCCGAGCCACCTATCGACTTGCTCGGCGACGAGCCCGACCCCTCCGCGGCCGATTTCGTCGACTTCACCTACTACGACGAAGTCATCCCAGCCGGCCTCGAACGTCCCCCTCGAGACGTCGAAGAGCCACGTCTGTGGACTCTCACGGACGACACCGCCCGCGCTCTAAGCGACAAACGCACCCAGGCTGCCTACGACGAGTACCTACACATCGGGTGCTATGCCTTCTTCGATAGCTGCGCCAACGCGGCAATTGGCGAGGCTCTGGACACGCTGTCACAGGGCCCACCTTTACCGACAGAGCAGGCGGCAGCGATTACCCTCATCCGAGCGGGTCATCGCAACCACATGGCGACGGAGGAGGCCGCCCGTACTAGATTGGGCTTCCTCTGCCTCACCAAGGGCGGACAAACGAGCACGGATGCGGACCGCGTCTTTGCCGAACTGGCCCACGAGCGCTTTTGCCGACCGCGCCCTACCGCGGTCTCCGGCACATTGGATGCGCTTCGCCAAGCGTTCGTCGACCGCACGCTGGAAGTCAGCCTACACGCCGCCAGCAAGGCCGCCGCCGGAGCTGCCTTCGCAAAAGTCACACCGGACAGGCCTCCCGGCCCCGACGCGCGAGCCCGCAAGGCCGCCGCCGACAAACGCAAAGCCGCAGCAACAGCAGCAGCGGCAGCCCGCGCTACCCCGCCACCCAAGCCGACCGACCCGGCTAAACCCTCGACCAAGAAATGACGGTGTGGCCCGCCGCGCCGATTCCTGCTCCCCGACGTCTTCCTACATGCGCCACCGCGTGCGTCGAAGATGGCGGGAGTGGGAGCGCATCGGCGCGAGCGGCCAAGTCCTAAACTGGATCCGCCATGGCGTCCGCGTGAAGTTCAAACACGGCCTACGCCCCAAGCCCTTCAACCACGGCATCTCTATGCTCGACGCGACGCCGGCCCAACTCGAGTTTCTAAACTCGGAGCTCCCCCGCTTCGAGGCTTGCGGTGCTTGGGAGCGGGCGGACAACCCTCGCTACGTTTCCCGGATGTTTTTAGTTCCAAAACCCGGGTGCAACCAATGGCGTTTGATCATCGACCTTCGAGAACTCAACCGTTATTGCTCGACCTTCACCATGACGTGCGAGACGCTCAAGCACCTACGTCACCTCTCGCGTCCGGGCGACTACTTCGTCTCCCTCGACCTTGCCGACGGGTACTACACCCTTGGCATCCGGGAGGAAGACCGAGACTTCTTCACAGTCAACTACCGCGGCACGCTATGGCGCCTAGCATGCCTTCCCATGGGCTGGTCGGGGTCGGCTTACTACTTTTGCAAGCTAACTCAGGTGTTCACAAACCACCTACGTCGCCCACCGCAACCAGTGCCAGCGGCTACTTCCCCCCACAGTCGCCGCCCTACAAAGCGCTTCCTCCGAAACGCGCGATGGCGTGGTACCCGCCTACTCCCCTACATGGACGACTTCCTTTTCCTCGCCGACTCCTACGCGGACGCCCTCCTACTGCGACAGCGTGTCCAAGCCCTTCTCGACACCCTCGGCCTCGAACGCAACCCCAAGAAAGGCGTTTGGACACCGACTCAAGTGGGCGACCATTTGGGACTAACGGTGGACCTCCAACACGGCATGTTTCGCGCCCCGTCCGCGAAACTCCACCAGCTCGCGCAACAAGCCTCTTCCCTACTCGGACGAGCCGCTTCCAACGCCCGATGGCTGCCTACACGCCAACTCGCGGCTTTCGCCGGAAAAGCACAGTTCCTCTACCTCGCAATCGCCCCCGCGCGCTTCTTTTTGCGCGAACTCCACGACGTGTTAGCCACACGGGTTGGGTGGGGCGGACGCGTCCGCCTCACCCACCAACTACGCCGAGACCTCGAATGGTGGCGCACGGTCCCCACTCAACACAACGGCCGGTCCATCTACAAGCCTATCGAGACCGCCTACCTCCACGCCGACTCGAGCGCCTACGGTTGGGGTGCCGTTCTAAACGAGGACTCCAACTATCAAGCCCGGGGCTTTTGGAGCGCTACCGACCGCCATCAACACATTACGTGGAAGGAACTTCGAGCGGTGCGACACGCGGTGGAATCTTTCCTACCTCAACTCCGAGGCCGGCAAGTCCTCCTACACGAGGACAACACGGCTGTAGTCGCCGCCCTCACCAAGCTCACCTCGCGCTCGCCCGCCATGATGGCCGAACTCCGACGCCTATGGTACCTCCTCGACAGCAACGACATCAACATCCGGCCGCGCTACATCCGCTCGGCGGCCAACATATGGGCCGACGCGCTGAGCCGCGAGTTGAACTACGAGTACTGGCAGCTCAACCCCCGCGTTTTCGCCCACCTTCAACGCCGGTGGGGGCCCCACACGATCGACCGTTTCGCGTCTATGCTCAACGCGCAGCTGCCCCGCTTCAACGCCCGCTGGCGCGACCCCCTCTGCGAGGACGTCGACAGCCTCCGCTTGCCCGACGACGCGCGGCGCCGAGAAAACAAGTACTGCAACCCGCCCTGGTCTGCCCTCCCTGCCCTCGCCGCAAAACTCGCCCAAGCTCAAGCCTCGGCCACTGTCGTCGCGCCCTTTTGGCCCAACAAACCGTGGTATCACGCGTTCGCTCGATTGGCCACCGAAACTCTACACTTCCCGGCGGCGCGCGACCTATTCTTCCCCGGCAGGCGCGGCAAGCCCGAGGGGGTCGGGCCTCCCGCGTGGAGCATCGTGGCCTTTCGTCTCTAACCCCTTCGTGGCTCTGCACCCGGCGCGGAGCGATTGGCCGGGCACTTCGCCCGCAACAATTAAACGCCCCGGTACAGCGCGTGCCGCCTCTGCGTACAAGACCGCCCCGCTACGGCCTACGCCTCGAAGCAGCACCGGCGCCCTGGTCCGCCGATCTGGCTGAAACTTTCCAAGACCTCCTAGGAACTGACAAGCTCGGGGTTACAGCGGTCGCTCTACTCAGCTACTCCCTAGCGCCCTCTACGTACTCCAGCTACGACAGCGCGCTGCGGCAATTTTTTAATTTTTGCACAGAGGAAAATATCGACCCCCTACAGGCCACTCCCGCTACCATGGTACGCTACACCGCGTGGTTAGCCATGCTCGGCACGGTCGCCGCAAGCTCCCTGCAACCCTACTTTTCCGTTGTCAACAAGTTCTTTCGAGACCACCAGCGCCAGCCTATTGCCGTGGGCGACCTCCTGGCGGACGCCCGACGTGGCCTCGAAATGCTATAGCACCGCCTCGTCCCCGCCACCACGCGCCTTCCTCTACCCGCGCCCGTCGCCCTCAACATCCTACAGGCCGCCGACACGCTGCGCCTCACCCTTCCGTGGACACCCGCCACGCTCTCCCAACTGCAACGTTTTAGAGCTTGCCTCGCTGTGTGCGTCAATTACACCTTTTTCTGCCGGGCCGAAACTGGCGCCCGTTGCCAGATAGGCGACCTAATCGTCGACAGACCTTCGCAGCAAATCTGTCTGTTCATAAGGAAATCTAAAGGCGACAAGCGCCGCGACGCCAGCGAAAAACAGGTTATCGCTATCCCAATCGCCGCCAACCCCGTCCTGGCAGAACTGCTCGACTACTACACGGAACAGCGCGCCACATTCTGCACTAAATTCTACAGCAAGCCACCCCCGCTCGCTTTCTGGAGTTTCTCACCTTCAGAACCCTCCGCCGATTGGGGTGCCGCGTCCACCATCTCCACCTGGCTCTCCCTCGCCCTCCTCACAGTCCACTCGTCCGCGCCCGCCGGCTTTCAATGGACATCGCACAGCCTCCGGAAAGGCGCGGCGTCCGCTGCCAGCTGCATCGGCGCGCCCCTCCCCGTAATCAAATATATGGGTGGCTGGGCCAAGAACAGCTCTGTGACCGAAGGAAAATATATTGACCCAACCATGACCCCAACACCTATTGCTTGGCGGTTCTTCGGCTGGCTCACTCCGTCCCCCCCGCAACACTAATTTCGGCTGTGCAAGCCTTTGATCATGTGTACGGGACAGTAACTCTAGCGGTTACTGTTACCGTTAATTAACGGCGCGTCCCACCTGCAGGGCAACCACCTTGCCCGAGCAGTTAGACGCAGCCAACGACCAACGACTTCCCCAACGGTCAGCTCTAGCTAGCCCGTGCCTTATAAGCCGTAGCTAGCCACGAGCCTAGGCACTCTCTGCTTTCGCGCTCAGCCAATCTAGGCTTCGCGCGAATGCAGTCTCGACTCTAGTAGTCGAGTAGGGTGTCAATCTTACTTTCGTCCCATGCGCACTCGAGCGTCACGCGACACTTCCCCTCGTTCAGCTACAGCGTTCCCCAATATGCAGCCCGAGCAGTCTACATCCGCCGCAGCGGCCGACCCTCACGCTACCTCAATCGAACAACGCACAGCCGAACAGATTCGTACGGCAGTTTTGGCATCGGAACAACGGATAACGGAACAGTTTTTGGCGGCTAACGCTGCCTTACTCGCCCAGCTCCGAGAGACGACAACCATCCCTGCTGCTACCAATCAACAGCAGTCCATTCCCACCGACGCGACCACAGCGACGGAGGGTGGTAAGGCGGCCCCCGAGCCACCTATCGACCTGCTCGACGACGAACCCGATCCCTCCGCGACCGATTTCGTCGACTTCACCTACTACGGCGAAGTCATCCCGGCCGGCCTCGAACGTCCCCCTCGTGACGTCGAAGAGCCCCGTCTGTGGACCCTCACAGACGACACCGCCCGTACTCTAAGCGACAAGCGCACCCAAGCCGCCTACGACGAGTACTTACACATCGGGTGCTATGCCTTCTTCGACAGCTGCGCCAACGCGGCAATTGGCGAGGCTCTGGACACGCTGTCACAAGGCCCACCTCTATCGGCAGAGCAGACGGCAGCGATTACCCTCATCCGAGCGGGTCATCGCACCCACATGGCGACGGAGGAGGCCGCCCGTACTAGATTGGGCTTCCTCCGCCTCACCAAGGGCGGACAAACGAGCACAGATGCGGACCGCGTCTTTGCCGAATTGGCCCACGAGCGCTTTTGCCGACCGCGCCCTACCGCGGTCTCCGGCACATTGGATGCGCTTCGACAAGCGTTCGTCGACCGCACGCTGGAGGTCAGCCTACACGCCGCCAGCAAGGCCGCCGCCGGTGCTGCCTTCGCCAAAGTCACCCCGGACAGGCCCCCCGGTCCCGACGCACGAGCCCGCAAGGCCGCCGCCGACAAACGCAAAGCCACAGCAGCAGCAGCAGCGGCAGCCCGCGCCACCGCGCCTCCCAAGCCGACCGACTCGGCTAAACCGACCAAGAAATGACGGTGTGGCCCGCCGCGCCGATTCCTGCTCCCCGACATCTTCCTACATGCGCCACCGCGTGCGTCGAAGATGGCGGGAGTGGGAGCGCATCGGCGCGAGCGGCCAAGTCCTAAATTGGATCCGCCATGGCGTCCGGGTAAAATTCAAGCACGGCCTACGCCCCAAGCCCTTCAACCACGGCATCTCTATGCTCGACGCGACGCCGGCCCAACTCGAGTTTCTAAACTCGGAGCTTCCCCGTTTCGAGGCTTGCGGTGCGTGGGAACGAGCGGACAACCCTCGCTACGTTTCCCGGATGTTTCTAGTTCCAAAACCCGGGTGCAACCAATGGCGTTTGATTATCGACCTCCGAGAACTCAACCGTTATTGCTCGACTTTCACCATGACATGCGAGACGCTCAAGCACCTACGTCACCTCTCGCGTCCGGGCGACTACTTCGTCTCCCTCGACCTTGCCGACGGGTACTACACCCTTGGCATCCGGGAGGAAGACCGCGACTTCTTCACGGTCAACTACCGCGGCACGCTATGGCGCCTAGCCTGCCTTCCCATGGGCTGGTCGGGCTCGGCTTACTACTTTTGCAAGCTAACCCAGGTGTTCACGAACCACCTACGACGCCCTCCGCAACCTATGCCAGCGACTACCCCCCTCCACAGTCGCCGCCCTACAAAGCGCTTCCTCCGAAACGCGCGATGGCGGGGGACCCGGCTACTCCCCTACATGGACGACTTCCTTTTCCTCGCCGACTCCTACGCGGACGCCCTCCTACTACGAGAGCGTGTCCAAGCCCTCCTCGACACCCTCGGCCTCGAACGCAACCCCAAGAAAGGCGTTTGGACGCCGACTCAAGTCGGCGACCACTTGGGATTAACGGTCGACCTCCAACACGGCATGTTTCGCGCCCCTCCCGCAAAGCTCCACCAGCTCGCGCAACAAGCCTCTTCCCTACTCGGACGGGCGGCTTCCAACGCCCGGTGGCTTCCTACACGCCACCTTGCGGCGTTCGCCGGAAAAGCGCAGTTCCTCTACCTCGCAATCGCACCCGCGCGCTTCTTTTTGCGCGAACTCCACGACGTGCTAGCCACACGGGTTGGATGGGGCGGACGCGTCCGACTCACCCACCAATTACGCCGAGACCTCGAGTGGTGGCGCACGGTCCCCACTCAGCACAACGGCCGGTCCATCTACAAACCTATCGAGACCGCCTACCTCCACGCCGACTCGAGCGCTTACGGTTGGGGTGCCGTTCTAAACGAGGACTCCAACTATCAAGCCCGGGGTTTTTGGGACGCTACCGACCGCCAACAACACATCACGTGGAAAGAACTTCGAGCAGTGCGACACGCGGTGGAATCCTTTCTCCCCCAACTCCAAGGCCGGCAAGTCCTCCTACACGAGGACAACACGGCGGTAGTCGCCGCCCTCACCAAGCTCACCTCGCGCTCTCCCGCCATGATGGCCGAACTCCGTCGCCTATGGTACCTCCTCGACAGCAACGACATCAACATCCGACCGCGCTACATCCGCTCGGCGGCGAATATATGGGCCGACAAGCTCAGCCGCGAGCTGGACTACGAGGACTGGCAGCTCAACCCTCGTGTATTCTCCCACCTGCAACGCCGGTGGGGGCCGCACACTATCGACCGTTTCGCGTCTATGCTCAACGCGCAACTTCCCCGCTTCAACGCCCGCTGGCGCGACCCACTGTGCGAGGACGTCGACTCCCTACGCCTGTCCGACGACGCGTGGCGCCGAGAAAACAACTACTGCAACCCCCCCTGGTCTGCCCTCCCCGCCCTCGCGGCGAAACTCGCCCAAGCCCGAGCCTCTGCCACGGTCATCGCCCCCTTTTGGCCCAACAAACCGTGGTACCACGCGTTCACTCGATTGGCCACCGAAACACTACACTTCCCAGCGGCGCGGGACCTATTCTTTCCCGGCAGGCGAGGCAAGCCCGAGGGGGTCGGACCTCCCGCGTGGAGCATCGTGGCCTTTCGTCTCTAACCCCTTCGTGGCTCTACACCCGACGCGGCGCGATTGGGCGGGCGCTACGCCCGGTACAATTAAACGCCCCTGTACAGCGCGGGCCGGCTCTGCGTACAGGACAGCCCCGCTACGGCCTGCGCCTCGAAGCAGCACAGGCGCCCTGGTCCGCCTCCCTAGCTGAAACTTTCCATAACCTCCTAGGTTCGGACAAGCTAGGGGCTACGGCGGTTGCCCTACTCAGGAGTTCCCTAGCGCCCTCGACGTACTCCAGCTACGGGAGCGCGCTGCGGCAATTTTTTATTTTTTGCACAGAGGAAAATATCGCCCCCCTACAGGCCACTCCCGCTACCATGGTCCGCTACACCGCGTGGCTAGCCCTTCTCGGCACGGTCGCCGCAAGCTCCCTGCAGCCCTACTTCTCGGCCGTAAACAAGTTCTTTCGAGACCACCAACGCCAGCCTATTGCTGTGGGCGACCTCCTGGCGGACGCCCGGCGTGGCCTCGAAATCCTGCAACACCGCCTCATCCCCGCCACCACGCGCCTTCCGCTACCCGCGCCCGTCGCCCTCACCATCCTAGAGGCCGCCGACACGCTACACCTCACCCTCCCGTGGACACCTGCAGCGTTCTCCCAACTGCAACGTTTTCGAGCCTGCCTCGCGGTGTGCGTCAATTACACCTTTTTCTGCCGGGCCGAAACTGGCGCCCGTTGTCAGACAGGCGACCTAGTGGTTGACAGACCCTCGCAGCAAATCTGCCTCTTCGTTAGGAAATCTAAAGGCGACCAGCGCCGCGACGCCAGCGACAAACTGGTTATCGCTATCCCTATCTCCGCTAACCCTGTCCTAGCGGACCTGCTCGACTACTACACAGAGCAGCGCGCGGCTTTCTGCAACAAGTTCTACAAAAAACCACCCCCGCTCGCCTTCTGGAGCTTCTCACCTACAGAACCCTCCGCTGATTGGGGTGCCTCGTCCACCGTCTCCACCTGGCTCTCCCTCGCCCTCCTCACAGTCCGCTCGTCCGCGCCCGCCGGCTTTCAATGGACGTCGCACAGCCTACGGAAAGGCGCGGCGTCCGCTGCCAGCTGCATCGGCGCGCCCCTCCCCGTAATCAAATTTATGGGTGGCTGGGCCAAGAACAGCTCTGTGACAGAAGGCAAATATATTGACCCAACCATGACCCCATCACCTGCTGCTTGGCGGTTCTTCGGCTGGCTCACTCCGTCCCCCCCGCAACACTAATTCTGGCTGTGCAAGCCTTTGGCTTTAGGTTACTGGCAAACGTGCCCTAGGGTAAATGGTCAGATTGATTTGAATCTAGAGGTTTGCATATCCAATATCATGTGTACGGGACAGTAACTCTAGCGGTTACTGTTACCGTTAATTAACGGCGCGTCCCACCTGCAGGGCAACCACCTTGCCCGAGCAGTTAGACGCAGCCAACGACCAACGACTTCCCCAACGGTCAGCTCTAGCTAGCCCGTGCCTTATAAGCCGTAGCTAGCCACGAGCCTAGGCACTCTCTGCTTTCGCGCTCAGCCAATCTAGGCTTCGCGCGAACCCACCCACCCATCCCTATAATCCTGCGCTAATTGACCCCCAGACCCTGTCTGTGGGCGTCTTTTAGCCAAATTGTAAGCAAGCTGACATCTTTGGCAAACGTGCCCTAGGGTAAATATAATACTTACAATATTTTACCCGTAGGGCAGGTACTTCTGCCAAAGATGTCAGCTTGCTTACAATTTGGCCACGGATTACACCCACAGACAGGGTCTGGGGGTCGATCAGCGCAGGATTATAGGGGTGGGTTCGCGCGAAGCCTAGATTGGCTGAGCGCGAAAGCAGAGAGTGCCTAGGCTCGTGGCTAGCTACGGCTTATAGGGCACGGGCTAGCTAGAGCTGACCGTTGGGGAAGTCGTTGGTCGTTGGCTGCGTCTCGCTGCTCGGGCAAGGTGGTTGCCCTGCAGGTGAGACGCGCCGATATTAACGGTAACAGTAACCGCTAGAGTTACTGTCCCGTACACATGATATTGGATATGCAAACCTCTAGATTCAAATCAATCTGACCATTTACCCTAGGGCACGTTTTGCCAGTAACCTAAAGCCAAAGGCTTGCACAGCCAGAATTAGTGTTGCGGGGGGGACGGAGTGAGCCAGCCGAAGAACCGCCAAGCAGCAGGTGTTGGGGTCATGGTTGGGTCAATATATTTTCCTTCAGTCACAGAGCTGTTCTTGGCCCAGCCACCCATAAATTTGATTACGGGGAGGGGCGCGCCGATGCAGCTAGCAGCGGACGCCGCGCCTTTCCGTAGGCTGTGCGACGTCCATTTAAAGCCGGCGGGCGCTGACGAGTTGACTGCAAGGAGGGCGAGGGAGAGCCAGGTGGAGATGGTGGATGCGGCACCCCAATCTGCGGAGGGTTCTGAAGGTGAGAAACTCCAGAAGGCGAGCGGGGGTGGCCTGCTGTAGAATTTGGTGCAGAATATAGCGCGTTGTTCCGTGTAGTAGGTGATCAGGTTCGCCAGGACGGGGTTAGCGGCTACAGGTACCGCGATGACCAGTTTATCGCTGGCGTCGCGTCGCTGGTCCCCCTTAGACTTTCGCACGTAGAGGCAAACTTGCTGCGAAGGCTCGTCGACCACAAGGTCGCCGGTCTGGCAGCGTGCGCCGGTTTCGGCGCGGCAGAAAAACGTGTAATTGACGCACACAGCTAAACAGGCCCTGAAGCGTTGCATCTGGGGTAAGGCAGCCGGGGTCCACGCGAAAGTCCCGTGAAGGGTGTTGGCGTAGTGCAGGATGTCCAGGGCGACTTGTGCGGGTAGCGGGAGGCGAGCGGTGGTAGGCACTAGGCGGTGCTGTAGCATTTCGAGGCCACGGCGGGCGTCCGCCAAAAGTTCGCCCACGGCGACAGGTTGGCGCCGGTGGTCACGGAAGAACTTGTTTATGGCGGAGAAGTAAGGTTGCAGCGAGCTAGCAGCGACCGTTCCGCGTAGGGCCAGCCAGGCCGTGTAACGGACCATTGTGGCGGGTGTGGCCTGTAGCGGGGCGATGTTTTCTTCTGCACAAAAAATAAAAAAGTGTCTGATTGCGCTTTGGTAGCTCGTGTACGTCGAGGGCGCTAGCGAGTTGCTGAGTAGGGCAACCGCCGTAACCCCGAGTCTGTCTGATCCTAGAAGGTCTTGGAAAGTTTGGGCTAAATCGGTGGACCAGGGCGACTGTGCTGCTTCGCGGCGTAAGCCGTAGCGCGGCGGTCCTGTACGCAGAGGGGTAACGTGCTGTACCGGCGCTGTTAATCGG
>JAPMLY010000170.1:0-42381 GCA_026401115.1 Tetraselmis chui | reverse complement strand
GCGCAAACTCAACTTTCGACTTCCCCTCACACCCGACCATATAAAAGCATACCAATCCAGCACCCCCGACCTCATCAACCAAACGGCCGCCCTCCACGCAGAAATTCTCAACACCTCACACACCTCGGCCTCCCCCGACACCCTCGACACCCTAGCCTCACAATTCACTACACTCCTCTCCCAACATATGAACCACGCAGCCACAGTTTGGCCCCTCCTCCCCGCCAAAAAACCCCGCCCACCCCAAGCGTCCCTTGACCCTACTTGGCTTACAAAGAAAACCCGCACTCGCATACTCAAACTCCGCACATGCAGCAAGAACAACGGCCCTCTCCCCTTTGCCCAAGCCCTCTTAAACACAACTGAATATCTCTCCCCCGTCGCCATCAAACAACAATGCCAAACACGCATACGCCAGCTCCTTCACGCCACCACCACAGATAAGCTAAAAAAATAAGAAACTCGAGCCAATACGGCCTACGACACCTGCCCCAAACTCTCCCACCGCCGATTGAAAATTAAAAGCGGCCTCCTACCCCCCGCCGGCGCCGCCTCCACCCTCCACCGCATTACTAGACCCGATAAAACTACCGCATCCTCTCCCTCCGACGTCATTGACGCGGTACACTCTCACTTCGCCACCGAACTCGGCCGCGCCACCCCGCACGAACTGCCCACCCCCCGTGGGAACTCCCCGACAACCCCGACAACTTTACCATCGAACCCCGTGGTGACCCCTCTCTCACCCTTGCCGACATGATTACCCGTGACACTTTCGATAAAACCCTCAACTCCCTAGGCACCGGCAAAGCCCCCGGCCCCGACGGTATCCCCAATGAAATAATCAAATTCCTACCACCGGCGACCCGCTCCGCCCTCTTCTCTCTCCTCTCCCTCCTCGCCCACAAATCCTACACCCCTCATGATTGGTGCCACAGCACAACATGCCTGCTACATAAAAAAGGCGACCCCTCCCTCCTCGACAACTACCGCCCTATCGCCCTCATGAATAACCTCCTTAAACTATGGACAGCACTAATCAAAGATGCAGGCTCGAAATACGCCGAAACCCACGGCATTCTCAGCGACCAACATGACGGATTCCGACAACACCGTAGCATCCACGACGCCCTCTCCTCCCTCATTATGGCGATGGAGGACGCGAAACTCCACAACAAAGACATCTACGTCATGTACGCGGATTTCAAAGGCGCCTTCAACGCCGCGGACCACCGCATCATGTTCAAACACATGCGTCAACTCGGTATGCCCCCCACCTTTGTCGACACATGCGAACACCTCTACGGGGTCTCAACCACAGATTATATTACACCACATGGCCCCACCCCTTCTATCGACATTAATCGCGGAACCCTCCAAGGCGATACCCTCTCCCCCTTCCTCTTCACCCTCTTCCTTGAACCCTTCCTTCGCTGGCTCACGGTGGGAAGCCGGGGCTACCGCCCAACCCCCCCCGCCACTAACGTCGACCCCTCAGAACCCACAGCCACATACCTAGGACACGGCTTCGCTGACGACCTCAGCCTCGCCACGGGCTCGACCCCCAACATGACCATCCAGCTCAGGAAACTCTCCCTCTTCAGCGCCTACACGGGCATGACCGTCAACATCCGCAAATGCTGCATCACCGGCGCCCTCTGGCGCACAGGCAACGCCCTCACCCTCGCCAACACTACCCTCCTCGCATCCCGCCTGCAAACTCAATTCATCTCCATAAACTCCACCCCGGCCCCCATCCCCTCCATTGCCCCCAAGGACACATACCGCGTCCTAGGGGTAGAACTGAACACCTCCCTCACCTTCACCAAACACTGGCACGAACTAAAACGTACCACTGCATCCCTCATCACCACCCTTTCCACCTCCCCACTAACACAATCCCGCAGAATCAGGGTCATCCGTGGACTCCTCATCGGAAAGCATTTCACCCTCCAGCTCGGCCTCTTCACCGACTCCCAACTCGACACTCTAGAAGGACAAATCTGCCGCGCACTCCGCTCCGCCGTCTCCTCGGTACGTAACCTTCCCCGCACCGCCCTCCACCGCCCTACCTCCGACCTAGGATACGGCCTCCCCTCCCTCAAAACCCACGCCGCACAACTCACAGTTTGCCACCTTCATAAAATCATGAACACCTCAGGCTATAGAGGCCACATGGCCCGCGCACACATCCGCACCTTATCCACCACGTACTCCCACTGGCCCTCGGAATCCATCATGTCAACCTGTTACACCCCACCCACACTCAAGTGCTTAGTCAGAGCTCAACGCGATGCGGGCACTCTATTCCACAACATCCCTCCACTCTCCCTCACCAACCCCATCGCCTCCACAATCCGCGCCCACTTCACCACTCAAGACAACGCCCTCCTCGCCCCACTCCGGGACACAGCCACACACATCACCGACCCTCACACATATAAGCAAGCCTACTGCGATTTCTCTCCCCGCAAAACACACGCCTCCCTCCTCCCCCGCCTCACCCCCCTCTGGAAAAATAACATCACCACGTGGCCACAAGTCCTCCTCAGAGCCACCCCCTCCTCCTTCATCCTCAAATCATGCAAATCCATTACCACACTCACGGGGTCCACCACCCCACTCTCAGTTCCCATCCGCCTCCTCGCCGCAATCCTCACCGAACCCCTCGATACTATCCACAACCGCCTCCCCCTCACAAGCCTCACTACCACCCAAGCATCCCCCCCCACCACTATACACCCCTCATGGATTCCCCTCCTCTCCCCACACCTCCCTCGCTCACCCCCCACCCTCTCATCCGGCATCTACACCTCCCGCACCACTCACCCCACCCCCACCGCACCCACCACACACTTAGACACAGAATACCTCACCCCCTCAGACCACCACTACCCCCCCTGCGACGTTACACGCATCATTTCCAAACACAAGGACACAGAATACGGCCAAACGCAGTACATGGTTGAATGGGCCCCGGAACACCTCACGGAATGGGACATTCAGTTACAACTCGACGACGGCTTCCGCCTCATCTCCTCCACTCCCACATCGGTATGCCTCCCCACCCCCTCCCCCACCGCATGCTCCATCTGTCATGACCCACTGCACAAAGAACCCACCTCCACTTGCTGCACATGCCCGCACTTTGCCATACACTCCCAATGCCGCCCAGCTCATGGACCCGCCACATGGCAGTGCGAGTGGTGTGCTCGCGGCCAACAACACGACCTGACCCGCCTCCACGAAGTCCAGTGGGCCCCATGCCTACAACTACACGACACCATCAGTGAGACCCCCTCCGGCCCCACCGCCCTCACCGCATTTAACTCCGGCTATGTCCCCTCCATCACACCCATTCTGCCAGAACCCGGACCCCCTCCGTGGTCACACCCCCTAATCACATTAAACCACGACCCCATCAACCCCGACCTCGACATGCTCCCTACCGGTAAATTCGCCATCCACGCACACCCATCACTCCATGACACCACCGTACTCTGCACTCCCGACGGCCGCGCGGTCACCACCCTCAACGGCCCCCGCGTCCGTCACCTCTACCAACTCTTTCGCCCCGACCTCTCGCAGCATACGTTCGAAGAGGAGATCTACCACCTCCTCACCCGCCTAGGTTCCCGCTCAGAAATCCACTCACCCACTCCCGCCACCACCACCCGTAACAGATGGGCCACCAGAGAAGACCTCCTCACAGCTCTCCGTCACACATTCCGCATCCAGACAGAACTCTACTCCGACCCCCTCAATAAATCCCTCCACTCTAACACTTACCATTCCCTCTACCCCGAAGACACAGTCTTCTCATCCAGCGGCAGCAATGCCCCACACACATGGCAAGGTACCAACATCGCCAACCCAGAATACGACCAAAAATGCATGCGCCGCGCCATGGAACACGCAATCACCAGCGCACACCTCACAGCCCCTCACACACCCAGCGCAACCATCCTCATCCTCCCCCGATGGGAACACACACCCTACCGCCACTCCAAAAACATACACTCCCCATACACCCACCATCTTTACACCCTCCCCAACGACGCAAACACCTTCCTACCCCCCGACCAACACACTGGCAACCCCACCCCTACCCCATTCGGCACGAGATGGATGGTCGACATATACCTCGTCGCCAACCCCCTCGCACTCTCCACCCTACCGTCACCCACAGCCATGGCGGCCCTTCACAACACCCTCGAATCTATCTACGTCACCCACCTCCCCAACCCCACCATCACCCCCCCTCCTCCACACCTCTTCGACACATACTCACCCCACTCAGCAGGCATATACCACCTCCCCCCACACCCGACTCACCCCATCACATACCCCCTCCCATAACGCCTGCATCTAACATACCACCCCACCAGAGGTACTCCTGCTTGGAACTGGCAGGACTTTGTCTACACAGACGGCTCGAAAAAAGGAAGCTCGTCCCCCCTCGGAGCAGCAGCTACCCACCCCGCCTCAGACACCAACATCAAAATCCTGGTGACCTCTACCCCTCCCTCGCACACAATAAATCGCGCTGAATTAGCTGGCATAGACATAGGCCTCCAACTTGGCCGTACCCACCTACTTACAGACAGTGCGTGCTCCCTCCGCCTCATACAAGGATACTTGAACTGCCCTTCAGCTTACAGACACAACACCCACCGCGACACCCTCCTATCCATCACACACACCCTTAAAACCCGCTGCGACGCTGGCATCCGTACACACCCTCGGCAAAATTAAAGCACACAACCACTCCTTAGGTAACGACCTCGCTGACACCCTCGCCAACCAAGTAGCGGACGGTCACCCACCCGACACTACATACACCACATGTTCAGACGTCACGATAGGCCACTGGACCTGGCCATACACCCTCATACCACAAACCCTAGGGGGACCCGTTACCTTACAGATACACCAACCTCAAAGCTGACGCACACACCTACAGCACCAAACACACACACACGCCCCTCTCGCAAACAACCAAACACGGTGCCCTCCTCGCCCGCGCCGCGGAGGACGGCGCCGATTTCTCTTTCCACAAAAAACACTCAACCCTCACAAATATCCAGTTCACACACAAACAAGAATTCATGTGGGGAGTTCACAACACTCGCCTTCTTACTCATAACCCCACCCTGCGTTGCCCCCTCTGTGGCCAATTCACTAGCAACGGCCACATGGCCGGTAACTGCCCCACCATGTCTGGCCTAAGACATGAACGAGACAACAGCGCGCTACAACTCCTTCTCTCCCTACTGGAACGCCACAACGGAGGACGTTGGGAAACCATCACCGCAGACTTCGGTAACAAACCCATAAAATCATTTGCCTCCCCCACTCCTGCCCACACTCCACTTGACTGCCACCCACCTCACCCCACCCACATGCCCACCCGCCTTGTTGCTGCTGGCGAAGGTCTCTCGCCCGATTCCCTAACCTCGTGTCCCCGCCGTCCTCTCACCTGAGATTCTCCCCCCCGCGCTACGACCCCCCGCACACAAACCCGACTTCATCCGCATCCTTGAACCTCGATTCGTGGGTCACTCGAACGGTCGCCGACGTTACGCATCCATAAAAAAGATTCAGATAGGGGAATGGAAGTACTGCACAGACAATAACCTCTCCCACACGGCTAACCTCATACGTGCCAAGTACACACCCCTCGCAAATGCCATCCGCACCCATTGGCCAGGCACATTGGTTGACATCCTTCCCATCGTCACGAGCCGCACAGGTACACCGCACTCCTCCACCATCACGAGTCTCACCTCCCTACTCACCGCCCGCACAGACCCTCCTGACAAACTCGTCTCCAACGCACGCCTCGACACGTCTCGCATCCTTGCACAACTCCATACGCATACTGTCCAATGGCTGCATCACCTCCTACTCATATACCGCATCAAGTCCCGCACGACCTCCCGCCGCGCCTCCGCACATTGCCCCTTCGCACGCCCCTGAATGCATACCACCATCACCCCGCATCATATCCTCCCCGGGGGGGAGTAAAACCACCGAACACCCTTGGAGAGGTTGGACATAGGTGGTTCACGGTCTAGCCCGGAATTGTAAGTTCCATGTATGGCATAGTTGGGAGGGCCCAGAGACAACAGCCGGCGCATACGGCTTTTTGGTGAAAAACCGGCGCATACGGTACATGTTGTAAACAATTTCAATATATTCCTGTGAGGTCATAAACCATCCCATCATCAAGGTTTCAGTCCTTCCATCTTTAGATTGTTGTCACCATAAATGAGATAGACTCGATTATAAAACTGGGCCCAAAAAGATTTATATTTTTTGTACTTTTTTTCAATTGTCGTCCAACGATCGTCTTTTCAATGTGTTTTCTACCGGAATACTTGCTTACTATCGTTGCCGCTTGCTGCGCCTTCGGATTAACGTCACCCCACATATATAATTCATTCTCAGCTCACACATTCACACTCATCTTCTGTTTATTGTTATCTTGCGGTCAAAGGTATTTTGAGTGAAACCTTCCAATTGGCGGTCCCGGAGATGTGTATAATGAGAAGAGTCCCGGGCAAGTGAAATTTGGGGCCACTTGGCCCGCTGCGGTGGGGACGCTTCGGACCATGTGTCTCAACCTTAGTTGATGTCGAGTCTTGCGCAAATCAATCCGTAGGGGCGGATGAATTGGTTGTGGTCTTTCGGCCCTCCCTAAATTTGGCATCGAGGTATTTCTAATATAGTTAGGGCTTAGACAGGGTTCTCTGCAATAGAATCCATATAGCGACACACATATCTACACCGTGTGCCGCCATTCATTTGAGAGTCAAATATTGCATGGGACCATCAACACCATCGCTACACTCTCCATGCAACAACAATAACACAACAACAACAGCCTAAGCTCGATATATATGCAAGTGAGCGTACGCCACTCGTCAACAATACATGTGGAAGTTGATGAGACTAATGATCGATATCCTTGCGGCGCGGCTTGCTCACCGCTCCGAGTGTTAGACAACCCATGTCGTCCCGCAGTCACGAGGGGAGGTAGACATGGCAAGCGTGGGCTCCGATACGTCTCCCGTCGCCTAGGAGTTGAGGCGTGAACGGCCATGTAGAACCCCCCACCCCCTCGGCCCACAAAACTTGCAAGCTTTGTCGCCGTCGCTTCGACGACTCTAGTCGGCTCATCATTCTTTGATACCCCCCCCCCCCCCCCCCCCCCCGTCGCAGCAAACCAACTAGTGCCCAAAAAATTGTAAGACGATTCACAACATGTACCGGCTGCCACCAGCTGATGTCTTGGGCCCTCCCAACTAAGGCATATAGGAAACTTACTAGTTAGGGCTAGGCCGTCTTCGCCTTAATCCATCCTATGTGTAGAATGTTGGAGTTTCTACCTACCCCCCCCTTGCCTAGGAAGAGGATGTGAAAACCGCGGTGATGGTTTTCAATTCGCCGCCGTTGTGTCGTTCCAGTAGGGAGAGGAGCATTTGTAGGGCGTTGTTGTGTCGGTCATGTCGGAGGCTTGAACTCGAGGGCCAGTTACTCGCCATGTGGCCGTTGCTGGTGAATTGTTCACACATGGGGCAGCGGAGGATGGGGTTGTGCGCGAGGAGGCGGGTGTTGTGGACTCCCCACATGAACTTTTGTTTGTGTGTGAATTGAATGTAGTTGAGCGAGGTGTGTTTGGTGTGGAATGAGAAATCCGCTCCGTCGGAAGTGGCTGTGGCAAGTAGGGCGTTGTATTTGGTGGTGTTTGAAAGGGGGGTATGGGTGTGTTTGATGCTTTGTTTGTGTTCGTTTGATTTGAGGTTGATGTTCATTTAGGGTGTGGGCTCTCCTTGTGGCTTAGGGATGAGTGTGTAGGGCCAAGTCCATGTGCCTCTAGATACGTCTAAACCGGTGGCGTACGCTGTGTCGGGCGGGTGTCCATCTGAGACTTGGTTGGCTAGTGTGTCGGCGTGGTCGTTTCCGAGAGAGTGGTTGTGTGCTTTAATCTTGCCTAGGTGTGTGCGGATGCCTGAAGTATATCGGGCTTGTAGGGTGTGGGTGATGCATTCGAGGGTTTCACGGTGGATGTGGTGTCGGTAGGCGGAGGGACATAAGCCTTGGATGAGGCGGAGTGAGCATGCGCTATCGGTGAGAAGGTGGGTGTGGCCGAGTTGGAGGCTGACGTCAATGCATGCTAGCTCGGCGCGGTTAATGGTGTGGGAGGGGGGTGGAAGAAAACCGCATTTTGACGTGGGTGTCCGTAGCAGGGTGGGTCGCGGCAAATCCGAGTGGGGAGGAGCCTCCTTTTTGGAGCCGTATGTGTATACGAAATCCTGCCAGTTCCAAGCGAGAACACCTTTCGTGGGGCAGTAGGTTAGTGATTTGCCTTCTGCGGGAGAGTAAGTGATGGGGTGATTGTGGTTGGGGGGTGGTAGTAGATGCCTGCCGAGTGAGGTGTGTATGCGTCGAAGGGGGTTGGGGTTGATGAGGGGCGGGAGTTGGGAGTGGGGAGGTTGTGTCGTACATGAATTCGAGGGTGCGGTGGAGAGCGGTCATGGTTGTGTGGGATGGGGAGGAGGACATGGCGAGTTGGTTAGCGACGAGGTAGATGTCTACCATCCAGCGTGTCCCGAAGGGAGTGGGTGTGGGGGTGCCGGTGTGTTGGTCGGGGTGTAGGAAAGTGTTGGCGTCGTTGGGGAGGGTGTATAGGTGGTATGTGTAGGGGGAGTTGATGTAATTGGAGTGGCGATACGGTGTGTGTTCCCATCGGTGGAGGATGAGGATGCTGGTGCTGAGGGAATGTGAGGTGGAGTTAGCGCTTGTGATTGCGTGTTCCATGGCGCGGCGCATGCATTCGTGATCGTATTCTGGTTTTGCGATATTTGTACAATGCCATGTGTGAGGAGCGTTGCTGCCGCTAGATGAGAAGACAATGTCTTAGGGGCGGTACAATAAGTGGTAGATGTGTTGAGGGAACTGTTGAGAGGGTCTGAGTCGTAAGGTTCTGTTTGTGTTTGGAATGTGGTCCGGAGGGCCGAGGAAAAGTTCCCCCTTGTGGCCGAACGGTTGTGCGTGGTGGTGGTTTAGGTGGGTGCGTGGATTTCCGAGCGTAGACCTCCTCTTCGAATGTGCGGTGGGTCAGGTCTGGGTGGAAGATTTGGTGGAGGTGTCGGATGCGGGGGCCCGAAAGGGTTGTGATTGCGTGGCCGTTTGGAGTGCAGAGTACGGATGTGTCAGGGAGGGCGTGGTGTGAGTGTATTACGAATTTGCCGGTGGGGAGCATGTCGTGGTCGGGTTTGATTGGGTCGTGGTTGACGGTGATGAGGTGGTGCGTCCATGGAGAGGGTCCGGGGGTGGGGGGGAGGATAAGGGTGATGGCGGGAATGAAGCCATTTTTGAATGCTGTGAGTGCGGTGGGGCCGGACGGGGTCGCATTGATTGTGTCGTGGAGTTGTAGGCATAGAGCCCACTGTACGTCATGGAGTCGGGTAAGGTCGTAAATCTGTCCGCGTTCGTACCAATCGCATCTCCATGTGTCGGGGCCCTGAGCTGGGCGACAATGGGAGTGGACGGCGAAGTGCGGGCATATGCAACACGGGGTGATAGGTTCGGGGTGCATGGGGTCATGGCAAATCGAACATTATGAGGGAGGAGGGATGGTTTGGCATACTGAGGTGGGCATGGAGGATATGATCCGGAAGCTGTCGTCGAGTTGAAGTTGGACGTCCCATTTCGTGAGGCGTTCCGGGGCCCATTCGACCATGTACTGAGTTTGGCCGTATTCAATGTAATTGTATTTTGAGATGATGCGTGTGACGTCGCATGGAGGGTACGGGGTATCTGAGGGCGAGAAGTATTCCGCGTCGATGTGTGTGATTGGGGCTATGTTGGAGGGGGTGTTGGGGCGGGGTGGGTGGATGCCGCATGAGATGGTTGGGGGGTAACGTGGCAGATGGGGGAGTATAAGTGGGAGCCATGAGGGGTGGATTGCAGTGGGAGGTGTGGCTTGTTTGGGGTGTATTGGGAGATGGGTAGGCGGTTATGAATGGTGGTGAGGGGTTATGTGAGGACTGCAGCTAAGAGACTTATGGGGACTGAGAGGGTGTCTTAAGCGCCTTCGAGGATGGATATAGATTTGCATGACTTGAGGTGGACGGATAGGTCAGCGGCGCGGAGGAGGAGTCATGGCCATGTGGTGATGGAGTTTTTCCGAAGGGGAGTGAGGCGAGAGAGGATATACACGTGTGTGGCGGGGGATAAAGTCGCAGTCGCAGTAAGCTTGTTTGTAAGTGTGTGAGTCGGTGATGTGTGTGGCGTTGTCGCGGAGTGAGGCTAGGAGGGTGTCGTCTTGCCGGGTGAAGTGGTTGCGGAGTGTGGAGGCGATGGGGTTGGCGAGTGTGAGGGCGGGGATTTGGTGAAACATGGTGCCGGCGTCGCGTTCGGCTCGGACAAAAAATTTGGAAGAATTTTGGAATCGCCCGAGTGGCACTTATTTGCCTAGACTCCGGCGTACATGAACTTCATGCATGCCTTTTCAGCTCGCATTCATGGATTCTAGTGAAGCTTCAAGACAGGAGCACAAGACTCATTGTTGGAAGCCAACACCTCGGCGGGCCTCCCTTTTCATCCAGAGGCGGAGGGTACGAGTGTGACGAAGACTGTCCCGTGACATTAGGTAATATGACATTGTACATGTACTAGTCACTTCACGGACATTCAGGATATTGTACATTCATACTCGTATTTTCACGCAAGTTGCGTAACCGCAGCTACACAACTTGTTAGGCTATTGTTACACTCGAGAGTGATGTTAGCAACATTGTAACCTCGCGCACCTCCCGATACGTACAATGTGGACAATGTGTCTCGCATGCCGTATGACAGCACGCTATGCGATCCCGAGGCAACAACCTACGGAGAACGAATGGAGCACGGACGACCGTTACGCTGAAGCCCCGACGGTAGACACGAGAAGCATGCAACGACTAGAGAGAGGTAGCTGGGCCAATTTAAGCCTGGCGCAATGGAGGGCGGAGACATACCTTTTTTCATATTTCTCTTTTCATTCCATTCATTGTGAAACATCGACTTTCTCAATCTTTTCCGCTGACATCGTCTCATCATCATTTGATTTGTGGCACCCTTTTTACAAGGAGGCCAATTGCCACACACTACCGGGTACTAGTATGTTTTTGCGTATCTTTGTTGGATATAATACGCCCCGTGTACGATGTAGCCTTTCCGTTTACCGTGCTAACAAGTCATACTCTCGTCATCATGCTCTTGCCACTCTCATTCCCTCGTGTTGAAAATGGACATGATTTGCAACTAGTACTAGCTATTCACCGGTTGTTGTCAAAGGGCCGTCTGCTTGCATATGCCATCTAGGTAACTTAGTATACATAATTTAGGCCGGGGTCTCTCGTGATTTTTTCCTTGTGTTTGTGTGTACTTCCCATGTGTGATTGCCAATGAAACTTTTCAAACCGCTACGGCAGAGGCATTCGGGCTGCTTGCATTCATATAATGGTATTTCATCATATAACTTTATACTTGGAGATCGAAAAGATCTGCGGATTTGATTGTGCGGACGCCTCGGGCACCCGCAGATATCGAAAAATGTACAGCCGCTTCGCAGCGGCTGCATATATCGGACGAACGTTCCGCACATTTAAGAAGTGCTTTAAGATAGTATTCGGTATCGGTACTCGCTCCCTACAACAACTCCCTGTCCGCAACGCAACAACGGGGGGCAACACAATGGCGCAACAACGGGGTAGTTCGGTCGATGACACCCGTCGAACTTCAAACGAGTGCGAGCACTCGCCAGAATATCCTCACGAGCGCGATAAACAATCAAGAGTAGGTAAGAGAAGGTAAGAGACTGAGTAAGTCGACGTTTGCGGGTACCGGTGAAGGATCGGGAGTCCGAGCATGGCCACGCGGAAGACGAGAGCGGTGGTGGCAGTTCTCACGAAGCGCGACATACAACCCAACAAATTCACGGAGAAAGGTGCATAAAAGGAAGGCACGGACGGTGTGTGCGAGGAGGGTGAGGAAGGCGGCGGTGAGGAGGGCGGTCAAAGCCGGCTCAATTGGCACGCCGACGAGGATATCTCATGGTTTTGCGCGGCCATCGCTCCAAAAAGTTTCACCTGCAGCGTACCCGCCTACCCGGTACCGCGGTGGCTAGCGCAAAGAAGCTTGAGTGCGCGGGCATGGCGGTACCGGCTGCAAAAGGACATAAATATACAAAGTTAATGTACCTGTAGTATTCGTACAACTGTCTGCGGAAACGGCAACGGATTTATGTAAAACGTCGTCTTGGTGAGTCATAGAGTGTTAGCATTACTCATACAGTGATAAATGAATTTGGTTACAAGAAGAACAAGATGAGCACGGACATGGAAAGTGGGAGGGGAAACAAAAAGGGCAAGAGAGACAAGAGGATCACGGAATCCAAAGCACGGCAAAAGGAAAGCACTGCATTGTGCACAAACCTAGCAGACTAAACTAAGGAAACCCCTAGGCCACGCCGAGAATGCAACACGTGGAGGCGACAACGGCGCCTCACGCGCCGCTCGAGGAAGCACGGGGACGCTTGCGGCCCATGGCGCGGGTGAAGAGCGCCGTGGCAGGAGAAGGCATCCCAGCCGAGGAAGAAGCGGCCTCCGCGCCGTCCCCAGCGGCGGACAAACCGCGCAAGACGTTGTCCGCGTGAGCAACATGGACGGCGAGAGAGACCTTTCGACGCAAGGAGGCCAACAATTTGCCCACATGCATCCCTTTAGATGCGGCTGGCTGCTTGGCTAGCTCCGTCAAGAAAGCTGTGGCGTGGCCGCCGAGAGTGCCAAATTCAGTGACTGCAAAGGGAATGAAACGGATGTCGGGGCGACTCCTCAGCCCCTCCGAGTACTTCTCGAACTTGGTCTTCTCAGCATGGCGGAGAGCGACTTCGAGTGACGGGGGGCTAGAAACGCCGAACAAACCGGAAACCACAGCATCAAGGGCAAGTTTTGAGCCTCGGATGCCGTGATAGTGCAAGACACCCACATCCGCGGGGAGACCGTCGTTGCCGTAGGGGAGCTGAACTAGCATCGTGGGATCTGTCAGAACCTCGACGCCAACCCCGAGTGCGCCACGAACCTCCGAGATGATTTCCGCAATGGCCGTCACTAACAAAGAGTGAGCGGTGTGGACCGAAGCATCTCCGCCGCATCGAGCCAAATGGTCAGCAAAAGCAGTGGCCCACGCATCGTCCGACATGTCCACACCCGCCGACGAGAACGCACCCCGCATAGCTTGAACCGAGAGATGGCAAGAAGCATAAGCAGTGGGGGAGCGTAGAGTAGAGAGGATGCGGGATGAGGGTAGGCCGAAGATGCGACAGACCGCGACGCGGAAAACTGCGTCGTAGTGCTCAAGGAACTTGTCACGGAGCTCGCCCAGGCGACCGGAAGTAGGCGGGTCCGAAGCCAAGAACGCGAGGGCGCCGTGGACGAGACGATATACAAACCGCCTAGACTCCGGCCGAGCGCGGTTGGAAAACGTGGGAGCGAGCTTCGCGAAGCGAAGCAAGTTGACGCGCTCACTGATATCGGCTTGTAGTTTGGAAAGATGTCCGTGGTAAACACAAAAGGGGTACAAGCGAAGGCAGGCCGTCAAGGGGCCGAGAAATCTGCTCGTTGTTTGATCGGGCTTCGGCTACGCAGCCTGCGCGAGCCACCGTTGGACGTTGCGAGGGGAGCATCGCTAAGGCTGTGGTTATCAAGGGTTCAGACTCGGCGAGAGCGTGAGAACCGCACGCAACATCTAAGCGCGCCCAGGACGAAGCGAGTTCTAACGACCACATGGGTTCGTTGTCGCCGTCGTCTCCGTCTCGTGTACCATGCCTTCGGGACACCACTGTGGTCATAGCAGTCGCTAACCGTCCATACATGGTCGGCTCCATCGGAACCTCGTCTTGGGAATCCCCGCGGACGCGAGCATCTCGTGCTGTAAGGAAACGGATAGCTGAGCCCACTGCCAAACCGGCCGCTCCGACATGGGCCGCATCCGCCAAGGCAGCCAAGTCCCCAACCCCCATGCCTCCGAAACGTATGGGAAGAGACATCTCGGAGCGAATGTTGCGCGGTAGGCTAGCTGCGGGAAGGCCCAATATTTCAGCCGCCACATCTAGGGTGGCATTGTCAGCGCGCTCGAGGAAGGTCACGACGGTGTCACCGTAGCCCTCGCCCCTGCCAAGACCTCGGGGGACTGTACGGGCGAAGTGTCCGAAGCGGCGGTTGCAATGTTGATGGATACGCAGCGCAGTGTGAGAGTGCCGGCGAGCCGCTAGACCCCTTAGACGTTCGCCGTAGGCCTCATACTTACTTAAGGCCGTTTCGAAAACGTCTCGAGCAAAATCGGATGTACCCATTGGCCCACCCAATATATTTGTCCCTTCCGTGGAGACATTTACTCCCCGCATGATGTTGCCGTTGGGTAAGTTATCGAAAGCATCACCGATACCCAAAGGGAATACAAACAGTTTTTGGGGATGGTTAATGTGAGGCCTACGCTAGCATAAGCCTCCGGCATAGCGTCGCCAATAGCCACGAGAGACGCAGGGGGTCCCATGAAGTGACCATCATCAGAATAACCGCAGACAACGGATTCGTTCGGGGCAATCGCAGCCAACTGTTTGTATACCCGGGAGGCAACTATTGCGAAGAACATGGCCCCGAGAACGCAACCTTAATGAACTCCACGGGTACTCGGGATGCGCATGGCCGGGCCGTGAGCATTTGATGAGTCGTAAACGTACAAGGTAGATGGACGGCCATACAACATAGTAGCGACGCGGAGCAACGGTCGAAGCGCGGGATTTGCTGACAACTCCTCAAACAAGGGACGCCGCAAGAACTCGTTGAACTCGTTGGATGCGTCGCCTTGCATGTCCGCCCAGTCCGGTGAAGTGTCATGCGCGGCTCGAACCATGAACTGTACGATCTCAACCCCGCCGCGGACACCGACCCCAAATTGGTGTCGAGCAGCCAACCATTGAGAAACTTCGTCACCAATTACGGCGAGAAGCGCGCGATTCGCGAAACGAACTAAAACGGAGCCAATTCCAATCGGGCGCAACGCCCCCTTTTGGTCGCGAAGTTCTTGCTCTTGTGCGCGTCGTTGTTCGGGATCAAGCTTGTCTAGAGGGATAAGTGTGGCAGAGGCAAGGAATGAGGCAACGCCTGGTGGAACCTTCGTATTCACGATGGCTTCGGCTGAACCGGTGAGAGTGCAAGGGGAACCCAACGCGCGAAGAGTTTCAAACCTCCAACCGTCGACGTGAGGACTAGACTTTCGAGGGAATCTAGCAACGACCTCCATACTATCAACTTCCGAAGCACGGAGTTTGATACAAGGGAGGGAGAAGGGATCCGGCAACACGTCCGCGAGGTCGTCATCGTCTTGTGGGTGCAACCGTGATAATTCCTCGTGCACCCCACGACCACTTGCAACGGGCTTGGAGCTTAGGGCCTCCATAGCACGACGGTACTCCCCAACCGCAGCTAGACTAGCCGCCCGGTTGGCGACCTTGGCCGAGACGCCGTTATGAAAGGGTTGCGAAGGGGAGATGGGGTCGGTACCGGCCCTCGAAAGTGAGGTAGGTGGCGGTGCCCGCCCATTGGTAAGGGATGCGTGGGCGCGAGTGGCGGAAATCAATGTATCGAGATCTCTTGACGCCCAATGGGCTAAGCGGTTGTCGCGATAATCAGCGACCGGGTCAGGGGGCATATGCCCCGCAGAAGTGAAATCGGCTATGGGGCGCAAAACTAAGCGCGGAAATAAAAGCAACGCCGCCCAAGCCGCTTCCGCGGAAGCCCATTGGGTGACCCTACCGCGGAAAGACAAAACGCAACCGACAAGCTCCTCGAAGACCGGCTTGACGAGGCGTACCATCGAAGGGGGACGCCGTTCGAGGACGTACTAGATCGGAGGGAAAGGAGGTAGGTTTCGAAGAAGGCTTTGGAGTTCTCCCCACCAGTGGCCCCATGGTCAAGGCACCACTGGACGGCGGGGGGCAAGAACTGGGGATGCGGCGGGGACGGCCGACCGCGCGGAAGCAGAGCACCGCGTGCCGGCGGTTGGGGGGGCGTAGTATTGCGGCGAGAGCAAGAATGTTGGTGTCTACTAAGGCCACCGCTCCGAAAGTATCGTCCGCAAAAGTGCACGGCGCGAGAAGGTGGCGATCGGCATCCACAACTGGGCAATTGCCGGGCGCGAAAGTGCACGTTGTCGCGGGGGAATTTATATTGGCGCATCACGCTTGAAGGGTCGGGAACGACGCGGAGCAACCAACGCACCTCAAAGGAGTGGGGGAGCGCATTGTGGGAGCGGGGTTCAAAACCAAGACGGAGTATTGCCAGGTCGTAAGGCATGCGAAGGCGCTTGAACATTAGGTGATGATGTCGGACGGTCACCCGGGGTGGGGGCCATAGGGCACGACCCGGCCCCGCCGCCGGGCGACCGGCCTAAAGGTGGCGGTGGAGAACGCCGATGACTAAGTCCCGGCCGGGTCGCCGCGGCGGCCATCCGGGGTGGTACGTGTGTCGCGTCCTAAAATAAGTAGAGCACGCGGGGTCGAAGAAGAGGGGGGGGGGGGTATGTGGCTTTTACTATTCCGGAAGTCGCCCGAGGTGGCGTTGTGGCGTGCCTTGGAGGGAAGATTCGCCGCCGACGTGGTGGGCTCCTCGATGCCGGTCCTTCGCGCCTCTAACCTCGCGTTGCTGGTAGTGGTGAGCCTTGGAGCCCGCGATGGAGATGCTCAAGAAAAGAGCAAAGAAACTATTTGGTACCCGTGTACCAATCACCGCAAGAGTCGGATGGAAACTCCGTCATCCAACGCCGTATAGTAGTGAGGCGCCAAGGAATAAAGGATGACCTTGCAAATAGCGGGCTCCGAGTACGAGTTGTGATTAGAATGAAGTTAGCGGGCTGAGAGAAGTACTGAAGTTGTAGTACCCGTACAAGGATAGCGATGACGCGTGCCGATACCTTGAGCCTTGCTGAAGGGGGATGACAACGCGCGAGCGAAAGTTGTAGCGGTACTAGTAGCGGCCAAGGATTTCGAAGATGCCGGTAATAGGGGCGGTACATGCAGTTGTACCCGGTCGCGATCGAGCGACGAATAAAAGATCCCGGGAGGGTCACGCTGGCGATGGTACAAATAAAACGCACCGGAGCCGCCGACGGCGAGTGACCGCGGACGATAAAAAGGAGAACTTTATGTACCGGCACCGCGCGATGCCACAGCGTAGGAGAGCGCCGAGACAAAAGCAAACGCGAATAGGCGGGCAAGCGTCACGCTCACCGCTACCAAGTTCCGTGCTCGCGGGCTCCCGACCCAAGCTCAGCCGCACATGTGCATGCGGTGGCGGCGGTGATATTGAAGAAGAAGAATGAATGATGGACATCAAATAGTCGTATTGGATACCTGTTCATGTCGTGATATGTGATTACAAGAAAATGAGTCGAAACCACCGCCAATCACGAAGAAAATATGGATTACAAAAAGAATAACATGAACACGGACAAGGAAAAAGAGAGGGGAAACAAAAGGGCAAGAGTGACAAGAGGATCACGGAATCCAAAGCACGGCAAAAGGAAAGCACTACAATGTACACGAACCTAGCAGTTTAAACTAAGGAAACTCCTAGGCCACGCTGAGAATGCAACACGTGGAGGCGACAAGCGGCGCCTCACGCGGCGCCCGAGGAAGCACGGGGACGCTTGCGGCCCATGGTGCGAGTGAAGAGCGCCGTGGCATGAGAAGGCATCCCAACCGTTTGCGGCGGCGGACAAACCGCGCAAGACGTTGTCCGCGTGAGTGACATGGACGGCGAGAGAGACCTTTCGGCGCTAGGAGGCCAACAACTTGCCCATATGCATCCCTTTAGAGGCGGCTGCGTGCTTGGCCAGCTCCGTCAAGAAAGCCGTCGCGTGGCCGCCGAGAGTGCCAAATTCAGTGACTGCAAAGGGAATGAAGCGGATCATGAATCAAGAAGAAAAGGGAAAACATGTTGTACAACTAGTCAATTGGGCGGATGCAAATCGTACTAATAAGGATTCTTATATTTAATTATTTCCAATCATACTTGAAATTGCTAAAATATGTCAATCATGATATGCGTGTCTCTCGTCTGTGTGTTTTGTCCCGTACAACACTAGCTCTAAGCTCAACTAAGTATATTTACCCCGCTGGTGAATCAGTACATACATTACTTGGTGGCTTCCACTAGTTTTTCTTTTAAGAATCTGATTAGATTAGTCAGTACATATCTTAATGATTAGGTACGGCTATATGATAACGTTTTCGTCATTGTGGCATGCCTTCTTGCTCCTCGGGCTTAGGTTTTTCCGTCTTTTCTTCTTTTTGCTTGGTGGCCTCCACTGCTTTTTCTTGTAAGAAATTATAAATTTTGCTCCTCCCTTGGACGTGTATTCCATACTTCGATTCATCCCGCGAGTCCGCAACAAAATACGAAGTGCTGCAAGCGATCTATTCGTGCAGCTCGACCAAAGGCGACCTATTCGGGCTTAGGGTTCCCCCCCTCTTTTCTTCTTTTTGCTTGGTAGTCGGCGGCCCGGTCGCCACATTTAATGTCCTAATTAGGCATCACGAGGGGCGCGGGCCGCGGACGGTGCCCCCTATTTCAATCATCTGCACAGCCCCAACGCCTTATCCACAGTCTCGACCCAACCCGCCGCAGCCACAGCGACTGCCTGAAGCCCGTAGGTGTTTGAGGACTCCTAAAGGGGGCTACCGAACACTATCGTCCGCTTTGAAGGTGAGTAGTGGCGCCACAGGCGCGCGTTTCACGTAGGCGGGCGAGATTCGGTAGTAATTGCACTTCGAGAAGTGCAGCAAGGCGCGACGATGCGTGACGATGCTATGTGCTGCGCGTTCCTATAGGCCAGTGCCGTTCCAACGCGACCTTCCCGGCGTCGAAAGACGCTGGCACTGCTGAGATATGCCAAGCCCGCCCGCCGATCCCCCTCCATTTGTGAGTGCTGGGTCGTGCCCTGCCCCTCAGGTAGTCGCTGAGCCAAGTCTAGCGGAAGCACGCCAGGCCCTGAGGTCGCGCCCTACGGCACTGGGCAAGCCGAAGGGTTGCGTGTCGTTTTGGTGCGCGGTAGGGCAGCACGAGATAACTCCTAACGACAGGCACAAGCGGAAGGACGTGAAACCCGTATTCAAGGGGGCCGATGGCGTTTTCAAGGTGTACACAAAGGACAACACTTGGGATGTGCACTCGAGCGGTATCAGCTCTGCTGCCCAGCGCGGCGTGGAAATAGCGGAGGACGACCTATGGTGCTGCAGCAAGTGCTACCAAAGCCCTCACCACACAGAGTTTGGGCGGCGCCGGTCAACCCACTGGAACGCCGTGAGGGATGGGGCGGCGGTTTCCGTTGGAGCTGGCAGCGCGCCATGCACGCGACAAGAGCTGAGATTCCACAAGCGCTTGGCTGAGGACGCCCTCCATGCAAACGAGCATCTGGAAAAAAAAACCAAGCTTGCGGAAGAGGGTTTGGCTTGCGCTGAGCAGGTATGAAGTATGTTATCCCACCACATGCAGAACTTGTGTTGTCTGGTCTTACATACGAAATAGCTAGGAACTACATAACGTGAATAGCGCCAATAAAGGTCTATGAGCATATTCGTGCACGAACTACACCACGTATGTGTGATAGAGAGAGAGAGAGAGAGAGAGAGAGAGAGAGAGAGAGAGAGAGAGAGAGAGAGAGAGAGAGAGAGAGAGAGAGAGAGAGAGAGAGAGAGAGAGAGAGAGAGAGAGAGAGAGAGAGAGAGAGAGAGAGAGAGAGAGAGAGAGAGAGAGAGAGAGAGAGAGAGAGAGAGAGAAAGAGAGTGTGTGTGTGTGTGTGTGTGTGAACGAGATGTAAACATATATGGTGTGTGCGAGAGAAATATTGCTAATTTTTTTGTGCGAGAAAGGATGCATGTAAATGATTGTTTCGGAGTAAGAGAGGGATGAGGAATGCATCCCTGTGATATTGAGAAAAAGAATGCGCGTATGTGAGACAGATTGTCAAATTGGAAGCTGCTCTGTGCGACATATGTGTGAGCATATGTGCTGACTGGACATAGTGTGTGCAAGCGCTTGCAAAAAATAAAATGGAATCTGGCGCGCGCGCGCACGTGTGTGTGTGTGTGTGTGTGCGCGCGCGAATGTGTCTGCTGTGTGTGTGTGTGTGTGTGTGTGTGTGTGTGTGTGTGTGTGTGTGTGTGTATGAGTGCGCGCGCGCGTGTGTGTGTACGTTTGTGTTTATGTGTGTGTGTGTGTTTGAGTGTGAGTATGTGAGAATGTTTGTGTGCGAAGGCTGCGCGCGCGAGATAGTGTGCTTGTGTGTGTGTTCAAGTGTGTGAGTGTGTTAAAAAGCGAATGTGCCTGAGAGAATGTCCGTCCGTGTGTGTATATGCTTGTCAGAAATAAACCTGTGTGCGTGTATGCGAGAGAAAATAAGAAAATGTGCGTGTGCGGAAGAGAGCACTTTTGTATGTGTGTGTGTGTGTGTGTGTGTGTGTGAGAGAGAGAGAGAGAGAGAGAGAGAGAGAGAGAGAGAGAGAGAGAGAGAGAGAGGAGACATTTTAAACGTAGGTTACAACTTACATCCTCCTGCGTTATGTAATTCCCACTTGAGCATAACATAAGCATATGGTATTGACCACATAATACGTACACATGTTTTAACGCGTGACAGGAAAACGCCAAGATGGAGGAAGAGCTGGCTAGTTTTAAACGGCAAGTGAAAAATACCAGCGACATGGCAACGAAGCACAAGAAGAGACTGGATGAGCTAAATGCGGCCATCACCCACAGATTCCCAACGTGAGCCTTCTTGTTTCCAGTGACTGATTATGTTATAGAGGAACATCATGCTATTGGTTTAAAGTGTCATTGAATGTAGTGTTTTTGTGAACTCAGATTCTGTGGCGATTCCAAGTCTAAGCTAAAGGCTGCCGGCGACAAGATCCTATGGCTACAAGAATCTAAAGAGAAGCTCAAGCAAGCGACAGCACAACAAAACATCCGCGCTGTACATCATTTTGCTTCCACATATGGCGAGAAGTGGGATAAGCAAATTCAACAAAAGATGGATGCCATGGCGGATATGGAGCAGCGTTGCGCAGATCTTGCAGCACAATCCAAGCAACAATACATTAAGATGTTGCTGGCTCAAGAGAAGGCTCTACGGAAGCAAGGCATCGCGGATGAGCAGCGCGATGTCAGCCTTCGGCTCGAGAAAATCCATAAAGTGCGATGCGCATATTACTCTTGGGATGCATGGTCGCGCGATGAATGTGTTGCGCTGAATAGGTGATGTTTCATGCTGTTCCGCAGAGTGTGGTGGCCCAACGCCATGAGCTGCGTATCATGGTGGATGAGTTGACACATTCCGTGAGCTTGATCTCTTCCGAGCTGCTCGACATGCAAAGCTCTATCCGTGACGGGTCGCTGCTGCCCATTGTCAACACAAAGAAGAATAAGCGGCACTATGAGGAGGGCTTCATCCAGAACTTGCAGCAGTTGATCATAGATTTTGACCTGCGGGGGAAAAGCATCGACCAGTTACTTCACCGCACTTTGTCATTGTTCTCAGGAAAGTCAGTAGAGGAGCTCAAGGAGACAGTCCCCATAGTCGGCAAGTCGCAGATGTATGTGCATGGCGACGTGTACTCCAAACTTAAGCGACGGCAACTATCTAAACTAGCATGTAACCCAGACCATAGCTTGCGGCGCCCATTTTACTGCTACGAGGCAGATGGTGGTTCAATCTCACGAAATCACCGCCTGGCAATCCTGATGACTCTGGCAGGGCAGACAGATGATAATGCTACACCTTTGCGCTATCATGTCAGTGCTCCTTTAACGTCAGGCACGTCCGCTGAGGCTGATGCGGAGACGTTGGCAGCAACTTCGGAGGTAAGACACCATACCGCATATGTGAATACGCTCTTTTGTACTATGTCAAGTACGGGTGCCAATCGCCAATATCGCTTGCACACTGCAGGAGCATGGTTGGGCGCTCGAGTACTTGTTGTGGTTGGTGTCCGACAGTGCTACCACAATGGAGTCTACTCGTAAGCGGATGGAAGAAAAGCGGAGGCGTGTCATTTCGGACCTCTTGGCTACAGGTGAGTATGGTTACGTCATCGCTCCGTTTGGCCGTCATATTGCTGCTTTGTTTTACTGATAGAATGATTTGCATCAGGTGTCGGTACTTTTCCATCCTTTCTTCCGGCGTCATTTCGCCCTTTGTTTGTTGTTGTGGTGGACCCAATCACTCGTGAGGAGAGCCGGCGCCTCATCCCGCTGCACATATACAGGAATCCCGACATGCAACATCAAGTGTGTGCCTGCTCCCGCTATGCCAACGTTCTAGTGTGCCATCCCTAGCATATCCTCCACTCATTTGACTCTTTCATATCTTTGAATGTTTCATAGGGAAAGAATGCCGAAAAGGCAGCAACTCAGAGCGGTTTCGGTGGAGGCATAAGTCTAGGAGAGGGCGACTTCAAGCCGGATCTTTTGAAGTCTGCGTTGATGCGAATTGCGCGCATGTTGGGCAAGGATGCAGAGATTTCTGATATCATACGCTCCAAATGCCATGTTGGAGAACTATTGAAGAAGATCCCAGGAGAGGTAACATATGTCTGCATGCGTGCTCCCCCAATGTTCTGCTTTTGATTGTTGTATGTACACCGGAAAAGAGTACTTGACCCATCAAATGTATGTGTATTTGCTGCTCTGGCCAACTAGGTAAACCACCGATTGAAAATCTTGACTACGCTTGCTGTTTTAGCGTTGAAGCACCGCAAGCCCATCATTGAAGCATTGTGGGCGTACAACGAGACACACGGAGGTGTCAAGTGGAGCACCAGCAAGAAATCCCTCATGGGCATGTACAAAGAGGTGTACCGCGATCTACACGATCCGCGCTTGATGCTGGGATTTGCTGTGCTGGCCAAGCTGGATTCTGTGGCTGACTACATGTACACAATCTTTCAGGTATGTGCAAATGGTTGTAGAGCTGCCAGCTAGACTGAGGGCTTTCATGCTATGTTCTTCATTGTGCATTGATATTGACAAATATGTCTGTCTACATGACATGATAGATAGAGGATGGGTTCACAATGTACCGTGTGAAGTCCGATCTGGAGAGAGTGTTGGATACGCTTGCGGCGTTAGAGCGCAGCTTTGACTCAGAGTTTCATGAGGAGCTTGAGTTTGCTGCGGCATTCTTTGATGACACGGGTGCGAGCACTACTGATGAGGCAGCAAGTGCGCAATCCGGTAGCCAGCTTGGGCCTGGAGCCTCTGCAAAGCAATGGCTAAATGACCTGCGGCGTGTGGAGCAAGCATGGCGGAGCTTATGTTCCGAAGAGAAGGAAAGGGCTTTGCAGAAAAACAACGCCTCAGCGGCAACAAGGTAACTTCCGCTCAACACTGTTGCCTGATGTTGTGTGGATCCCGCTTATTATTATGTACATATTTAGCTTTCATTGTGTCCTCGGCCGGGCCGGCATCTAGGTTGGTTGTCCATGCCGATGGGTATATTGAGGAGCATGATTTGGAGGAGGAGGAGGAGGAGGACGGTGCCGAGGAGGCCGGTGAGCCGGATGATGACGACAGCGATGCAGATGAGGATGACGAGACAATCACTCGTGAATGCTTCTTGGTAATGGACAGCATGTTGGGGCGCCTTGATGCTTCCATGGAGCACGGTGTCATACCATCGAGCGCAACGACATCAATAGAGCTTGTCCAATCTCCACGTGATGGCGCAGACGCCCCGGCGCCAAATATGGAGATGGTGTTAGTGCCCTTTGGAGCATGCTCAATTCCGGCGTATAGCGGCACGACTTCGCCCCCCCACCACGACGCAGCCGAGGCATCCGCTCTGCCGGACACGGAGATCGCAGCAGCGAGCAACACCCTCACAAAAGCCATGGCAGCCAGCGTTGACCAGCCCCTCATGCTATTGCAGCCGCATCCTGGTTTGATGAGTGGTGATGACCCAGCTTGTGCCACGAGATTAGACGTGACTGAGAAGCCAGACCCGCTCCGCTTCACGGAGGGCATGCGCGGGACGGACCTCTTTGCAACAACCAAGCTGGCATGCAAGCGCATGCTCCGCCAATACCATCGTTACCTGACGGAGCACGCAGCGGACTGGTACGTTGTTCGGTTTCCTGCGCGACTTGCCAGTTATTGGGACCCAATTGACGGGATGGGGAACATGAGGCGTGATGGGCACCTGACTGGCAAGGTGTGCGCACGCAAGTGCAAGTATTGCGCCGCTGGTGTGCCTAAGTGGACCGCTTCAGAGTACCGCAAAACGCATGCCTGGTCTATGGGGTTCTGGGAACACCCCGACATGCTAGAGGCTATCAAAGAGAGCATTGACAGAGTCAGCCCTGCCATTCCGCTGGGCGGAGCGGCAGATGTTGAAGTCAGTGTGAGGATGGCTCGTATGGGTGTTAGCGTACATCCTGTTTTGGATGAGTTCTATGACGAATATCTCGGAATTGCGTCTGTTTCGTCTATGTGGACTGAGCGCATGCTCTCCAAGCTCAAGCGCCAAATTGGAGGCCTCAGCTGTATCAACGCAGGGCGTGTGAGCTTCAGGATGTACAAGTACAATAGTCTCGGTAAGCCACCTTGTGATGGTGTTGAGTGGAAGGGCATCATGAAGGAGCTCCGGCAAGAAACCAGAGATCGCCACTCAGCGAAAGATGCAGGCGCGGTGCCTGATCACCACGGCTTCATTGCTGCCTTTGAGAAGCAGTACGCGCAGGTAGAAAGAGTCGTGTGCTACTTGCATTGTAAAGTAAATGGCATGATAATATCATATCTTTTGTCTCAGTCATGTTGTCCTGTGTTTGTTGTAGATGCGTGAGCGCCGTGCATTCAGCGAGGCTCAGAGGATGCGAAGGGAGAAGCAGCAGCACGAAGCAAGTGTTGCTTCCGCTATACGGAAGACATTGAGGGCTCGGCGTGCGCGCATCTCCGCCATGCTGGAGCAGCATACAGTTGCTCAGGTGCGCTGGATTCTTGCGCAAATGGATGCTCTCAGCGGCCGTAACAAGCGGGACAAGGAGAGCTTGAAGCGCTATCTAGTCAACACCACAGAGCTCGATGAGGAGCGCATCAGAGAAGTTGCGTCATTGGCTTTGGCACATGAGAGCGCAGAGGACGTTAGGCGCTTCCATGGTAGCACGGGGAACCGTGCCACTGACTTGGAATGGCCGCAGCAGTCTCAACTTGAAACTTGGCCACTAGAGAAGCGCATCAAACGGGTCACAGCGTTCGTGCGCACAAAATTGAGAAAGCCCCACCTCTCCAAGCTCGCAGCCAAGTGGTGCCCAAATGAAGTTGCTTTGCAAGTGCCTAGTAATAATGTGGCGACGCTCAAGAGTGCTCTACTTGAGCGGATTGGTGAGTGCCAAGCCAGCGGCAATGCCACGTATTTTATCAACATTGCTGAGAGTGACATTTACACGGTGGTTGTGGGACAAGACATGTAAATTGTTGCCGGATCCACTAGAGTAGGCTGTTGTCCGAAGCCTTCCATCACTTATATCAAGATGTAGACGAATATATCAATAGAGTAGAATGGTGACAATTATAGTTGTATGTGCCTTATCATCTAACATTCATGCCCGCCCTTCACTTGTCCTATCATTTTACATGCAAGCCAATCCAGCATTCACATCATACGCAGATAAAACAAGAGTCAGAACACATGTGCATGCTTCTTCTGTTTCATGCGTGCAATTGTGTTTTATATGCGGTATAGATGCAGCCCAAGTCAAGTTCGAAATGGGCGTAAGTATCTAGCTATCTATCACTCCAGGTAAAGGTAGCGAATAATCAAATCAAATACTGTACCTAAGTTGCGAAAAAAATCCCCAGTACAGGTAGTCGTATATCGCAGACATTCTTATTGTAGCTCGTCTAGTGTTACGTCTATTGTTACGCGTACTACCGTAGGGAGTTTCTACATGAGGCGAACAAAACCGGGACCGTCTTAAAAAGATACCGCCCCCCGCCGCCACGAAGGTAGCAAGAGCTATCGATGGTCGCGAGTCCGTACTTGCGGCTACTTCATATCGCTACTTGCAGCTCGGAAAGTTTGAAGTCATTGAATATCGCTACTGAGGTGAGTACTTTGCTGGCTAGTTGCACTTGCTCCCTCGGACTGAACCAAACGAGGTGATGATAGGCGGGGTTTTCCCGTATATTGTTTATTGTGAATAGCAACCTTGCCGAGCGACTTAATCCTTTTGCTTGATACATCCGACGTCGCTTTCACAGCATGTGGAGGCGCGGCGAGAGGTCGTGCGTGATTTGGTGCGGTAGACAAGGAGGAGATAATGCAGCCATTGGACGGTGTGCGCATGGAGTGTGGAAAGGATGTGAGATGTGACGAGTCGTGTTTTGGAGATGAGTTTGTCCGGAGGGTCGGTGCGGAGGGTGAGGAGAGAGGTGAGACTTGCTATGGTGGATGAGTGCGGTGTGCCCGTGCGGCTCATGACAATGGGGAGGATTTCGACTTCGGTACCTGGCCAGTGGTTGCGGATGGCATTTGCGAGGGGTGTGTATTTGTCCCTAATCAGGTGGGCTGTATGTGAGAGGTTGTGGTCGGTGCAGTACTTCCACTCCCCTATCTGTATTTTTTTGATAGAAGAGTATCGTCGGCGGCCGTTGGTGTGACCGACGAATCGAGGTTCGAGGATGCGAATGAAATCGGGTTTGTGCGCCGGGGGACGTAGTGCGGGTGGGAGAATCTCGGGGGGGAGGATAGCGGGGCACGAGGTTAGGGAGTCAGGCGAAAGACCTTCGTCAGCAGCAACAAGGCGGGTAGGCATGTGGGTGGGGTGAGGGGGGTGACAGTCGAGAGGGGTGTGGGTGGGGGTGGGGTGGGTGAAAGATTTGATGGGTTTGTTACCGAAGTCTGCAGTGATAGTCTCCCATCGACCTCCGTTGTGGCGTTCTAGGAGAGATAGGAGGAGCTGTAGCGCGCTGTTGTGGCGGTCCTGTCTTAGGCCGGACATGGTGGGGCAGTTACCGGCCATGTGGCCGTTGCTGGTGAATTGTCCACACATGGGGCAACGTAGGGTGGGGTTGTGTGTGAGGAGGCGGGTGTTGTGGACTCCCCACATGAATTCTTGCTTGTGTGTGAACTGGATATTTGTGAGGGTTGAGTGTTTTTTGTGGAAGGAGAAGTCGGCACCCGCTTTCGCGGCTCGGGCGAGGAGGGCACCGTGTTTGGATGTTTGTGAGAGGGGTGTATGTGTGTGTTTGATACTGTGGGTATGTGCGTCTGTTTTAAGGTTGGTGTATCTGTAGGGTATGGGTTCCCCCTGAGTTTGTGGAATGAGGGTGTATGGCCAGGTCCAGTGGCCGACTGACACGGCTGAGCCTGTGGTGTAAGTTGTATCTGGCGGTTGTCCATCTGCAACTTGGTTAGCAAGTGCATCTGCGAGGTCGTTACCTAGTGAGTGATTGTGTGCCTTAATTTTGCCGAGGTGCGTGCGGATGCCTGCGTTGCAGCGGGTTTTGAGGGTGTGTGTGATGGAGAGGAGTGTGTCGCGGTGGATGTTGTGTCTGTAAGCGGATGGGCAGTTTAAGTATCCTTGTATGAGGCGGAGGGAGCATGCACTGTCTGTAAGGAGGTGGGTATGGCCTAGTTGGAGGCCTATGTCAATGCCGGCTAATTCAGCGCGGTTGATAGTGTGGGAGGGAGGGGTAGAAGTCACCAGGATTTTGACGCGGGTTTCCGAGGCGGGGTGGGTGGCGGCTGCTCCGAGGGGAGAGCTGCCACCTTTCTTGGAGCCGTCTGTGTATACGAAGTCCTGCCAATTCCAAGCAAGGTCTCCGCTGGTTGGGGAGTATGTTAGTTGCATGCGTTCATGGAGGGGGTAGTTAAGGGGGTGAGTAGGGTTGGGGGGGAGGTGGTATATGCCTGCTGAGTGTGGTGAGTAGGAGTCGGTGAGGTGTGGAGGTGGGATGGTGATGGTGGGGCTGGGAAGGTGTGTGTCGTAGATGGATTCGAGAGTGTTGTGGAGTGCGGTCATGTCTGTGTGTGAGGGTAGGGTGAGGAGGCCGAGGGGGTTTGCGACGAGGTAGATGTCTACCATCCAGCGCGTGCCGAATGGTGTAGGAGTGGGATGGCCTGTGTGTTGATCGGGGGGAAGGAAGGTGTTCGCGTCGTTGGGGAGGGTGTAGAGGTGATGTGTGTAAGGGGAGTCGATGTATTTGGAGTGGCGAGAGGAGGTCCTCTCTAGTGGCCCATCTGTTACGGGTGGTGGTGGCGGGTGTGGAGGAGTAGATTTCTGAACGGGAACCTAGGCGGGTGAGGAGGTGGTAGACCTCCTCCTCGAACGTGTGTTGTGTGAGTTCTGGGCGGAAGAGTTGAAAGAGGTGGCGGACGCGGGGGCCGTTGAGGGTGGTGACCGCGCGGCCGTCGGGGGTGCATAGTATGGTTGTGTCGTGGAGTGATGGGTGTGCGTGGATGGCGAATTTACCGGTTGGGAGCATGTCGAGGTCGGGGTTGATGGGGTCGTGGTTGAATGTGATTAGGGGGTGTGACCACGGAGGGGGTCCTGGTTCTGGCAGAATGGGTGTCGTGGAGGGGACATAGCCGGAGTTAAATGCGGTGAGGGCGGTGGGGCCGGAGGGGGTCTCACTGATGGTGTCGTGTAGTTGAAGGCATGGGGCCCACTGGACCTCGTGGAGGTGGGTGAGGTCGTGTTGTTGGCCGCGAGCACACCACTCGCACTGCCATGTGGCGGGTCCCTGAGCTGGGCGGCATTGGGAATGTATGGCAAAGTGCGGGCATGTGCAGCAGGTGGAGGTGGGTTCTGTGTGCAGTGGGTCATGACAAATGGAGCAGGCGGTGGGGGAGGGGGTGGGGAGGCATACCGATGTGGGGGTGGAGGAGATGAGGCGGAAGCCGTCGTCGAGTTGGAGTTGGATGTCCCATTCCGTGAGGTGTTCCGGGGCCCATTCAACCATGTACTGCGTTTGGCCGTACTCTGTGTCCTTGTGTTTGGAAATGATGCGCGTAACGTCGCAAGGGGGGTAGTGGTGGTCTGAGGGGGTGAGGTATTCTGTGTCTAAGTGTGTGATGGGTGCGGTGGGGGTGGGGTGAGTGGTGCGGGAGGTGTAGATGCCGGATGAGAGGGTGGGGGGTGAGCGAGGGAGGTGTGGGGAGAGGAGGGGAATCCATGAGGGGTGTATAGTGGTGGGGGGGGAAGCTTGTTTGGAAGTGAGGCTTGTGAGTGGGAGGCGGTTGTGGATAGTATCGAGGGGTTCGGTGAGGATTGCGGCGAGGAGGCGGATGGGAACTGAGAGTGGGGTGGTGGACCCCGTGAGTGTGGTGATGGACTTGCATGATTTGAGGATGAAGGAGGATGAGGTGGCTCTGAGGAGGACTTGTGGCCACGTGGTGATGTTATTTTTCCAGAGGGGGGTCAGGCGGGGGAGGAGGGAGGCGTGTGTTTTGCGGGGAGAGAAATCACAGTATGCTTGCTTATATGTGTGAGGGTCGGTGATGTGTGTGGCTTTGTCCCGGAGTGAGGCGAGGAGGGCGTTGTCTTGAGTGGTGAAGTGGGCGCGGATTGTGGAGGCGATAGGGTTGGTGAGGGAGAGTGGAGGGATGTTGTGGAATAGGGTGCCCGCATCGCGCTGAGCTCTGACTAAGCATTTGAGTGTGGGTGGGGTGTAACAGGTTGACATGATGGATTCCGAGGGCCAGTGGGAGTACGTGGTGGATAAGGTGCGGATGTGTGCGCGGGCCATGTGGCCTCTATAGCCTGAGTTGTTCATGATTTATGTAGGTGGCAAACTGTGAGTTGTGCTGCGTGGGCTTTGAGGGAGGGGAGGCCGTATCCTAGGTCGGAGGTAGGGCGGTGGAGGGCGGTGCGGGGGAGGTTACGTACCGAGGAGACGGCGGAGCGGAGTGCGCGGCAGATTTGTCCTTCGAGTGTGTCGAGTTGGGAGTCGGTGAAGAGGCCGAGCTGGAGGGTGAAATGTTTTCCGATGAGGAGTCCACGGATGACCCTGATTCTGCGGGATTGTGTTAGTGGGGAGGTGGAAAGGGTGGTGATGAGGGATGCAGTGGTACGTTTTAGTTCGTGCCAGTGTTTGGTGAAGGTGAGGGAGGTGTTCAGTTCTACCCCTAGGACGCGGTATGTGTCCGTGGGACCAATGGAGGGAATGGGGGCCGGGGTGGAGTTGAGGGTGATGAACTGAGTTTGCAGGCGGGATGCGAGGAGGGTAGTGTTGGCGAGGGTGAGGGCGTTGCCTGTGCGCCAGAGGGCGCCGGTGATGCAGCATTTGCGGATGTTGACGGTCATGCCCGTGTAGGCGCTGAAGAGGGAGAGTTTCCTGAGCTGGATGGTCATGTTGGGGGTCGAGCCCGTGGCGAGGCTGAGGTCGTCAGCGAAGCCATGTCCTGGGTATGTGGCTGTAGGTTCTGTGGGGTCGACGTTAGTGGCGGGGGGGCCTGGGCGGTAGCCCCGGCTTCCCACCGTGAGCCAGCGGAGGAAGGGTTCGAGGAAGAGGGTGAAGAGGAAGGGGGAGAGGGTGTCACCTTGGAGGGTTCCGCGATTAATGTTGATAGAAGGGGTGGGGCCATGTGGTGTAATATAATCTGTGGTTGAGACCCCGTAGAGGTGTTCGCATGTGTCGACAAAGGTGGGGGGCATACCGAGTTGACGCATGTGTTTGAACATGATGCGGTGGTCCGCGGCGTTGAAGGCGCCTTTGAAATCCGCGTACATGACGTAGATGTCTTTGTTGTGGAGTTTCGCGTCCTCCATCGTCATGATGAGGGAAGAGAGGGCGTCGTGGATGCTGCGGTGTTGTCGGAATCCGTCCTGTTGGTCGCTGAGAATGCCGTGGGTTTCGGCGTATTTTGAGCCTGCATCTTTGATTAGTGCTGTCCATAGTTTAAGGAGGTTATTCATGAGGGCGATAGGGCGGTAGTTGTCGAGGAGGGAGGGGTCTCCTTTTTTATGTAGCAGGCATGTTGTGCTGTGGCACCAATCAGGAGGGGTGTAGGATTTGTGGGCGAGGAGGGAGAGGAGAGAGAAGAGGGCGGAGCGGGTCGCCGGTGGTAGGAATTTGATTATTTCGTTGGGGATACCGTCGGGGCCGGGGGCTTTGCCGGTGCCTAGGGAGTTGAGGGTTTTATCGAAAGTGTCGCGAGTAATCATATCGGCAAGGGTGAGAGTTGGGTCACCACGTGGTTCGATGGTAAAGTTGTCGGGGTTGTCGGGGAGTTCCCACGGGGGGGTGGGCAGTTCGGGTGGGGTGGCGCGGCCTAGTTCGGTGGCGAAGTGAGAGTGTACCGCGTCAATGACGGCGGAGGGAGAGGATGCGGTGGTTTTATCGGGTCTAGTAATGCGGTGGAGGGTGGAGGCGGCGCCGGCGGGGGGTAGGAGGCCGCTTTTAATTTTCAATCGGCGGTGAGAGAGTTTGGGGCAAGTGTCGTAGGCCGTATTGGCTCGAGTTTTTATTTTCTTTAGCTTATCTGTGGTGGTGGCGTGAAGGAGTTGGCGTATGCGTGTTTGGCATTGTTGTTTGATGGCGTCAGGGGAGAGATATTCAGTTGTGTTTAAGAGGGCTTGGGCGAAGGGGAGGGGGCCGTTGTTCTTGCTGCATTTGCGGAGTTTGAGTATGTGAGTGCGTGTTTTATTTGTAAGCCAAGTAGGGTCAAGGGACGCTTGGGGTGGTCGGGGTTTTTTGGCGGGGAGGAGGGGCCAAACTGTGGCTGCGTGGTCCATGTGTTGGGAGAGGAGTGTAGTGAATTGTGAGGCAAGGGTGTCGAGGGCGTCGGGGGAGGCTGAGGTGTGTGAGGTGTTGAGAATTTCTGCGTGGAGGGCGGCCGTGTGGTTGATGAGGTCGGGGGTGCTTGATTGGTACGCTTTTATGTGGTCGGGTGTGAGGGGAAGTCGAAAGTTGAGTTTGCGCGTCGTGTGATGTGTGTGGGGGTGGGTATGGGGAGGGGGGGGATGTGCCATGAGGGAGAAAGGGGCGGGAATGACGAGGTGGATTGCAGAGTGGTCAGTGAAGTGGGAGGGGGAGGGGAATATCGAGCAAGCCCTCCCCAGAGGGTGCGGTGTTGCGGGTGGTTGTCAGCTAGGCGGAGGCCCCATGCTGCGACTTCTGCATATAGGCGGGTCAGTTGGGGGGTGTAGAGCTGGGGCATGTAAGTACCTATAAGGAGGTAAGGGGTGCCTGAGTGGGGAACGATTTTTAGTCCGGCGATATGGGGGATGAGGTGGGGGGGCGGGGTTAGGACAGTGGCAGATTGGAATGAGGCTCTGCGGACCGCGAAGAGAACGCCTGCGTTGGGTAGGGGCACAGATGAGTAGCATGGTCGGGAGCTTTTCAGGTGGTATTGGGGGAGGGCGATACGCCAGCGGGATTTGTGGGTGTCGTGGTTGGTTTCGGTGAGGATAAGGACGTCCGGACGGTGTGAAGTGGAGAGGTGTTCAACATCCATAATGGAGGTGTGTAGGCCGCGGGTGTTGAGGGTGATGAGATGGAGTGGTTGGGATGTGTGGTGTGGGAGGATGGGGGAGGGGGAGGGAGGGGGTGGTGCTGGGGGGGTCGTCGGGGGGGCGTTCGACTGGTGGTGGTGGGAAGGGAGGGGGGAGGAGAGGAGGGGAGAGGGGGAGGGGGTGGGGAGGGGTGGGGAGTTGAGGGGGGGAGGGAGGTGTGGGGGGGTGGAGGGCGTCGAGTAGGGGCCCCACCATACTACATACAATAATAACCATATTATCAGCACTGAGGTAGCCACGCCTTTGTTGACGACGTGATGTAGGTCGTACGTTGCGTTGGCGAAGCGGTGGGGTAACTATTTAACGCACACCGCTTCCAATCCTCGCCCGCAAGTGTCGATAGCATATTTAAAGGTTACGATGGATGGACGATCGATGGACGCGTCGAGAGAATTTTCTACAGAAGCGTCTAGCGCTTGTTGGTCCCGTCTTATATTACTGTTGGGGGCAAGACTAAAAAAAACATCACATACTTGCGACGCAAGAAGCAATTCGATGTCGTGCATCATTCGCCAGCCGTATGGAATTATTTATGGCGCCGTCTTCAATAGCCCCCAAACGATATCAGGCTAACTCGACGGCGGCGGCGACAGTATATTCCAGTGACGTATCTGACCTCTTTTTGCCGCATCCGCCACAACATCGTTTTTGCTTGATGTCCTTGGTAGATACTGCGGATAACGCTACTTTATCACCATCGTCGTCATACATACGACACACGTACACGTTCGGTGAGGTACTTGGCGTCGGCTCTCAAAGTTTTGTGCGCATAGCCGTCGACAACGCCACAGGCAAAGAGTAGGCGTGCAAGATAGTCACCGAGCTGATTCTTGGAAACACACAGCTTCGCGAGGCGAAGCTACTAGAGCAGCTGGACCACCCCTCTATTGTGTAGTATCGAGAACACTTCTATCGCGATGGCTGGCTACACATTATCATAGAGCTTGTCCGTGGGAGAGACGTTATGACGGTTCTCAGCTCACGTGGGAGCTTTGATGAGAAAGAAGCGAAACAAGTGAGTATACAGCTGGCAAGCGCGCTGGGACATTGCCGCGAACGAGGCATTTGCCATCGCGATATCAAACCTGAGAATATTATGCTAGTTAACGACACGGATGATGGTGTGGCACTACGCGCGTGAAGCTCATCGACTTTGGCCTTGGCGGTCAGCTCAATAACTGTGACACTTTTGGCGACTCTTGCGGCACACCCAGTTTCGTCGCACCTGAGTTGCTACGCCGTGGGCCGTCCTACGGTTCCGCTTGCGATGTGTGGTCCATCGACGTCAGGCTGTTCCGTCTCCTCTCGAGAGAACTCCCCTTTCAAGGCACAAACCTACCCGAACGCTTGGCGTTAGTCCGAGCGGGTGTCGTGTTGTTCCATAGCCCGGTGTGGCGGCTGGTGTCGCGGGACGCGTGTGACGCTGTGAAAGCCCTCCTCATAGTCGACCCGAAGCTTCGACCATCTACAGCTGACGCTTTCTCGACCTTTCCTTGGTTCAACATCCCGTGACGATGAGCTGCAATCTATATCGCTAGTGGTAAACTTTTCCACTTTTACTACCTGTATGTATTGCCATTTCCTGTTGTTACAATGCGGCCATTTAATATCGGAAACTTAAGGGCAAGCGAATGCATATAAACCTGGTTATTGTAATAATGACGGACACATGTACACATGTCAAAAGAGGTGTCTCGTCGAGCTCTATTTCTACCAATCGGCGTTGAAATGAAATGAACGATATATCAAACGACGCTCCTTGCGCAAAAATGGACGATGCCGATATGAATCGCGCGTTGTTAATATTGCGTGCACTGTTGGGTCTCGTCATCATTCTGTCAAGAAACTAATTCCATTCGTAGTCAAAAGCTTGGCTACATTATGGCATGTCTGTTGAGAATGGTGCTCCTATATTCGCAGCTTCTTAGCACCCGCTAGAATATTGTCAGCCGCGCGAACGCTTCAACACCGTCGTGTTCCGCTTCTCCTCGGTGGCGTTTGCGCACCATGGCCCAAAGCTGCGTTGCAAGAAGCTCAGCATGTCGTCATGCAGTTTGATTTCTGCGGCTTGCCCCGTCAGCTTGACAAATACCGGCACCACGTCCTCGTCGCTCTTGTAGCCCAGGAAGAGGAGCCGAAACATGAGGCGCCAAAATGAAGCCTCCTTTGGCGACAATGCATGTGCAAAGGCAACGACCTGCACAACAATACCAACAACGCGCCGTGATCATATGCATGTGCCGATATCGAGGCTCAAGTTGTATGTATTGCAACCGCTTCGACTAGCCGTAGCCCATGTGGTGCTCTTCTTGTGAGCAGACGCGGTCATGTGTGTAGTTGAGCACGTGAACATATTGCAAGTATTTACTATCTTCCTTCCTTGTTTGTTTGTTTGTATGTATGTATGTATGTATGTATGTATGTATGTATGTATGTATGTATGTATGTATGTATGTATGTATGTATGTATGTATGTATGTATGTATGTATGTATGTATGTATGTATGTATGTATGTATGTATGTATGTATGTATGTATGTATGTATGTATGTATGTATGTATGTTTGTTTGTTTGTATGTATGTATGTATGTATGTATGTATGTATGTATGTATGTATGTATGTATGTATGTATGTATGTATGTATGTATGTATGTATGTATGTATGTATGTATGTATGTATGTATGTATGTATGTATGTATGTATGTATGTATGTATATATGTATGTATGTATGTATGTATGTATGTATGTATGTATGTATGTATGTATGTATGTATGTATGTATGTATGTATGTATGTATGTATGTATGTATGTATGTATGTATGTATGTATGTATGTATGTATGTATGTATGTATGTATGTATGTATGTATGTATGTATGTATGTATGTATGTATGTATGTATGTATGTATGTATGTATGTATGTATGTATGTATGTATGTATGTATGTATGTATGTATGTATGTATATATGTATGTATATATGTATGTATGTATGTATGTATGTATGTATGTATGTATGTATGTATGTATGTATGTATGTATGTATGTATGTATGTATGTATGTTTGTTTGTTTGTTTGTTTGTATGTTTGTATGTTTGTTTGGCGCCCGCCGGCGGCGCAGCGGCGGCGGCCCCGGAGGGGGGTGCGCTCGCAGGCCCGTCGGCATCCCCTCACCTCCCCGTGGTGGGCGCTGGAAACCCCGTAGCCGTGCCAGGCTTGGCACGGTAGGGGGCTAAGAGGGCCGACAGCTCGATCCGTGGGATCAGCAGGTGTCGGGAAAGCCCTGTACAAAGGGCTTTTGAAAAAATAATTTCTGTGCACTACCGGCGCCAAGATCTCCCGCTCGGCCCGTCCGATACGTTTTTTCGCGTACATATACTCCTAGATACAGCCTTACTTTGAGGGGTGGGGCCTGTACTACGGCAGCGTTTGATGGCGAGGAGGCCAGGAGGGTACGGCCGGATCAGCGGTGGGAGGCGGGTGTTGGAGCTGGCGGTGGCCAGCCGGGAAGCAACGCCAGGAAAGGGCGCTCGCTAGCCGTCGACCAGCCTTGTGCCGGTCGAACCTTGCCGAGGGGTGAGGCAAGACATGGCACATGCCGGTGGCTAGTCGCAGACGGAGGAGCGGCTATATGAGGCGGCGGCGATCCTCAGGATCAGCCGCCGCCGGAAATCCTTGTACGGAGGGCTTTTTTCGGGTACAAAAATAATGTCCGTACCCGGCGTCGAGCTAGTTGGGGAGCAGCACCAGGGTAGGGCGCTCACTAGCGCGCCGCTACGTCGTCCAGCGTCATCTCCCGGGGGGAGGAGTTAGCTGGGACGGCAAGGAGGACGGCCGCGACGGGAGGAGCGACACGATCTGGCGGCGACGACCCTTTGGGTCGGCGCCGCCGGAAAACCCGGCACGGAGGGTTTTGTTTAATTCCGGGCGCCCGCGGCCCGCCGGATCCGGCTACGGTGACCTTCCCCCCCCCCTCTTCGACACCCACTACCCCGACAGACCTTCATACTCCAAGGGGTCCTTGAGCGTGGGCCCGGGTGAGCGCGGAGGCCCCCGCTCAAGAAAAGGCTGCTCGGTGGACGCGCGATCAGAGGGGGGAGGGTACGGCCACAGGCCGGAAAACCGACAGGTATCCGGGTACCAGACAGAGAAAAAACCGGGGAAATGAGCGGGGAAAATTCAGGCGCGGAGGCAGGAGCGCTAGTTTTTTCTATGTCTGTGTGTCTCGGTCCCCCCCACCTGTCCTCGAGGTGATGGGGGACCTCGACACGGAGGACCGCCGCGTCGGTGGACGCGGCAAGACCTTGGGGCGGGGTTTACGGGATGGAGCGGCGGGATCGACGAGCGACCGCGCGAGGAGGGTTTTTTTGCCAGCCTTTCCCCTCCTACCTTCGGCAAGACCGAAGTCACGCGGGAGCTAGATTAGGCTGGCCCGTCGTCCCTCCCGAACGCCGACCGGCCTAGGCCGGTCGACACCCCGGTTCGGCGGGAGCGGGCCATGCATCGTGAAGGTCGAGCAGCAGTTTAGTTTTGCATTTCTCGACAAGTGGATTTATTTTTAGATCTGTTTTTCTTGATTACAAAATTATTACGCTGTTACTAGCATTGGAGAGGTTGGGATTAGTGGTTAACGGTCTACCTCACGCTTCTAAGTCCTGTATGGCATAGCATAAGGGGGGGCCCAGAGACTCCAGCCGGTTTTACTAGTATTGGAGTGTTTAATTTCAATTTCAATTTCAATTATGTTTGTTTGTTTGTTTGTTAGTTAGTTAGTTAGTTAGTTAGTTAGTTAGTTAGTTTGTTTGTTTGTTTGTTAGTTAGTTTGTTAGTTAGTTAGTTAGTTTGTTTGTTAGTTAGTTAGTTAGTTAGTTAGTTAGTTAGTTAGTTAGTTAGTTAGTTAGTTTGTTTGTTTGTTTGTTTGCTTGTTAGTTTGTCTGCTTGTTTGTTTGTTTATTTGTTTTCACTATTATTCCAAGACCATGATTCCGTGCTCATTTGCTTATCATGGTTTGTGACCATCAAGCGTTGCGCTACCTTAAGGGTGGCGAGCGGTACACAGAAGGACTCAAGAATAATGGCGGTGAGGCGCGCAAGGTTTGCGCCACGTCGCGCCTCCATCTTGACCACCTCTTTGAATTGATCCCAAAGACAAAACTTGAGCGTTATCTGCAGTGACCACCGACGCCACACGCACGGAAATGCTAAATTCAGCCAAGCATGATAAAATATCCGCTCTAAACTGTCAAGCTCAATGGCATGGCATACTATCAAGTTCAAACACTCAAAGGAAAGACGACTTAGCGTCCATGTCTTCAATACACTGTCTCGAGTAGACAATGAATCGAGAAAGTAGGCTTATTACCTTATGGTTCTTGCTGACTCTATCAACTTTTTCAACAACGCGCTATAGTAAGGGTTAAACATTGGCTCTCGCAAACCAACAACATTAAACGTTGATCACGCAACACGCGTGGAATCGCCGAACAAGGGAGCATACATGGGGCACATGCACGGGCGATAATTTTGCGCAGCTTTTATATCAAATGTTTTAGTTCAATAGCGGATTATGATTTTTTTGGGGGGGAGCTAGGAGGTGGGGGAAAGGGGAAGTTGTTAGCACTAGCATCCCGTTGCCTGGTGCTTATGTACAAGGTAGCTATTTGTCATCCTATTACTTAGTGTTATGCTATTAGCGGTACTCTATTCCCTATTAGTGGCGGTCGGCCGGCTTTGCCGGTGCCTTCGCCGGCCGCCATTTCTCTCCTCTCACTTCTCTAGTCACCACAGCCGGCCCCCTTGTGGGGCCGGCATGACCTCCGTGCAACTATCCGTTTCCGATTCCGACATGTTATGGGCCCTCCACCAAGTTACACTAGAGAAGAGCGTGTGTAAAGCGCTCGGCGCCACGCTAGTCCTACCTACTCCCACGTAAAAAATAGTAGAGCGTGTGTAAAGCGCTCGGCGCCACGCTAGTAATTCATCGTCCAACCGACACCGCGCTTCGCATTCGAGCTGGTTGTCCGCGACTGTCCTACCATCTCCCACGTAAAAAGGAGAAGAGCGTGTGTAAAGCGCCCGGCGCCACGCTCGCCCCACTCAGCTTTCAGTCTCACCTAGCCTTCAGCCTACCGATGCTCTCGACCGGATTTGGATGTTTAAAACCGACCAGCGAAAATTCGCCCCGTGCGTACTTTAACTAGTAATGTTATTGTTTTTTCCCGAGGCAACGCCGCAACGCTCACCTAACCTAGCGGGGAGCTTAATTTTCCCACGGCGAAAGGGGGGAGTCAACACGAGCAGCGGCCGTGTATGCTTTTGCGTGTCTACACGCTCTTAACAACCCTGTTGGTTTTGCTTCTTCCTCGCCGGTCGCTCTCATGCGTCGGCTAATTCGCCCGTGGACAGTTTTTCCCGCTACATGTCAGAATAGTACCTTACGCAGTACATTTGGAACCGCTTCATATCGGCAACTCGCCGGCAGCGGCACAATCTTGTGAGCGCATGTCGCTACACCTACCCGGCTTGAGACACACACTACAAGCACTACAACTTCGATCAAGATGGCACCTTCCTCAACGTAAGCTAGGACGACGTCAAGACCTCGGCTACCTTGAGGGGGGGTGTTAGCACTAGCATCCCGTTGCCTAGTGCTTATGTACAAGGTGGCTATTTGTCATCCTAGTACTTAGTGTTATGCTATTAGCGGTACTCTATTCCCTATTAGTGGCGGTCGGCCGGCCCTGCCGGTGCCTTCGCCGGCCGCCATCTCTCTCTTCCCACTTCTCTAGTCACCACAACCAGACCCCTTGTGGGGCCGGCATGACCTCCGTGCAACTATCCGTTTCCGACCCGCAGACAACATTCAACCACAACGCGCACAATTTCTCGCTCTTGCGCTGCCCAGAGCGGTAGCCGCACTAGCCGCTCGAATGCGTCCTTTAAGTCCTCCGCACCCATGACGCAGCAAAAGACGGCGCGCCGTGTCTCGGTGTTCATACCCTGCGCGACAGCCGCAACGGAAATCAAATGCAACGTGTCAGAAAAATGCATGAAAGTTCAGCAATGTGGATGCAATAATTGGCATGCAATCGTACATATGAGGAATTGATAATCAGCAGCGATATCCACGTACAAAGATAATTCGAGCTATACGAGCATACCCGTACATACGCTCAATCGATACGAGGTGATATTAGAGATACGGTATTAATCAAGTGAATAGTTACTTACAAAAAGAAGCAGTTTACACGACAAAGCAAAAAGGATTGCGATAACGTATTGTTCTAAGAAAATATATCACTACAATTACTAAGGATTACCGACGCTGTGCCATGCCTTCCTCTTCCTCGGGCTTAGGTTTTTTCGTCTTGTCTTCTTTTTGCTTCGTGGCCTCCACTGCTTTTTCTTGTAATTTTTTTAAATTACTAAGGATTACTCATCTTACGCGGATGGTGGCAAAGTGCCACTACCACTACCATTACTACCGGCAACCTACCACAGTTATAAGGCACCGTAGTCTCTAGCGAAGCACCACTACCTGTAGCCTACTATTGCCCTATGGATGCGTGTCTGATGAAGGGGGTAACGTACGAGCATGCCAGAAGGAAGTGTAAATTGCAAAGGAACAAAAAACCTCACCTGTATTAACAACAATCGGTGGAAAAGCGCAACCGACTATCAACAATCGCTGGCAACAATCAATGAAAAACTGGATAACAGCCACCAGATCAAGTCGACTCGGCGGGGTCAAGCCGAGAAGTTCGTCACAAAAGGAACATGTGCTCCACAGCGATATGGCGATACCGCTCCATATGTAGTCAGATTGTTTTAAATTCAGAGGTTTACATAACTTACTTACATATGTGACAGCGGTTAAGCGTTACTGTAAAAGCGCCGCGTCTTACCCAGACCTCGAGGCAACCCCCAACCCATGCCCCCAGCAACACTAGCTAGCGGCGACCCTTAAGCCGGTGCAACCCTCGAGCATTGGCACTCTCTGCTTTTCGCTCGCCCATGTGGCTCGCGCAACCCACCCACCCAACCCGTAATTAGCGCTAATCTTCCCCTAGGCCAAGCATGTAGTGGTATTTGAGCCAAAATTCTAAGCAAACTGAAGTCTCTGGCAAAACGTGCCCTCGGGTAAGTCCAATAATACGCGAATTTGCTGAAATCTGTCCAATGATGTGCATGTCTCTCGTCTGTGTTTTTGTCCCGTACAACACGAGCTCTATGGTCAACATAAAATCGTTTACCCGGTGCACCAAGCAAAAAGAAGAAAAGAGGGTAAAAACTAAACCCGAGGAACATGAAGGCATGCCACAGCGTCAACACTGCCCTTTGATGTGTATTCCATACCTCGGCGGTTGATTCGCGAGTCCGCAACAACATACGAAGTGTCGCAAGCGATCTATTCGTGCAGCTCGACCAAAGGCGGTCGTCATCCGAATTTCGAAATGGGCGTCAATACCTATCACTCCATGTACATGTATATATAGCGAATAACTAAATCAAATACCGTACATGTATTTGCGATGAAATACCGGTAGTCGAATTACGAAACGAAAATTCGCCTCCCGCTCCCTGGCAGCCTTGCATAAGGAGCTCAGCACGGCAAACTTGATGCGGATCTCCGCATTTCTGCTTTGCTTGGCACGCCTTCGGTTCAATCGATCCATGACTACTCTCCCTTCGCCATGGAGGATGGGGGCCGGTTGGCGCCGATGGCGGCTGAGTTGTTGATCGCATGGCTATTTTGGTGGCTGTTCGTCGCTTCCCCGGCATGGGTGCTGCTGACTCTCGCTCCTTGCGCTCTGACAGTTATGTCCGTATGCAACATTTCGTTCGTCGATCTACTTATGTTCCTTTTCGGCGTTTTTTGGGGGATTTGCGACGTGCATTCATGCAACGTCTTTCTGCTGCTCTTCATGACACTCTGGATTCCTACCTCTGCGACGCTTTTCAGGAGGGCAGTGCTGACGCTGTGGCACGCTTTCCTGTTCCTCGGACTTAGTTTTTTTTTTCCCTCTTTTCTTCTTTTTGCTTGGTGGCCTCCACTGCTTTTTCTTGTAAGAAATTACTATAATTACGAAACGGAAAAAAATAAAAAAATACCGGTACCCGTAGTCGTATATCGCAGATATTCTTATCGGACCATCCCGTTGGCAACCCGGCATCGCGTTGGTGGCCTCCTCTGCTTTTTCTTGTAAGAATTTTCAAAGTCAACCCGGCGCGCTGCCAAGTACAGGTACCGCCTCAAAGTCGGTATCCTCAGTGTGATTGTACACTATTTATGTACCGCCATGCACGGGGCCGGCTCTTGGGCGCTTTGTGTCAATCCTCGCGGATACATCTTACGCGCGAGTACGCGTATGCTACGGACGAGCGTAGTGGGACCAAGACTCCCCCGGCGAACGCGCATGTACGGGGACGTGTACGGGCATAGGGTCCTACACGTCTGGGATAGATATTCTTACCGTAGCTAGTGTACAGGTACTTGTTGTAGCTCGTGTACTGTAGGTAGCGTTACGCGTACTACCGTAGCGAGTTTCTACATGAGGCGAACAGATACGAAGCAGAACCGTCTTATGAAAATATACCGCCCCCCGCCACCACAAAGGCAGCACGAGCTATCGCTAGTCGCGAGTCCTCACTTGCGGATACTTCATATCGCTACTTGCAGCTCGGGAAGTTTGAAGTCATTGAATGTTCCTACAGAGGTGATAACATTGCTAGCTGGTTACACTTGCTCCCTCG